>CM065133.1:34812500-35252500 GCA_033026305.1 Cirrhinus molitorella
CACACACACAGTATATATTTTTAAAAAATATATACATGTATATATTGTTATTCATATAATTGTTATTATAGGCCTATATAAATATCTAAAACATAAACATAACATATATTTTTCTTAAATATATCCATGCATGTGTGTGTATTTATATATAGGCTACGTAATAAATTAAGAGTTCCGATGCAAAACCCTCTAAAAGCCATCTCGGTCAAAAATAATGATACTAAGTGAATGCTCTTGACACATTATCCATCATATACTTTTACTTCAAACTCGCCAAAATCCCACACTCAATCAAAAGTACCAATACTTACATAGAAACCTATACATCTGAGCCTGATAAAAATACATTTTTAAAGAAATGTGTCAGATGGATTTAGAGGCGTTTGCATCTGAACTCTTCAAATATAACCTTCAGTTCTCATAGCCTACGCATTGCTGTGTTGAAGAATGGTAGACCTACGATTTAAGCAATTAGCTTTACACACTGAAAAAATCATCCGAGATTTGTAAACTTCGGTTTATTTGATGCTTGATGATTTTGGTGCAAGTTAAATCATGTAAGCAAAAACGTTTAAAAAATATATGTATATTTTTTTTTTTTTACCGTGCGGTAGGCTAATTTGGTTTCGATGTCAGTGTTTGCCCTGGAATGAGTTACCTTAGCAGGAATGTAGCCTATTTTACTTGTTTTAAATAGGCTATTATGTAATATATTCCGTATATTTCGATTCGTATATTGTCACGTGTAATTATTTTGGGTTAAAACATGCTTATTTTTTTCTGTAGATAACCCCTCCATTGGCCTGTTTGTTTATTTAACATGGTTTATCAGATAAGCCTGTATATTTACAGCCCACGAATGAGCGCTTGCAGCTGATCCTGATAGTCTAATGGTTGAGCTAACGGTTTTTTACATAAACAGGTGTGTCATTCCGCGAGTTCACCTGCAGGTTGCAGCATCGCACTTAAATGGCAAACATTTTATAAGGTAAGCATTTATAAGCATACTTGACAGCCAGACAATTCATTATTTGCTGTTTATAAGTGCCATAGCCACAAATATACATAAAAGTGTGAGCTTTGCTTAGCTTTTTAATAATATTAGTGCAGTAAGTGCGACCATCCTCAAGCGCTTCGAATTATCTCAACTTTTAGCTGTTTTTATTTTTACCGATTGTGGGTTTGCTTTGGCATTTTTTATAACAAAATGTTCTCTTCATTCGTTAATTAAATATTTAATTAGTCAAGTCGTGCTTTCATTGGTTCACTGAGGAGTGCATAAAAAAATAATGTAAGTGAAGAAACAAGAATCCTCGGAGAACTGGTCTGCTCTTAATCAGGCCCATTTCCTGACCTGAAAATTACAGGGCTGTCAACCCAAAGAGATCGCGTGACTAAAGACTAAAATTGAAAAGGAAACGATGGCCCTGCTTCAGTACCGCGGACAGCGCAAAATATTTTCATCTTTGAGACAAGCAAAATAAAATAAATAAAAACTTTGTCACCATTAAACCCCTTTACAGTTTACACAATAAAATGTGTATGAATAAGAAATGTGAAAACTGCTTAGAATTGGTTATATTCTATTTAAGGATTTATGTCTTGCCACGTATCCAAATGGTTGTCCTTGTGTCTTGGACTTCAGCCGGAGTTTAACCGAACATTAATGCGCTTTTATATTTGTGTGATATTAAATGGATGTCAACTAATCTGCAAACATTCTAGATGTTTGCTGATTAATTAATTTATGGCAACGGCCAGATATCAAAATAAAAACAATTTTTATATATAAACAATAGTTTTTACTTTGAGAAGCACATTTCAACGCTGTTTTGAAATGGTCTGTTGTTCAGTACGTTGACTTTTGTTTAATATTTGTGTTGTGAGTTGTAACTAATAAGCCCTGGCGTCGATCTTATTTTGCATTTCCGGGCGCATTTATAATCGCTTTGCTTATGAAGGTTCAGACGTATATAATTATCTTAAGTTTATAATGCTACCAAAAACAATTATCGATATTAATTTATGATAAGCATAAATGCATAAACTATATAGGCTATGTGGGCCTACTAAAATCTAAAAATATTTCTGGATAAACTGGACAGTTTTTTTTTTGCTGCTTTATGAGCTTAAATGCTTCATTAGACCGAGTTGATCTGATTGCCAAAAAGTGTCGTTAGCATTAATTCCAACTTTGACAGCATTCGACTTTTATTTGGCGAGTGCATGCGTGGCTGCAGCTTAAGTGAGTCATGCTTGAAGACATATGTGTTGAATTTTCTGCAATCATTTGAAGAGGAACTGTTTTGGAATCAGGAGTTTCCTGAGACGTAGTCTGTTGGTCAGCGAATAGACCTTGTAATTTCACGTTATGAGTTTTGTATACTTCCCTTTATGGGAATTTTAACAGTGTGCGAATTATACAAGGGATCAAATATTTGTAGGAAATTTGTATAGGTAATCATCAGGGCTTCTGTCTCCAGGACAGTGGTTTTAAATGAATATTTTTGTGATTACACTCTTAAAAAATAAAGGTTCCAAAAAAGAACCTTTCAGTGAACATTTCCTAAAAGAACCATTTTGAAGAACATTTTAAAAATCTAAAGAACATTTTTTGATTTTTTTTTTATAAAGAATCTTTTCTGCATTTGAAAGGTTCCATGGATGTTTAAGATTCTTCTTAGGACCATTGATGCCAATAAAGAACCTTTATTTTATATATGAATAAGTAACTTACTTCTATGTATGTGAGTCGGTAATAAAGTGATGCATAATGATAATAAGTAGACTATGTTTTGTCTAGCTATGTATTGTTTGATACTGATCCTAGCTGAAAATACTCAAAAGGCGTGCGGTTGCCATGGTTACCATCTCAGGCAACATTGCTTTCTGTTCGCTGTTGTCAGTTCGGAAACAATGTATTTTCTGATATTTCTGTTTTGGTATTTTCTAACTGTTTAGTGCTTAGAAATTGTAAATCTTACAACGTTTTCATTTTTGGTGTTTTCGTAGTTCAACAAAAGTGTAAGTCAGAATCATTGCAGAAACAAGTTAGTGTTGAAAACCGGATGTAGTGACGTCTAATGTGACACTCAAAGTACGGTTTCAGAAGAACAATGAATGAAAATGTAGTTTTATTAACGAAAGCACAACTGCATATGTTGTCCAACTGACTGAGCACAGCTCTAAACAAACCATCATATCTACACAGACACAAAACAAGGTACAAGTACAGCCCAACACAGTTTTTCAGAGAAGCAGACTACGTTTAAATACATATTCTGTCCATAATTATTGGCATGGCTATGCCATCGTTTACAAAAAAAATTAAATGAAATCAGCAAACACTGATTGCACTGCTGCGGCACTGATTCATCTAAGAAGACATCTAGACAGCAAACATGCAACATTGCAGAAAGTATTGTGCATGAGCTTAAATCACGAAAACACACCATTAAACAGAGGAAAGTGCACGTAACTGGTGTGTCAAACACCAGAGAAATTGCGTTTGTCATTTCATGACAGCAAAGAGTCTATTCTGAAGGGGTGATATCCAGTCTCTTGTACAGTAGTGTGGGAGTGTGCCAAACCCGGAAGGGAGTTCGGTATGTCCGGCATTCGGCTGATGTTAGTAATGTCCGCCGTGTTACACCTGTAGAACGGAAAGGCGTTCGACACCTCAGAACTGACCTGGAATCCGGTCTGTGGCGCATGAGCCACGGTGGACGGCGGATACCCCATGACGACCGGCAGAAAGTGCGGAGCGGCTGACAACATTAGCCTGGTACCAAAACACGTGTCCTCTGTGCTTTGCTCCCTCCGCATGAACGGTTTACTGAGGATGCTGTCTATGGCGAAGGAACTGGAAAACTTGGAGGTCTCGTCCCGCGCTGGGAGCCGGCTGTCATCCGCAGGCGTGCGCTCCTGAGATTCCGAAGCGCCCAGGATCTTCTTACTGATGCGCTTCCTCCTCCGGCGGAAAACGCCGTCTGCGAAAGTGTATTCACTGTGTGGGTTCAACATCCAATAGTTGTCTTTTCCCCACGGGCGCGAGGGATCTCGCAGCACTTTCAAGAAGCAGTCGTTTAATGACAAGTTATGCCGTACGGAGTTGCGCCACCCTGTGTAGCTGCCCCGAAAAAACGGGAATTTTTTCATTAGGTACTCGTTTATCTCAGCAAGTGTGAGGCGGCCGGTGTTGGAATCGCGTATGGCCATAGCAATGAGCGCGATGTAGGAGTATGGTGGTTTGGGTCTACGCGTATATGGTTTCGCCTTCCCGTCCGAAACGGGGGCACTTGGTCCTGGGCTGTTGGCTGAACAGTCTCCATCCGAGCCCAATTCCTCCTCCGTGGACAGCGGTGAAGCCACGTTCACATCCATGTCACTGCACAGGTCCAGCGGCTTGTCCACAAGGCGACTCGCAGAGAAAACCTCCAACTTCATTGTAAGGCGCCTCTGTCACTTTAAGCTGAGTAGCCTTTTTTTTAAATAAAAGTCTATTTGTTTTGAGCAGTTAATGTCAAAGTCTATTAAAGAAACAAGAATTATCACTTCCTATCGGTTAAAAAGTCCTCATGGGAGAACGGACAACACCGGCGGGCGTTAATATAATCGCTCTGCAAGGACGGCCCACGGGGGCGGGGCTTCGAGTCTAGACCTATCAATCACAAACGCATTCACGCGAGTTAAGAGTTTAGAGATGCTCACCTGCCCCGTAAGTGTACGTATGGCTTGTGAGGTTTGGAGACGTAAGGGCAATAAATTGTGTGCACATGGATGTTTGAAGTGGTTGTTAGTATTTTAAAGCTCTTTAGTAGGCTAAGTCAGTGTTTTCTTTCAACTCAATAAGGTTGACAGATTTGTGTGAGGTTTAAATTTAAGTGGGTTCTTAGATCAACCTGTAAATGGAAATTTATTAAAACAGCTGCATGTACGAAATATATATCAAAGATGACGTGTGGTGATATCCGAAGGTTCTCCGTATGTCATATATTATATTTGGATTTAAATAGCTAACTCACGATAGAAAAAGCTGAAATCACCTACATTGTGAGTGTTCATTAGTGTAAAACAGAAGATGTCGGTGGAAAATCCTCACCATGATAATAAAATAAATGTGAATGTTTGGCTGTACTTGTGAGAAGCGTTTTCCAAACGCTCTCACAAACATTATGAAAGACGCTGATTGCAGCGTCTTGATTTATAGATCTTGATTTATTCTTGATTTATAATGCCCTTTGATTCTACCGTCCGAAAAACATCCTTTCATGAACGTGATAAGCAATTATTGCTGGGCTTGAACCAAAGTTGATTTCCCAATTCTGCGTATTCATTGTTTACAGACGTAAATACACTGCTAGACAAAGAGAACATGCCTGCTAATTCATTTGAACTGTGCAATTGGCAAGGTGATCTCGCCGCGGTATGTGGATTGTCACACCTGATTCTGACGCACCCAATACCTGACATCAACGTGTCACTCACGATCACTCTTTGTAAACTGAGTTTACATGTCTAATGAAACAATTTGCTTGTGGCAGTTGCTGACTTTTGAAAGAATGGGGAAGTTTACCGCATTTATGATGGCTTGGATAAAAGCCACGTATACCTAAAACGGTAAGAACAGGATGAGAAGCCCCACAGAGATCACACGCAGGTCACAGAGTAGCTATATGGAAAAAGAAACAGACAACACCTGTCTAAAAAAAACAACAACTGAGCAAATCTCTTTTATTCTCTCAGCAGAGGTGAAGGCACAGTGAAAGGTCACGAAGTTTCATAAGTTCCTAACGTGCCCTAAGGTGAGTGATAATCATTTAACTGTCTTTTGAACCACACCTACATAAAGCCTTTGGGATATTTTTTCTTTGAGTGAATCCAAAACATTCTCTTGTGCACCGATGGTGTGTGTAATTTTCTGGGTTCATGGGGCAGGCAAGCAAGCCCGTGCGACTTGTGGTGTGTGCCTATAAACACACTCGCACAAATACACATACATACACAAATGATTATATGGTCTTCCATGGAGACAGTCTGAGCATGTGTTACTGTTGGCTTCTTGGTAACCATAACTTAAATTTCCATAACAAATAACATATATTAAAGAATATGGGAGTCCAAAACAACATTGGGCCCAAATGACTTTCAGCGTACGGACAAAGAAACGCTGAGACATCAAAATATCTTCTTTTGTGTTCCACAGAATAAAAAGTCAGACAGGTTTGGAATGACATGACGGTGAGTAAATGATTTTAATTATTGTACAAGAAAAAATACAATAGATTTAGTGTTTGAAATAATGATGCAGAGTATACCAGTATGATTTTTCAGAAGAAAGGCGGTCATAGAGGTTTGGAATGACATGAAGGTTGTGTAAAATATATAAATGCCCATACTTTATACTACTTAACTCATCTATGCATTGAAAAGATTACGGACCACCGTTGCAACAGGCCTAGTGTTGTCATATGTAAACCATACTTTTGTAAAATCATCCATTTTAAAACGAAGAGGTCTTGCTAAATCCACTCACACAAGCCACACACGAAACACAGATCCACTTCGTTTTTAAACAACAAAACCTTTTACTTTGATGAATTGTCTTGAAATAAATTATGTCCTGATGTATGATGCTGACCACATTTCTGTTAAGAGACCAAAATGTCTTGGAATATCCCTGGATATATTCAAAAACCTTGACTGCTTCCACAGTCATAAACTCAAATAAATATGAATTTAGCAGTTTGGCACCATGCGCGGCTTCAAACCGCTGCAGTCAGATAGAGTTTCGGCCCTGTGCTTACTCATTTCCCTTACCATTCCAAGACAAAATGATTTCCAGCAGGCCGAACATATGAGCAGGCCTAAAACTGACATTTAAAGGCCATGTCAACCAAGCTTTCTCCGTTTTAGAGGCGTAATCGAACACTAATAGAAAGAGACCATATTAAATAGCTGGCAGTTTGAGTCGGGGCCTGCGAAATTCACCACCTCTCTCTTTTTGTGACAGCTGAAAAGATTGTTCTCCTCATACCTGTTGTGTTTAGTCCCAGCGGCCATCTGATAACTTCAAGTTCAGGTCTTCTGTCTGCGACGCGATGTGTGTGTGCGCACAGGTGTGCGTGTGGTTTATCTTTTTTTTTTTAAATGCAGGTGTCATGATCTTTTTCTTGAACACAAGAAGTTCAAAGTCATCTATTTATCATCCGTCTAGTATTTAGATAGGATCCAGCACTTGATCAACACTGTTCTTATCTTTTCAGCTTTAAATACCGACGAAGCCATCAAGTATTTGAAGAATGTGTTTGGCTGTCTGGGTTTTTATTTAGCGAATAAAACACTTCAGTGTTAGAATACAATATTAGAATATATATGGGCCATTCTTCAGAATTGTAGTGCTGTCCCGTAATAAAAAAAAAACAAAGTTAAAAAGCATTTAAGTATTTAAATCTTAGAGGTTTCTTAGATCCTTCTATTATCTATTGAAACCCAAAATAATATTTTAAATATTAATATGCTTAATGTATATAAAATCATCATTTGTACATTATGAAATGTGTTCAGCATTTTCCTGTCACTACCTAAACAGTGTGTGTTTTAGTCCACTGGCTGAGATGCTTTTAACTCATTTTGAGGTCAATTGTTTTCAAAAGTCTAAAAAATCTGTGTGTAACTTTAAGGAACATCACTCCCCTTTTGGGGAGTTATTTCATAACATTTCATTTTCATATGTTTACCACTTTCCAAAACTGTGCTAAGTAACCATGTACTGATTAGCATCTTTGAGCTATGTTCAGAGGTCCAGAGGTCTGTGCATGCCACTGTTCAAAAGTATCGAAAATTGAAAACATTTAACATTTGGTGGCATTATTACTACCAAAACACACTGTAAAAAAAAAAAACACATAAAAAACACAATTTGTTGAGTCAACTTAAAATAATTTGTTACCCTGCTGAATTTTAAGTTCAGTCAACTCAGATAATTTCATTCAAGTTGTAATGTTAAGTTGTACTAAGTGAAAACTAAGATATTCGAGATGACTAAACAAAAAAAATTGTTTGTTAAACTTAACAGCTGTGTTTGTCACTCGGCTGCCTTAAAAATTTAAGTTGAATTAACTCAAATACTAAGTTGTCACTTGGTAAAACGTAACATTTCAAGTTAACTAAACTTTTTTTTGAGTTGACGGAACTTAAAATTTTGAGGCAGCAGGGTAACAAATAATTTTAAGGCTATGTCTACATTGATCCAGATACATTTGAAAACAGAGTTTTTGTTTTAAAACGCTCTTCGTCCACACTAGCATTTTCCAAAAGTTTCTCATCCACATTGAAACATAGGAAAACGTTGAATTCGCCTTACTGCACATGTGTAAAACCTCCAAAAACTCACTGAGATGATACTGACGGAACAGACATAATACATTTTCATGCAGTTCTTCTGGCAGGATCATTTTATTTAAGGAAATATCTCATCATTCACTGACGCGTCCATGGACAAAAGGCCAAAATGGAGAGAAAAAGATGATGTTAACATTTTAATAACTTTTTTTTTTTTGTATTTTAATAACTTTTAGTAGTGTTTTAGTATACAAGTTAAAATTCTGTGCAAAAAACATGCTTGTTTTGTTAAAAATAAAGCACACTGAATTATCAACTAAGATGTTATGATATTTTTTGGTTCAATATATATTCAGACTAATGAATCATTAGCTTTAAAAGCAGTATGATCAACATTTTGCCTTTTACAAAGAAAATTTGGATTCAAAATACAACAAATGTAATTGATTTACCCAGGCCCTGTGCACTGACTCTGCTATGGGCCCCTCTCAAGATCATGTTCAGTGAGTAATTTACATGTAGATGTATGCAAAATTGTAATAGGTCAACATAACCCTACTAATTAACTTATTATTACTGTTCTTTTTTTTTTTGGTAGTGACAAATTTGGGGGGAGGTCATGTAGCCTATTCCAAAACTTTCTGAAAATACAATATGAGAATTAACTGCACAATTCCTTTAAATAAGTCACTTGGATATTACACAGTTTGCATACATAGGCCTACACATTTTTTGGAAAATGTCTCCAACTCTGACTTTGGACCAATTCTGTAGAATATAGAGATTTATTGCATTTATCAGTATTCATTGATGGTAAATATTTATAAATGTTGTGCTTCTCAGTTCCTTTATTTTGACATCTATATTACCTTTATCATCATCTAACAAACAATTAAAGTTAATGTTTGATCATTCAATAACATTGTGAAAGGCACAATATGTAAGATTTTCTTTTTAAAACAGTGTTTATTTTGTTGACTTGTCCACTTACATTATCTTACCAAATGTTTACATTTAAATGTTTAAATCCAATAAAATAAGGCATTTTAACTAGTGGCCTGTCCCTTGTCATTGCGTCGCCTGCCAGTTTCCGTTTTATTTTGTAGAAAACATGGAAACACCAAAGACTATTCAATATGTTATGCATTTTATTAGACAGGTGACACGCACACAGAGTAGCATTATAAGAGAACTGTCAACACACTCAAATATATCTAGAATGAACAGCGCTGCTTTACCCCACATATGCATGACCGGAAGGAGCAGAAGCAGTCAGCTGTGGCATAATAAAAGCTCTGCTGCTTTCGAGCTGTGTGTCGCGCTCGTCTCTCATTAGCAATCGCTCCAGCGGCCCCGTTTCACTTCCATGGCTTTCAGACTGCCCTACTTCATACCATAGTGATGTTAATAAATCTAAAATGCATTAGCTCATCCATGAACATGATTTCTGCCCAAGTCCTGTTGGATGGCATCGGCTGTAGGGATGAAGATGACAACACCCATCACATCATCATCAAACTACTCCTTTGTTTGTTTTGAATATGCACTTTCTAGCAGCGAAAATTACATACTGTGCCTTTAAATGTAATGTAGCAAATTTCAAAAACAATATACATTTTTTACATTATAATGGTATGATGCCTTGGCCTAATTCTAGGGATGTAATTATGCAATTATGCTTTGGCACAGTAGCTATCTGTCAAACAAACTAAAACTGAAACAATATGGCTTCATCCTTTCTTCAATTTTTTTTTTCGTTTCAAAAGCGAAGCATGCACTTCATTCAGGTGATCAGCTCATAATGTGTTTCAAAATATCTCTTTCAAGTGTAGAAATTAGGAAAGAAGTATTGTAATTTCCCCACTGTAATGTAAAGAAAAATAATATACCTATTTATTTTCATTTATTTTACAATGCAATTGTTTTACAATATATGGCTGTAATATATTAGTGGCCATTTACACAGAATGCGTTTTTCCATTCCAGTGCACTACTTTTCCATTGTTTTTCTATGTAAACACGCACTTGACATATGTGCATGACCGTTACGCTCACGTCTCGCGACTTTTGCAGCACCTCAGGTGCGTCGCGTTTTTAAGACGCTGTGTCAAGTTAAAAGAATTTCAACTTTTACACACAGTGCCGCTCATCAATGTCAGTTCCAAAGCAGCGGACCAATCAGAAGAACTCGGAGGCGGGGCAAGCGTTGCGAGCTTCTGTTTACATTAGCAAGTTGGCATGACAACTGTTATATTTGACGGCAATATGGCGGAGGAGGCGCTCGTAGTGGCTGTGTCCGGATACCCTGAATTATATAACATTTCTTCAAGCGATTATCACAACTTGTTCCTTAAAAAAGGAGCTTGGAGAGAAATATCTCTGTCACTGAATATATATATACACTGAAAATGCCCCTTATTGTCATTATTGCATCACGTCTCAAAAGCGCGTCTCGAGACCCTCGCGTTCTATGCTGCGCTTTTTTTTTTAAAAATCATTCCTGAGCGCTGCGTCTCGTGTTTTTAAATGCAAAGACGCATTCTGTGTGAATGGCCCCTTACTGTCATAGGAAAAACAATAATATAAATTGTTATTGTTATTATATTCTAATTTGTCTGGCGTCAGCATGAATGTTATTTAGAGTAAGACAGTATACCACAAATAAAAAGAGGGTTCCTTTAAGGTTCAGGTACAAGTCAATTAACAGATTTTTTTTTTCTGACTTAAGTTTTCTTAGTTAAGAACATGGGTTGGAGATCTTAATTGTGAACTCTCAAAGTGCATCAGACAGAATAATTTAACTATAAAATGTACAAAATGTTCATTCATTCCAAGTTTTTAATATTGCAATGTGGACATATCAAGATTTGAATCGCATTGTGAGATTTTGATATAGTTACATCCCTATAAAATCCACTCTTAGTATTTAGTAGGCTATTTATTTATGCAAAAAATATAGAATGTCAATAGTGGCCAATTATTGGTTATGGATATGTTAGTGTTCCAAGGATTTGGTTATTTAGCAGTTTCCAAACTGACATACAGCTCACTTACCGCTTATATAACTACTGATAAATGCCACTGAGTGCCTAGACAAGGTCACAGAGGTCATAGAGGTCATGTCAGTGGTTGACACCACTCTCTAGCTGATAAATCATCACTGCTATAGTTTGGATTACCATCCCAGCTCTTTAACCACCACCAGATGCTATGATTACAACGCCATTTTAGCTTTGGCACATAAAATGATGGTAAGATGTTAGCGCACCGCTGAGCAAACAGCCGAGAGAAATGATACGGCAGCCGAGTCTACGCTCTCATTATCACAGAGGCTTTGGCTCGTCTAGCAGCACCGGTGTTCCTATGTGTGTGAAAAGTATTTTATATTTGATTACATCCCAAAGACACCCTTTTACAGAGCTCTCATGAGAGAACACGCACCTGTTTTATGCCTTGTTTGGCTCATGCTATATGCTGTGCCCAGCATTTCCCTCTCTTTTTCTCTTAATGAATTCCTTGAATTTTCTCCTTCCTCCCACTTAGGTTTGTTTTTGTTATATTTGTTCCAAGTGTGTAATTTGATACAACAAGTAGTTGTGTGTTTGTTGTCGAGCGGATATGTGTTTACATCTGCAAGTGCGAAAAGCATTTTATCACTATGAAGTGTGAAACCCAATTCTGTTTTTGAGTGTGTTGCTAACTCTTTGCGTGAGAGCAAGTGTATAATGTTTAGTAAAGTGTGTGTGTTTGGCGTGACAGAGCTGTGAGGATTGCAGGTGCATGGTGTCATGTTTGGTCTCTGAATGTAGTTTTGAGTCTTTGACAATAAAACACAGACAGTTTATTTCAGTTTAAGAGGGAACCGACAAGCGAAGAACTAAACCATTCATGTTTTCAGAACAGGAGCTTGAAAGCCTGTATACAATTAAATTATTCTTAATTTAAACAATTTGTGATGTCCTCCCTGCATATTTAAAGCACTGCAGCATTGTCGTTGTCATTAAAATGCACTGACATATTTTCTTCTGAGCAAACTGGACAAAAATGCTTTGTTACCTGAGCTGCTACTGAGTTACTAGACTCAGGTTACTAGAGTCAGTCAACTGTTTGTTTGTTTATTTGAGGTTGAGATACATTTCCCCATCTTTTCTGTTGTATTTTAAAGGGATAGTTGACCCCCAAAATTAAAATATTTTGTCATTAATTACTTACCCTCATGTCGTTCCAAACCTGTAAGACCGTTCAAATTAAGATATTGTTGATGTAATACAAGTGCTTTCTGACCCTGCATAGACAGAAAGGTAGTCAGAACATCATTAAAATAGTCCATGTGACATCAGTGGTTCAACCTTAAAAAATGTTCATTAATTCCAAGTCTTCATTTGTTTTTTTTTTTGTTTTTTTGTTGTTGTTTTTTTTTTTTTAAATATTGCAATGAATAACGTATTGTGGATTTCATATCAAGATTTTATCGCATTGTGAGATTTTGATATAGTTTTATTATTGGTTATGGATATGTTAGTGTTCCAAGTTAGGATTATTATTATTATTATTATTATTATTATTATTAAGGCCCAGAAAGGTAGTAAGGACATCATTAAAATAATCCATATGAGATCAGTAGTTCATTTTTATAAAGCTACAAGAATACGTTTGTGCACAAAGAAAACAAAAATGACAAAAAATCCAGCAGTCTATGCTGCCATTAACGACAGTAGTACCATGACGCAAGCGTGTGGTGCACTTAAGTGTACTACAAGTGGGATCTAAATGCATTTTCAAAATACATAGATAGTATGTTAAAAGCACACTTTATTTCATATTTATGGTGTCCCAAAATAGCACATTTGAGTACACTTAGATGATTTTAAGTTTATCTGAAGAATCATTTTCAATATTTTTAGGTACAAAATTAGTGTGTGAAGGTAGAGCACTTTAAGTACATTATGGAAGTGCACTTTTTTTCATCTGGGTTACTTTATTGTTGGTATACACTACCAGTCAAAAGATTTTTCATGTTTATTTAAAGAAGAATCTCTTCTGCTAACCAAGCCTGCATTCATTTGATCCAAAGCGGCAAAAACTGTACAATTGTAAAATGCTTTTAATATCTAAATTAAAACAAAGTTTTCTATTTGGAAAAAAAATGTAATTTTTTAGGATTACATATGATATGATTTCAAAGCTGAACTTTTATCATCATTACACCAGTCACATGACCCTTCAGAAATCATTACAATATTCTGATTTGTGGCTCAAGAATAGTTTATTATTATTATTGTGTTGAAAACGGCCGAGTAGAATTTTTTCCAGGTTTCTTTGATGAATAGTAAGTTCAGAAGAACAGCGTTTATCTGAGATAGGAATCTTTTGTAACATTCTAAATGTCTTTATACTCACTTTTGATCAATCTGAAGCATCCTTGCTAAATAAAAGTATTAATTTCTAGCTTTGATCACAGGAAAAATAAAACATTTTTAAACACATTCAAATAGAAAACAGTTATTTTAAATAGTAAAAATATTTCAAAATGTTGCTGTACTTGGATCAAACAAATGCAGGCTTGGTGAGCAGAAGAGATTTCTTTAAAAAACATTGCAAATCTTACGGTTCAAAAACGTTTGACTAGTGTTCTCTGGTTCAAATATTTCTGTCGAAATGATCAGACATGTGTATGAAGACTGATTTATATACAGCGTGCGTCTTTTTTGCTTGTAAACAAGTTGCATCACATCCGGGTTCTACATCAGAACGCCTGCGTCAGCAGCACCACAAGCATGCGTTGTGGTACTCAAACGCTTGGTATCAAGCTAAAAATAAATCAGATGTTTAATAAGGCCAGGATATTGATATGGAAACAACAGATTTAAAATAACTGAATGCAAAATGTGTTCAGAGAACATTCCTGATGAGCTCTGATTTCTCACTTGTGTGAAATGGGCTTGTGTGCATGTGGGTGTGCATTCATGTGAGAGGAATCTGAAACACGTAAACTCTGTGATTCCCCGTGTCTGCTGAGAGTAGCCATGTGTTTAACAACAAAACGTCTGCCCTCATTGTCTGTTCAGTGTTTGTGTGTGTGTGTGTCCTTTCTTTGCACTTTTTAAAAACTCACAGACGCTCACGGAGGGCTTTCACCTGAGGTGTTGTTAACTTGCCAAACCAGTAAAAGAAAAATAAACAAACATACAGAGGTAGGCAAGCACTGTTATTACAGCAAGGTTATTGAGAGGTGATGTATGTGTGTGAGAGTAAACCCAAAATTTGTTCATGTTATTGCAGTTGGATGGGTCTACATCCACTAGTTTGTGTATCAAGGCGGTGGGATGGCAGGTTTAGAATATAGCAAAGAACATCGCGTTTGATTCATCTCTGTCGCATGCCGATTTAAAACGGTCCTCGGCTCTTTATCGCTGCTCCTCACACGCCACAGCAGCTCTGCTCGCATGCAGCCCGGAGAAAACATTACAAAAGGTATTTTCTTTTAAAAAAAAATCTGATAGTGGATTATCTGATACGAGTTGCACTCTGTGCCACGTGTTGACAGCTTTAACTGCACTCTGTGCTGCGCAGGAGGCATTTTTAAGAGAAATGTAAGCAACCAGCTCTCCCCACCCTCCACCCTTATGGTCTGCCGGTGGATCTGTGTTTACCTGGCGAGCGTAGCCGTTCTGCTGTCTTTGTCTAAACTTGAAAGGGGATCCAAACGCTCGCCCTCCTCACGCACTGTGCTTCGCACGACACACCCCGCCCTCGCTTCACTGCTGCACTGATTTACTGTAAAAGAAACCAGAGTGGGTGTTTGATATTCATATTTAGTTTAAAATTTAGTTTAAAATCTGTTCAGGAACACAGCTGTGCACGATTTACTTAAGTGGTGCAAAATAATCTGTGATTAAATGATAAACTGTCCTCACTTACGATAAAAATCACACCAGTCGACATTTTCTTTAAAACACATTAGCATGCTCTTTAAATCCTAAAATTGAAAAAAGCATTTTTTTTGTCCACACACACAATAGGAGGCATTGGGATTCATTGTTCGTTTTGGAACCCACATGATCAAAAACAGTTCAGAATATTTTCTTGAATATCTTCTTTTATGTTCTGCAGAAGAAATAAAGTCATACAGGTATGGCGTGATGTGAAGGTGAATAAACGATGACCATTTTTACATATAATCGAATCCAATAGAACAAAGTTTCTTGAAATTCGTTTGTTATGTATCCGAAAAAATCTCTTTTATTAAATGTTCTTTATAAAGTGCTCTGTGCATATTAAAATCAACAAACGTTTCGGTCACGCAGGACCTTCCTCTGTGTTCACATACCAATGAAATGATTCCCTTTTCTTTGTTATTCAGTTTATCACATCTCAACACACGTGTATCTAATCAGTCCAGTTAATGAATCAATAACAGACCATATACTTCATTAGCAATATGCAAATCTATCTAGAGAAGATATAGAAAGAACCAAGAGTCAGAAAATCTCCATACAATCAAATACAAAAAAAAAATAAATAATAATAATAATAATAATTAATTGTCGATTGGTCTTCCTCACATATTGAAGACCACAAGGACAGGAAAGCAAATATATTACATTGGTAGAACGACAGGAAATAAAATGTCTAATCTCAAATTCTTGATTTCTAGAATGAAATTTATTCACTTTTATTAAATTCCGAAAAGCCAAACAGTGTCTACATGGAAAAAATCCCATTGGCCCTTTGATCCATTTTTTCAGATACATAACAAACGAATTTCAAGAAACTTTGTTCTAATGGATTCGATTATTGACTTGAAATCGTGGTACACGTAAAAGGAACTAATCCTCTTTTTTCATTTTTGTATATAGCCTACACATTTGTTTTTTGTGAACTCTCCCTTTAAGTACACTCAATAAAGTAGTGTTCATCGGAGACACTGACTGAGTGGCAGATGCTATTGTTGGTCAGTATATAGTCCTGTATTGATCCAGTGTTACTCATTTATATTTGTCTGGGTTATTAATCAGAGGAAGTTATACTGGCTGGAACAAACGGATCTCCAGATGCAGATTACAGAAAAAACAGGGTAATTCAACATCGATCCATTAACACATACACACACACACACACACACACACACACACACACACGGATACATTTGTGCCATGCTAAAAGTAATCACCCTGAATGATAAAGTAAGCACAAGATAACTGCTTGTTATAAATGTTTTCCATATCTTTTGTGTACACTTTACTTTTGCCTAAAGTACAGGTTCTACCAGCAGTGTTTTGCGGTGGACTAGGCGGTGCTGACACCTCTGTGATGTCAAAGATTTTTTATTTTTTATTTTTTTACAATTTTGGGGCATTTTGGAATGGAAACACACATGGGGGAATGGGATCATGACCCAGGCCAGACTCAAACCAGGTTCTTTGTGAGCCTTGTTATGCAAGTATGTCAAAAAAAAAAAATGTTTGTATAGTCTGTGTTTGTGGATGAGCATGTGTGCGTGTGAGGAAGAGAGAGAGAGTGATGGTGAAATTCTTGGCTCATGTCAACACTTCATTACACAAAGCAGTTCAGCTAAAGGTGAGACTGCATAATAGTACAATCAAATGCCAACAGAAAATATTTCGTCGCCTCTTTCATTCTGTCTTAAGACATCAGAAATACTTGCAAATCGGCCAGCCCAATTTATATAACACTAAAGGCACTTTTATGTGTGACTGAAAGGCCACAGATGCACAGTGACACCATGCAGTCCTGCCTACCTGGCAAATCAAGCTTGTGTGTCAGCACTGAACAAAGTCAGAATGCCTGATTGACACTAAAGTATTAACGGGAAGTATTTGTTTGTAAACACTAATTTTGTATTTACAAGTAGGTCACTTGTGTGTCATTCAAATCACTGCAAGAACACAGCCTGTCCCTTTGGGACTTGTCTTTAGTTTTAGGTGCACTTTGTGACTTGTGACATGCTGTTGCTAATTCATGGGCATTGTTTAAAGGGATTTCTCAGGATAATATTTGTATGGGAGCCAGTTGGGCTTCGCCACAGTCGTTTGGATGTCACTCTAGAGGCTCATTCAGTCCTTTTGGCTGGTAACTGAGTGCCAGTAGACAGCAGTTTGTTTAAAAAAGAGGTCTTCAACCCTGTTCCTGATGACCCACGACCATGATGGATTGAGGATGCTCTTCCAGTCTCCACAGAAATCTATGTTAAAGGTCCACTGAAGTGCCTTGAAACACGCAGTTATTCTATGTGGTGACATAATTTTAACTGAAACAGGAAAACAGGGCAAGCCATATAGAGCAGCCCCGCCCACTTTTTTAAAATAGCCAATAGCGTTCCATTTATATCTGCTAGGGCCAGAGCCGTTGAGCTTGGTAAAGCCGCATTTGACAGCTTATAACAGCCACAGTCTAATAGATTACCCCCTAGATTTAATGTGAAACTCTTACTAAAACAAAATAGTGATCATAATCATGCTGAGGCTGTGTAGTTTAATACACGCTGACTCGCGCATATGATCTGCTCCGTGCCATCGCGTCTCTGAACCGAAGCCAAAGTCAGAAGTAGACTGCGCGTTGCCAGGGTTCGCGTGACACAGCGAGAAACCAGACCTCATTTGCCCCGATGGAAAGCATATTTACACTGTCTCAATCGTTCCCTATTGCCTATATTGCGTGCTACCTACCATTCACCAGATAGAAAGTACTAACTCTGTGAACAAGTGACGATCTCAGCCACAGTTCCAGTCTCTATTTATAGTTTAGGGGGCGGGACGCTACGGATTCTAGAGAGCATTTGATTGGACAGAAGCTTGGATGAGAAGCTGAAGTGCAGCGTGATATCATCCAAATCGGTGATTCATATTGGTGGAAGTGATGAGACTGTAAGTTTTGAATGCACATATCTTGTAAATGCGAATTTTGTTATTGTTTTGGAGCACACTAGCTTATAGATCACCTTAAGGCTAACATATTCATACCAAAAAGCTAAAAAACTTTAATTTTGATTTCATGGGGACTTTAAGGCATACCAAAAGCCAATGGGCTTTAAAACGGGATCAAAAGATCAACTGAATTAACTAAACTGAAACATTTTCTGTATGACTAGATATAAAAATGTGCGCAGGGTCAAGCTGTGCAGTTGTTTGGCTGCCACAGTAACAGCAATAAGCTTAAGGAATACCTGTAAAGTACTTGTTTTGCGTACTGGCAAATCCATCAATCATTGTATAAACAATGACAAAAGAAAACGAGCATGGTTTATGGCGCTTATGTTAAAATACTGTGTGTGAAATAATAAAATAACATGTTTTCTTATCATATTGTGGACAAAATTCCACGAACTTCACCCGGATCGGGAGCTGCAGCTTATATATGTGCCCTCATCTGTTTTCAGTGCAGATAACCTGGCATCGCTTCATGTCATCCCGCTCAGTAAACTATGACAGGTGAGTTACTGCCAAAAAAGACGGTCATTGCAACACTGTAAAGTGACGAAACATTTTTATTAACGGCTCGGAAAATAGTTTGACTAGAAACACCAGAGACCGGAAATGTAAAGCATCGTTCTGGTTGAGACTTTCGAAATACAATAAGTCTAATTATACTACACTCACAGATTTTTTTTCTAGTCGTGTTAAGTAGGTTATATAAACAAGTAAAAAAATAAAGCTTATTGAGAAGTAAATTTTGGCAGTGTATTCACTCCCATTCAGTGTTTGTTGGCATCATTAGTCATGAGTGATTTTTTTTGTACCAGTGGACAAACTGAATAGAAACGTGTGGTTTAGTTTGTGTACATGAGTGTAATATTCCATAAATGTGTCCTCTTTTTCTTCCTTATGGGAACAGTAACAGGTACACTACTGTTCAAATGTTTGGGGTTGGTTAGAAGTCTCTTCTGCTCGCCAAAGCTAAATTTTATTGCTCAAACATACAGCAAAAACAGTAATATTGTGAAATATATGTGATGACCAGTGTTGGGGGTAACGCATTACAAGTAACACAAGTTACGTAATAATATTACTTTTTTCAAGTAACATTACTTTTTAATTTCTAAGAAAATATCTGAGTTACTTTTTCAAAAAAGTAACGCCAGTTACTTTTTGTTTTCTTTATGTATTTAATCCCATTTTATTAACCCATGACTTTGCTGCTGACCTTTGTTCATCCAGTTCAACCATACACTGCAAAAATACTTTTCTTACTTCGATTTTTTGTCGTTTCCAACCAAAATATTTAACAATTTTTAAATCAAGGAGTATTTTCTAGACAAGTAAAAATTCTTTTCTTGTTTTCAGAAGAAAAAACAAGTCAAATTTAAGTGAATTTTTGCTTAGAACAAACAAAACAATCTGCCAATGGGATAAGCAAAATCTTATTTCTAACAGAAAACAAGAAACAAAAACACTTAATGTTGACTTGTTTTCAGAAAAAAACAAGACTTTATTTTTTATACGTCTAGAAAATCCTTCTTAATTTTAATAATATTTTAGATATTTTGGATGGAAAAAAATGAAAAACCTAAGTAAGAAAATATTTTTTGCACTGTACTAATAAACAAAACTTACTTTAGTTTAACTAACATTTGTGCTTCATTTTTCTCATTGCTGAAGAGTGTTGAACTTCCTTTTCCTACAGTTCTACTGTATAGACGTGAATTTACTGTTACTTCAGCCTTAGCCTTATTCACTTCATTTCATTTTGGTGTCAAAGGGCTTTTACATTTGCTAAGAATCTAACTTTTTAATATTAAAAACAAACAAGAAAGCCCTGCCCAGATATAAAAAGTAACGCAAAAGTAACATGACGCATTACTTTTCATAAAAAGTAACTAATTAACATAATTAGTTGCTTTTTTAGGGAGTATATTGTAATGCATTACTTTTAAAAGTAGCTTTCCCCAACACTGTTGATGACAAAGCTGAATTTTCAGCAGTCTTCAGTGTCACACAATCCTTCAGAAATCATTCTAATATGCTAAAACTTTTGAACTGTATTGTATAAGTTTCTGTTATCTATGAGAAAAACATTTTGCAACCCAGTAACTTTAATAATGGATGTCCCTGTGGCACTAGGCCTTCCAAGTCTTTTTTTAGAATAATATTATGAGTAAAGAAGACGGTTACCAGGCAGTTACACCTGTTGAAACACCTCTCTCGCTCTCTTTCTTTTGTTCTCGAACTCATTTTCGTTCATTCACTCGCTCTCAGACATACACAGATACACACCTAGGTCAGGACAACCCTACTTAATTGAACCTGTAGCTTTTATCTAACCACACACAATCTAATAAATTTAGTTGGAGAACGAGCAGAAATAGCGCTATATCTAGACCTGGCTTGCCTTTCCAGTGTGGGTTGGTTTGCCAATCAAGACATGCTGACTTTTTCAGAGGAGAAACCCATCCTGCTCTCAAGAGGAGCCGCTCAGGAGAACCCTCACGCCTTGAGCGAGATTGCAATCTCTGTGGTTGCGCGAGAACTATTTAGGTTGTTTTACAAACACACTTCACAGCGCACAGGGACGAACAAAAGGGCGTCGCACGAAACCCTCAGAGAAGTCACAATGGTTTATAGTAGCATTGTTGATCGAGCAATCAAACCATGATTCATCTTTCTCAAGAATTTCCAAACATCTCGTGCCGGAAATATTCAGGCAGGCCGTAAAAAAACAACATTTTCAGTCATGCGCTACTTTTTTGACTCAGAAAAAGTCTTTTTGTGCACTTTTTTATATATACAAGGACTTGCACTCTGTGTCAGCGAATTATGTTTTCAATTTAATGCTCTCCCTCTCAGACCCCTCTTACAAGGCACTCCATTCCCTCTTCATCTAAACAAATTTGAGCAGGGCTTGCGCTGAGTTCCGGCAGCCCTGGCGCGTGCTACCATAAACAAAACTCCTAGGTGGCCTGTAGGTTCTGCAGAGAGAACAACATTTGCACATATACAAAAGGCTCAGATATAGCCCAGATATATGCGAAGAAAAACATGAGATACTCTTCTCATCAGGTCCAAAGTATGGCACTGAAATGTATTCATTTATAAACAAACCAAGTAAAGAGTCTAAATCAGAGCTCTCTAGCTCATTGTTCGTTCTTTCAGATTTAAACTCTGTTTATTTCAGTTGTTGCTATGTCTGCATATGTATTAATGTATTAAATGTATGTGTGTTTTATATGCACAACTGACAGTAGCTGTCTTTATATGTGTGTGTGTGTGTGTGTGTGTAAAGGAAACAAAAATATTAATTAAATGTCCTATTATCCCAAAATTGGGCCACTTCTGACTTTGAGATGGAAAAGTGGTCTGATTTATCTGGATTCATCTTTCTTATTTTTCATAGCACTGCAGTTGTTTACTGTAATGTTCTTCTACATGAAATAAACAGACATCTAAGACAGCAAGCAGGCTCTTAATTGAAGATCAGTGAAGAAATATGATTGAAGAGGCTGGGCCTATTTAAGAAAACAACTCTGAACATGAGCACAAATCTCTAAATCCCCATTAGAAATAAAGAAATACTTTGAGGGATCAAAAGACTTCAAATGCATGCTTCTTCCTCAACACAAATGTCAGAAACTTGCTCAGACTTTCATGTTGTGTGTGCATATTTCCTTTTTATCGCTGAATATGATTGTTAAGTACATTGTAATAAATCATATTGTGTGTATGTATATATATATGAAGAGTTCAGATGCAAAACAAGTTAAAAGCCATCTCGGTCAAAAATGAGATAATGATACTGAGTGAGTGCTCTCGACACATATTATACATCAATCAAATACTTTTACTTCAAAATCGCTAAAATACCAGCCACAGCTCAATCAGAAGTACCACTACTTACATAGAAACCTATACATCGGGGCCTGATAAAAATGCATTTTTTAAAGAAAGACGTCAGATGGACTGAACTCTTCATATATAATTGCCAACAATGTTATTTTATTGCTGCTAGTTGAATTAGATCACTTACATTTACATTAACATTTAGACATTTAGCAGACGCTTTTATCCAAAGCGACTTACAAAGGAGAACAGTGGAAGCAATCGAAATCAACAAAAGAGCAACAAAACATGCGAGTGCTATGACATGTCTCATATAGCCTAAGGCAGTACATGTAGCAAGGATTTTTAAAGTACATAATAAATAAAAGAAAATAGATGGGGGGGGGGCAAGCTAGTGTTAATTGTAAAGAGAGAAAAACTAGCGTAGTAGAGTTTTTTTTTTGTTTTTGTTTGTTTTGGTTTTTTATTAAAGAAAACAAGTAGTAAGTAAATGGATAGAGTATAAATCTAAAAGAGCATAATTTAAAGAATAGAATTAGAAAAGACTGTGCTGGAGTTAGAGCGTTAAATAAAGATGGAAAAGATGAGTTTTTAGCCGATTCTTGAATATGTTCAGATTGAATTGGGCAGGTCATTCCACCATGAGGGTACATTTAATAAGAAAGTCCATGAAAGTGATTTTGTGCCTCTTTGGGATGGCACAATAATGCGCCATTCACTTGCAGAACGCAAGCTTCTAGAGGGCACATAAGTCCGAAGTAATAAATTCAAGTAAAGGGGTGCAGAGCCAGTGGTGGTTCTGTAGGCAAACATTAATCCCTTGAATTTAATGTGAGCAGCTACTGGTATCCAATGCAGACTGATGAAGAGAGGAGTGACGTGCGTCCTTCTTGGGTCATTAAAAACTAGTCTTGCTGCTGCATTCTGGATTAATTGTAAAGGTTTGATAGAGCTGGCTGGAAGACCTGCCAAAAGAGTATTGCAATAGTCCAGCCTGGACAGAAATAGGGGTTGAACAAGGAGAAAATTAAATACTTTTGAATCCAAATGTACTGAAAAGCATAAAACACAGAGATTGTAATCTCAAAGCACCGAACTTGCTGTACTGATTTGTTCTTTCTATATTTGATAAGCCAACAGGCTTAAAGAAGAGATCGAGTTATTTTGTATTGGCTGATAAATCATGCTGGTGTCAGAGAACATACACAGTGGCACAGCAGAGATCTAATCTAGAACAGATTTACTGTAGCTGTAAAAAAGTTGGCACACTCGATTTTACTCTGTCCAGAATCCCACCCAGGCTCATAGAAAATTCGTACCTGTGCCGTCATTTTTTGCAAAATGATATTAAGTTGCTTTCTTGCATGTTTTACTGTAGTTTTAAAGTGAAATCTCCAGTGAGTGGTGCTAAAAGTGCGTTTGATGTTCTTCGAAACATAAACGTGATACCAGTGTTTCATTACGTTGGATGCTGAATGTATCGCCAAAGACTACAGAATACCCAAGACAATTTTGAATGGGGACAAATGCAATGCTCATTTTGCCTCACGCTAAAAGCGTGATTGATTTTCTACAGAACAGATAGACTTGACTTGACTTGCCAACGTTTTCTGACATTGATTGCTGTAGGCATTGTGGCAGTTCGATAAGTGTAGCTAAAAGCGTGTTTGATTTTCTCCAGAACAGATAAACTTGACTTGACAACAATTTCTGGCGTTGGTTGCCGTAAGCATTGTGGAAGTTTGGTGAGTGGCGCTTAAAGTGCACTCACTTTTTTTGTTTTTTCATGTTCTGATGTTGGTTGTCTCACGCATTGTGGAAGTTTGGTGAGTGGTGCTAAAAGTGTGCTTAATTTTCTCTGGAACAGATAAACTTGACTTGCCAACGTTTTCTGGCTTTGGCTGCTATACGAATCCAGGCAGTTCAGTGAGTGGCGCTAAAAGTGCACTCGATTTTCTCCGAAACAAATAAACTTGACTTGCTAGTGTTTTCTGGCGTTGGTTGCTGTACACTTTGTGGCAGTTGGTGAGTGGCGCTAAAAGTGCACCGGATTTTCTCTAGAACAGATAAACTTGACAACATTTTCTGGCATTGGTTGCTGTAAGCATTGTGGTAGTTCGGTGAGTGGAGTAAAAGGTACGTTAGATTTTCTCCAGAAAAGATAAACTTGACTTGCCAACGTTTTCTGGCTTTGTCTGCTGTACGAATCACAGCAGTTCAGTGAGTGGCGCTAAAAGTGCACTTGATTTTCTCCGAAACAGATAAACTTGACTTGACAATATTTTCTGACATTGGTTGCTGTAAGCATTGTGGTAGTTCGGTGAGTGACGTTAAAAGTGCGTTAGATTTTTTCCAGAACAGATCAGTTTGACCAATGTTTTGTAATGTTGGTTGCCGTTTGCATCGCTGCAGTTCGCAGAGTGTCGCTGAAAGATTACTGCTCTATCACGGTTGAAAATAAAACCTAAAGTGGTCATTTTAAAAAAGTGAGATAAAAACACAAGTGCTGAAGCAACCATGCGGTTTTAATTGTTTCTACACATCTTATATCTTGTGCAAGAAACTGCAAGAAAATTGCTCTTTATAAATCAATAATCTGCCCTGTGATTATAATTTGTGTTAAAAGGTACAAACGTTGTTAGAGTTTTACTACCTCTAGTGTTCATTTCTGCTGGAAACTTGTTTGATTTGTCATTGTGGAATTTGTGAAACTGACAGGGTGGTCAGAACATTTGCTTGATTAGCGCCTTCTTTCTGAGCAGAAACACATGCTGGCCTCCAAAAACCTGTAGCACATGCGGATATACAAAATATAATAGCAATTGTATTTCACGACCAAAAAATATGCTAAAAATCATGTGATTATGTGATAAGCTCTGATTTGGTTATTTTAACATTCTCCATCATCTTAAGGTGAGAAGACAACAAGTCTGAAACATGTGAATTCCTCAGATTCTTGCATGTGTGTGTCTGCGCTGCGCTGCAGTGAGGTGAGTGTGTCTGAACCTCAGGGTTTCTTCCACACCCCAAAGACGTGATGACAGATCACAGATTTCTCTCAATGTGCTGCCTTGTTCAAGATGTTATTGAGATGTTCAAGATGTCACCCCTGCTCTGTCACCTTTTAAGTTATCTTGACCTCTCCTCAGGGCATTTAGCACATTGACATGCTCACCGAACAATTAAATTGTGTGTTTATCATGATTAAACCTTAATATTAAACCTATATAATAAGTTTGGACATTTTAGAGAAATGCTTAATAAATGCATTGCGCTGTAACTAAACCCATTCAATTTTTAGCCGACTAAATTTATTGTAGATTTAGTCGACTAAAATCTTATGATATTTATTCAACTAAAACTAGACTAAAACTAAAAACAATTCAGATGACTAAAATATGACTAAAATTTAATGCCGTTTTAGTCAAAAAAGACTATGACTAAAACTAAATTAAAATTTGCTGTCAAAATTAACACTGCTTTGAGTGTGCTCAATTTTCTCTGGAACAGGTAAACTTGACTTGCCAATGTTTACTGGCTTTGTCTGCTGTACGAATCACGGCAGTTCACAGCACAAAAGAAAGTGTTCATGTCTATTCACACATAAAGTCTAGATCCTCAGTAACTAAAGAGTGCATTTAGGTAAGTGCTCATGACCAGGACAGAGTTGATGGATGATATAAACAGTACAGAACACTGACTTGTAGTTTCCAGTTTGCTGTGGCAACGTTTCGGGTCACAGACCTCTGTCAGATGTGACTCATGTCTCTACCTAAACTGTTGCCTCAATAAATTGTCTGCCATGACAGTGTTCTGGACTTTTACTTTAGTTTATTTCTCAATATATCTTCTACAAATGACTCTAATGGCTGTCTAAATCACACAGGCTAAACTCTGATAAACTGAGCATGTGGCTGTATCTCTTAATAGTGAATAAAAGTTAATTAATGTTTCTATGTTTTTATTTGTTAGACAGTTCAATTGGTGATGTGCACACACACCTAACTGAACAGATACAGTACTGGTTGTATTTGCTAAACAATTAGCTTTAGCTGAATAAAAAAATGCTGGGAAATTTTCCCCATCATGCATTATTTATGGGACATTTAATACAATATTTATCCTATTTCTGGAGCTTGCTTAAAGTTTGCTTAATACGACAAGCCCTTCCTCTCCCTTTAAATTTCAGAAGTGTCCTAAAATGGACACTTTGATATTAAACATTAGAGTTAATGATACACAAAAGTGTAGGATCAGTATGTTGTTGTTTAGTTATTAATACCTCAGCAATAATCCATTAAACAGATCAAAATTGACAGTAAAGACATTTAATGATACAAAAATGTATATTTAAAAAAAAAATGCTGTTCTTTTAAACTTTCTATTCATGAAAGCATAAATAATAATATAATAATTTGCATGTTAGAATAATTTCTGAAAGATCATATGTGACCCTAGACCACAAAACAATACATTGTATGGGTCAACATTATTGATTTTTCTTTTATGCCAAAAATCATTAGGATATTAAATAAAGATCATGTTCTGTTAAGATATTTTGAACATTTTCTACCATAAATATATCAAAACTTCATTTTTGATTAGTAATTTGCATCGCTAAGGACTTCATTTAGACAACTTTAAAGGTGATTTTCTCAAAATATATATTTTTTTGCACCCTCAGATTCCAGATTTTCAAATAGTTGCATCTCGGTCAAATATTGTCATATCGTAACAAACCATACATCAACAGAAAGCTTATTTATTCAGCTATATATAAATTATATGACTGGTTTGTGGTCCAGGTTCACTATGGAACTGAAGTAATGATGCTTAAAATTAATTTTTTATCTATTGAAAACAAAGTATACACATCATGACATTTTAAGAAGACTAATTATTGTTTTAGTGATGCTGAGTGTGACATTTCAAGGCCTGTATAATGGTGGGAGGAGGACGTTTAACAGAATTATTTAGTCAAAACATAACATATTTATATCTAAAAATATTTTTAGGGCAGCAGACTAAACTTTGTGTGAAAATTCAAGTGGAGCATTTTTTCCCTGACACATTTTGAAAGTTATGTAGCTAAGTTGATGTTTGTCGTTGGGTTAAACATGTTCTTTTTCATGGTGAAGTGACTCTTCTAAATATGTTTTGCGAAAGTACAAGCTTATTCCCAGTAACGTAAACCTCTACACATCCACGTGCGCTCATGCATTTCTTTCTTGTCAAGCTTAGCTCCAAATTGTTACATTTTATATTTCTGCTGCTCCTGGATCAAATGCTGTTACAGAATAAAGTATTTACACAAAAGGCCTTGACTCCTTTATGAGCCAAAGTCCTTTGAACCTGATGTTTTACCGTAGACGCGCACACACAGGCGCACACGTGCACACACGGCCTTGTTGTAATGCAGCGATAGCTTTCTGAATGGCAGATTAGCCGTTCCGTTTGGCTCTTTGACTCGGGCGGTTTCTGTCTCTCTGTTTTTAAGTAAACTAATCTTTGGGCAAATACCCCAACTGCGTCTGAGGTCTTAATGTATTTAAAGAGCAAAACCTTACACATGCAGGCAAGTTTGAAGAGATCAAAGCCAGAAACACAATGTGGCAGATTTAGAGTGAGTCCCCGCTCTCGCCGGGGCCGCTATTGTCTAGTTCTTTCTCTGCCAAAAGTTCTTTGAATTCCTCGGCAGTGTAAACCTCTCTTTGTTTAGCGCAGGTTAACAGATGATATGTGCTCTTGAACATTGCCCCGCACCTCTCTGTGCTGAATATCGCTCTCTCTTTCTCTTTCATTTGCTTCTCTTTTCTTTGCTCCGCTCTATTCAGAAAGACTTACACACCTACATCAAACAGCACAGAGTCATAAATGGATGCTGTTTTGAGGTTGCATTCTGATGGAGAGCTTTCGCCGAGGCAATCCACCTGCAAACATCTCTCTTCTCTCGTTCCTTCGTTCCTCCGCTCACTTCTTGTTTTTTTTGGAGGGGTTGTTGGGCCCTGTTGATGTGTAGGTGTGGCCCAGGTGTGTTTGCGCATATGTGCGCAGCGAGTGCCGAGGAATGTGGTTAAATGTAACTCGATAACGTAAAATATCAACCATGCCATTCTGTTTCATGCAACATTACTGTGTTGCCTTGACAGCGGGCTGTTTATTACCCTTGAAGGAAGGCTTTGACTGCCTGATGTGATTTTAAATAGCCGCTTTGCACTATCCGTTTGCACGTGGGTGTATTTGTGTGTGAGACAGTTCATTTGCTTAACTGTGATTAATTAGAGAGACATTGACATTGAAACACTTCTGACGATAAGGCTGTTAACACACACACACACACACAAGTTTCTCGTCAGCCTTTCAAAATCTTTCCATTTCATCGCTGTATCAGTCAGTGAGAGGATGATGAGAGGAGTATATTTGGTTAATAACACACCTGTGCAAAGTTATTCAGATTATCAGATAACGGCCTCATGATCCTGCCTACCCAGTTACAGGAACGCCAACCTTTTATTGCTATAGCACAGGTCTCCACCTGTTTCAACTTAAAAAAGCAAGTGTTTGTGCTGCCCTTAAAGAATTAGTTCACTTTCAGAACAAAAATATACAGATAATGTACTCACCCCCTTGTCATCCAAGATGTTCATGTTTTTTTTTTTTCAGTCGTGAGGAAATTATGTTTTTTGAGGAAAACATTTGAGGATTTCTCTCCATATAATGGATATGAGTGGTGCCCCAAAGTTTGAACTTCCAAAATGCTGTTTAAATCCAGCTTCAAAGGGCTTAAGCTCTAGCGAAACAAATTGATAGTTTATATACTTTTTAACCGAAAATGCTCATCTTGTCTCGTCTCTGCGATGCGCATGTGTAGTCTGTGTGATCCGCATTAGTACAGTTAGGGTATGTTGAAACATCTTGTTTTCTTCCCCAACTTCAAAATCGTCCTACAACGCTGCAGAATTACCAACCGTTTACAAAGTGAACATACAAAGAAGATCAAACGCCCTTTACAAAAAAAGGTAAAACAATGTTGTTGGCCGATTTTGAAGTTGAAGATGAAAAAGTTAAAGATGGCAGTTTTTGGACATTCCCTAACTGTATTGACCCGGATCACACAGATTACGCATGTGCATCGCAGAGATGAGACAAGACAAGCATTTGCGGTTAAAAGGTATATTAATTGTCAATTTGTTTTGAAAATAACCCATTGTTTCACTAGATAAGACCCTTCTTCATCAGCTCATTTAGAGCCCTTTGACGCTGGATTTAAACTGCATTTTGGACGTTCAAACTTTGGGGCACCATTCATATCCACTATATGGTGAGAAATCCTTAAATGTTTTCCTCAAAAAACATAACTTCTTTATGACTGAAGAAAGAAAGTCATGAACATCTTGGATGACAAGGGGGGTGAGTATATTATCTGTAAATATTTGTTCTGAAAGTGAACTAATCCTTTAAAGTTGTAAGTTTGGTCAACACAGATATCCAAGCTCTCACTTAATACAACTCAAGTTGACTAAACGTATAATTTTAAGGCATGAATACTTTTATTCAACAAGGATGCTTTAAATTTATGATAAAGGCATTTAGAATGTTACAGAAGATTTCTATTTCAGATAACTGCTGATAATTGATCATTCTAAAAAAAAAAAATCTGTTTTCAGCATAACAATAATAATAATAATAAATGTTTTTTTGAGCAGCAAAATATATCAAAATATTAGAATGATTTCTGAAGGACCATGTGACTGGAGTATTGATTCTAAAAATTCAAGTTGAAATCACAGGAATTAATAAAAATTTTAATACAGTATCTCAAAAAAGTGAGTACACCCCTCACATTTCTGCAACCATGTTAGTATACCTTCTCAAGGGATAATACTACAGAAATGAAACTTAGATATTTTTTATAGTCAATGTGCAGCTTGTATAGCAGTATAGATTATAGTCCTCTGAAAATAACTCAACATACAGCCATTATTGTCAATACAGCTGGCAGCAAAAGTGAGTAACAACATCAGTATTTGGTAAATTTGGTGCTTTGAGTACATTTCTCTCATACTGGATGTTCAACATGGCACTTCATGTCAAAGAACTCTCTGAGGATTTGAGAATTAGAATTGTTGCTCTGCACAAAGATAGCCAAGGCTATTAGAGGTTCAGTAACACCCTGAAACAGAGTTACACTACAGTGGTCAGGGTCATACAGAGGTTTTCCAAGATGGGTTCCATTCGGAATTCCTCGCAAGGGTCAATCAGTCTCGTTCTGTGCGTCAGGTGCAGAACCTGGCTTCAAAAAACAGATGCATATGTGCTGCCAGCATTGCTTTAGAGGCTGCAGAAGTACAAGTTCAACTTCTCAGTAATTTCTCAGACCATACATCGCATGCTGCAACAAGTCAGTTTGCATGGGCGCCATCCCAGAAGGAAGCATCTTCTGAAGCTGGCTCACAAAAAAAGCCTGCAAACAGTTTGCTGAAGACAACATGTCCAAGAGCACGAATTACTAGAACCATGCCCTATGGTCTGATGAGGCTAAGATAAACTTGTTTGGCTCAGATGGTGTCCAGCATGTGTGGCGATGCCCTGGTGAGGAGTACCAAAAAAATTGTCTTGCCTACAGTCAAGCATCATGCTCTGGGGCTGCATGAGTGCTGCTGGTGCTGTGGAACTGGAGTTCATTGAGGGAAACATGGATTCTGTTATGCACTGCACATTCTGAACCAAAACATGATGCCTTTCCTTCAGAAACTGGTCCAAATGGCAGTTTTCCAACATGATAACGACCCCAAACACGCTATCAAGATGACAACTGCCTTGTTGAGGAAGCTGAAGGTGATGGAGTGGCCAAGTATAACAATAGCCTAGATAACAATGGTGCTAACATAAAATGCTGACACTTTGGACACCGTTTTGATTGAAGTTCACTTAGGGTGTACTCACTTTTGTTGCCAGCTATTTTGACAATAATGGCTGTATGTTGAGTTATTCAGAGGGCAGTATACTGCTATACAAGCTGCACACTGACTATTCTAAAATATATCCAAGTTTTTTAGTAGTGTCCCCTGAGAAGATATACTAAAATGGTTGTTGAAATGTGAGATACTCTATATTTAAATAGAAAACAATTATTGTAAATAAAAAAAATATTTTACTTTTTTTTTTGCTGTACCTTGGGTCAAATAAATGCAGGCTTTAAAAAATCTTACTGTTCAAAAACAGTTTTGACTGGTAGTGTATATTATCAGCACAATTTAAGTAAAATATTTGGTTGTCAGGTCAAACCTAAATGGTTTTTTTTATTAAAGTCATTTAAAAAGCTTGACATTTGTTTTTGTTTTGTATTTTTAATTGGAAATAGTTTAAAAGCTTAAAGTTTGAAACGGGTTCATTGTAAAAGTTGTATAAAATCTTAATGTATTAATGCCATACAGTCTCTTAAACAAAGAGATTATTGCTGGTTGCAAGCGTGGTTTTGAGGACATTGTAAGTATTTAGACAGATAGATAGATAGATAGATAGATAGATAGATAGATAGACACTGCGAAAATACATTGCTGTCTTAAATTAAAAAGTACAGTTATCTTAGCTATTTAAGACTTAAACTTACAATGTCTTCACTGCAAAAAAAATGCTTTTCTTAAATTTTTAGTCTTGTTTCCAGCTAAAATACCTAATAATTCTTAAATCTAGACAAGAATCTTGTTTTCAGAAAAAAATGTCATAATTAAGTGAGTTTTTGCTTAAAACAAGCAAAATAGTCTGCCAATGGGGTAAGCAAAATAATGTTATTTTAAGATGAAAACTAGATTATGTTGCTTACCCCATTGGAAGATTATTTTGCTTGTTTCAAGGAAAAACTCATTTAATGTTAACTTCTTTTTTCTGAAAACAAGACAATAATTTTTACTTGTCCAGAAAATACTTCTTTAGATATTTTGGATAGAAACAAGACAAAAAATGTAAGTAAGAAAAGCATTTTTGCAGTGTTTAAACGTACAGTTACATTCAATTACATTAAACTGGCTTTAATAATTAGCCGAACCTTGTACAACTCATAAATTACAGATGAAAACTTATTTTGTTGGCTTAAAGTAATATAAAAAAGCTGTCATAACTTATCGGTCATATAATTTTTTTTACAATGTTCATTGAGCAATGATAAACATGTTTTTGTCAGCTAGCCTTTTAACCATCAGTTCACCCACAGTTTTTTGAACAGTATCTCATAAACCATTGTCGCACTTCCAAATAAATAATATTCCTGTTACGGTCTTTTTTTACATCTCAAGCGCCATCCCTCAGTCCGTTTTGTCTTAAAGTGCTTTTCTCATTATTATAATCGTTGTTTGTGTAAATTTGCTGGCAGCACTTGAAACGGGGCTTGTAAACAAACCTTGAGCGTTTACAAAGCTATCGTTTTATCGCTTCATTCCTGCTTGTCGTCTTTTAAAGGATTACACGAGGGTATTAAAGAGAAAAGTTTTCAATCACTTCTGTCCCCTTTTTTTCAGTTTAAGCTCTTCAAGCGGGAATTACTGATAAAATCCATGTTTGAAGGAGGGTTACAGAATCATTTTTAAATTGCGCAGCTATTTGAGAATTTATTCTCAGCTCTTCGATGTTAAATGACAATAAAAAGACTATTCAAAAATGCAAGATGCACTTTTGTAGTATTGTATTGTAATATACTGATGTAGGAATATTTTTAGCTGTATTAGCAAAAGAATGTGTGATTTTAGACATAATATATAGTCACAAGTCATGCTACTTTAAATGAATCATCATATATCAGATAAATAGACATGAAAAACATTTTCAAAGCTTCTGTTTCAGTGACGCACACCACAATATTCCTGCACTTGCATAACAAACAGTGATAAGATAAAATACAGGAGTTTATGATATGTTCTTTACAAAAAGGACATGTGTTGTGTGAATATTTGTGATTATTATTATCAGTGTTTATTTCCGTGTTTCAAATCAGTGTTGACATTAACATTAGTTAACTACATCAGTTAACTGAGAAGCATTTATTAATCTTAGTCAATGTTAATTTATGCAAGTTGTGTTTGTTAACATTAGTAAATGCACTGTGAACTAACACAAACAAATAATGAATGACTGCATTTTTATTAATTATATTGTTCATTGTCACCTTATTGTAAAGTGTTACCAAATCAATAACTATGAAATAAGATTGTGTTTGTGAGTTCAAGGGCAATGAGGAATATGAATCATGATTTAGTGTGTTAAGAAAAATGAACAATGGCAAATATTAGTTTTATTTGTATTCGTAGTATTATAATGTTAATATTGTTGATATATTGTTAAAAGTTAGACTTCCAGTCAAAAGTTTCGGAACACTAAGATTCAAAAAAACAAATTAAAAAACCAAGCCTGCAAAGTTCAGCAAAAATTGTTGAAATATTTTACTATATAAAATAACTGTTTTCTATTTGAATATAATGTGAAATGTAATTTATTTCTGTGATTTCTTAGCTGAATTTTTAGCATCGTACCATACGTGGTTGGAAGTTAATACTACAATTTGAAAATATTGTTGTGTTTGAACGACTGCATTTTTATTAATTATATTGTTCATTGTCACCAAATCAATAACTATGAAATAAAATTGTGTATGCAAGTTCAAGGGCAATGAGGAACATGAATCGTGATTTGATTCACGATGATGATGATGATGATGAAGATGGTCGAACGACTGAGAAAAACAGACCTCTTGTCCTGAAATAGACACATGCGCCATACGCACACATCGCTACGCAAACATGGCCTGACAGACACAAGCCCTGACTGGTTTTATTATCAGTCAGCTGGCCACTGGCTGCCATTCATTTCCACTGCATAAAGCTTCAGCATGAAGTCAGTCATTATTATTCAAAGTCCTGTATAAATGCAACTAATCAGAGGGAAAGATAAACACACAGAGTATAGCAGTGCGCTCGTAAAGTTATGTAAACATGCTGATTAGGGTAATGAGAGATAAGCATACGGGTGTTGAATTGATTTTGATTTCTTTGTATGATTTATATATTTATTACCAAAGGGGCGGACAAATAAACCAAGCCTATTAAACCCGTTTTCTTAAAAAATCCTTCTTAAAAGTCATTTTTTAAGCCCTTCTCGGTTAACCGTAACTTCTCTCGTTAGTTTCACTTGGCTTTTGATTTACAAATGTTTATGTGACCAGCCCAAGGTGTTTTGTATCATAACTCAAGTTAATTTCTCTTTCTCAGCGCTCATGTGTCAGATTAATCAGTTTATTAGTTGATTAATTGGGCCCTTAATATTTCCACAGTCACATTAACCTGTTCTACATTCTAAAGGTCTCACTTCTATCTAAACGCAAAGGTTATAAATGGCCTTATTCACCTTCAACCAGATAGATCTCTTAACCCCAGAGGTCTGAGGGTGATTTCTATTTAGTTCACTCTGAATTGGACTTCCTCCAATCACTTGCAGCAGGTAAAAATGGCCGACTTTGGGCAACACAGAGAACATCCATGATTTTGTACTGACATAAATGAGTACGTTTATGATTATAAAACGTATTCGTGAGGGTTAACCGCCGTTTCGCCCGTCACAACAGTGCTTACCCTCAGTCTCTGCCTCATTGGACTCGCTGTACTTCAGTTCATGTTTTTAGGTGTGAGGCAGGGTGACAGTGATTGATTGAGTGGAGGTTACAACATCGTATTATACTAATTATACAACATAATATATATCTCAGCAATCGCGTCCTTACACTTTTAACTCCTCGTTCTTAACTGACCAATGTCCAGACACGTCGACAACAATGAATATGCCACAAACCTGTCAAACCGAAATTCAAACGGAATTTAGATTTTGGCAAAGTGACAGCTTCAAAATAAAATAGTGTTGATATGGTGGGTGCGTGTTCATGGAGCTGGGTGGCAAGATGGCTTAATGTGTATGTTTGTGCTTACATGCAGGAACAGGAAGTTTATTGTCGCTACATCTATTCTTTTTTGTGTATCTGGGATCGGCTCCTGTTTAGGTAATAACTTACTGTGTAATCCTGAAGGCAAGTGACTCTGTGGAGCAGCCGCACACACACGTGTTTACTCTCCCCCTACGCTCTTTCTCCTTTGCTTTCTCAATCCTTTTCTCAAACACACACACACATTTCAGGATTAGACTGAACTGCTGCATAATCCACTACTTTCCTTGTATTCGCTGGTGTCTTTTAAAAAGCACAAAAGAAATGATAGACTGCATGCAAATGATGCGATGACATTTGATATGCATTACCGTATATTGTATACCGTACCATACGTGGTTGGAAGTTAATACTACAGTTTGAAATTATTGTTATAATAGTATGTTAAGAAAAACAAATAATGGTAAATATTAGTTTTATTTGTATTAGTAGTATTATAATGTTAATATTGTTGATATATAGTTGATATGTTGTTAAAAGTAAGTTACACTCCCAGTCCCAACGATTTAAAAAAACAATTTAAAAAACCAAGCCTGCAAAGTACAGCAAAAATGTTTGAAATATTTTACTATAAAAAATAACTGTTTTCTATTTGAATATAATGTGAAATGTACCATACATGGCTGGAAGTTAATACTACAATTTGAAAGTATTGTTATAATATTATGTTAAGGGAAGTGAATAATGGTAAATATTAGTTTTATGTTTATTAGTAGTATTATAATGTTAATAGTCTTGATATATTGTTAATAGTAAATTACACTACCAGTCAAAAGTTTAGATTTTTTTTTTTTTTTTTTTTTAAATCCAAGCCTGCAAAGTACAGCAAAAACAGAAATTTAAATTTAAATATTTTCCTATATAAATTAGCTGTTTTCTATTTGAATATAATGTGAAATGTAATTTATTCCTGTGATTTCTAAGCTGAATTTTTAGCATCATACCACACGTGGTTGGAAGTTAACACTACAGTTTGACATTATTGTTATAATAGTATGTTAAGAAAAATTAATAGTGGTAAATATTAGTTTTATTTGTATTAGTAGTATTATAATGTTAATATTGTTTATATATTGTTAATAGTAAGTTAAACTACCAGTCAAAAGTTTTGGAACACTAAAATTTTTAATAAAAAAAAATACAAGCCTGCAAAAACAGTAAAATTTGTAAATCTTTTACTATAGAAATCTATTTATTTGAATATAATGTGAAATATAATTTATTCCTGTGATTTTGAGTATTATTATTATTATGTAGTTTTTTTATTTCAGGTTTCTTTGATGAATAGAAAATTCAGAAGAACAGCATTTATCTGAAATACAAACTTTTGTAACATTATAACCATCTTTGAGCAATTTAAAGCATCCTTGCTAAATAACAGTATTAATTTCTGTCACCCCCACCCCTAAAAAATGCATAATGTTGCAAAAGCTTTTTATTTTAGATAAATGCTGATCTTTGGATCTTTCTGTTCAGCAAAGAATGACAAAAATGTACTGTTTTAAATATTGATAATAATAATAATAATAATAATATTGTACAGAAAAGCAGCATACTATAGAATAATTTCTGTCAGATAATGTGATACTGAAGACTGGGAGCATTATGGTAAAAAATCAAATGAATTAAATAGTAAAAATATTCCAGAAGTTTTTGTTGTACTTCGAATCGAATAAGCAGGCTTGGTGAGCAGAAGAGACTTCCTTTAAAAAACATTAAAAATTAAAAAACTTAAACATTTTGACTGGTAGTGTATATTGTTTTAAAAAGGCATGAGAAGATAAATATTTTCTGTCTCTCAATTCTTAAACAGTTTTCCACAGAAGGTGCAAACGGTGATCAATATATATTCACACAAATATTATGTGTATTGTAATCACCTTAAATGTATTCTGCTTACGTTCTCCATTTCACATGAGATTTACCACAGGCCTGTGATTTATTGAGGCTTTCACTGCTGTTCATTATCAGCAATCACTTTCATCAAAAGTCATGTAAGCAATGATGTCAGATCCTTGTGTACATCAGGGAAAACATTTCCTCGTTTAAAAACTGCGGTTACTTTTACAGACTCCGACTTATCCAATAAAAATAGAAAGGGGACACTTGAGGTTAAGTTAAAATTAGCATAGAAACTAGCCTTTAACTACAGCCCACATTCGTAAAAATGAAGGTTCTTTATTGGAATCTTTAGTTCCATCAAGAATCTTTAAAATCAGTGGAAGCTTTCCATTGTACAAAAGGCTCTGTAGTGGGAAAATGTATTTTTCTAAAAGTGCAAAAATATAATATAATAAAAGATGTAGTATACGTTTTCCTATGTACATATTCGTATGTATAAAATACACAGTAGGCGCAGACTACAAAGGTCATAGATAATAAATATTTGTAAAGCACTGCCTGAAGAAACAGTTGAGTAATGTTTATATAAATGGAAAAATACATACATGCTCTCACAGGGAAAAGTGTTACAACAGACATGTAATTTAAATCCTGAAGTTCAACTTGACAGTTAGTCCAGGACAGAGATGGAATGAGACACAAACACCTCGAACAAAGGGTGGGAGCTTTCTATCAGTTAGAGACATCTTATCTCTGCATTCAAATGTGCGTTTCATGAGTAACAACTCATTTTAAGACACGCTAGCTGCCCACACTCCCTGTAATTATTGACGAGACGTTGGAAAAAGAGAGAGAGAGAGAGAGCGAAAGCAACCGAATGAGAGATAGAATGAATGGGGTGAGAACGAGCGAAAAGATTTTCGCAAATCCCTGAATAATTTTAGTTTGAATAAGACTGCAGATGTTTGTTATGCTGCAGCTGATCATGCTGTCTTTGAAGTGGAACGGAGTCGACATGAGTGGCACTGAATTGAACTGACGTGCATTTCGAGGGAGCGAATTAAACTGCGTTTAAGAGGCCGAGAGCGAGAGAGGCTGTGTTGCGTGTATGACACACAGTGTTGGAATGTGGGCCGCAGGCTCTGTACAGCCATCTATGTGAACTTTTGTAAACAAACTTATAGCAGGAGAGCAACCAGACCACACACAAACACACACACATTACCATATAAACACAGATATGAAAGCAGCGCTAGCATAGCAGATGAAAACAAGACTTTCCTAAGACAAAAAAAGACTCATTATCAACTAAAATCTATAAATCATTTTGTATCTGCACACAACTATCCTAGCTATCATACACATCTGACTAAGCTTTCTCATAAATCTTTTAAATGGCATTTACTGTATGATGACTTTTGATTATGAAATTAGTTCACACTGTAGTGTATGATTAACATTCTAGTTCTTTCAAGTATACTATTAAATAAATACTGGCTTGTTGAATCAGTTAATGCTAGTTAATGCTAATTAAATCTATATCTGTCTATCTATAGCCAATATTATTAAAATAAGTTGTCTGATATCTATCCATCTAATTGTACAGTGTTTATTAATCTTTGTTAACATTAAATACAACTGTACATATGTGAAATATGTATGTTAAAATGTTAAATTATCAGGTCCAATAAATAATAGATACAATTTTATATTATACAGAGTTTATATAGAGTTTATATAACTAATGTAGTTAACTAATTTTAATAAATATAACCTTACTGTAAATTGTTACCACACATATTTCATCATTAATTTATTAATTTAATTTAAATTTAAATAAATAAATTTATATATATATATATATATATATATAAATTAAATGAATAAAACCTTAATAAGATAATTATAAAGTCCACATATATTCCACAAGAGAAAATAATAGTTACGTTTATAAAAATTATCCTGTTCAAATGTTTACACTTGATTCTTAATACTATGTTGTTACCTGAATTATATTGTTGTTTGTTTGTTTGTTTATTTTTAGAGTTGTTCATGAGTCCCTTGTTTGTCCTGAACGGTTAAACTGCCCGCTGCTCTTCAGAAAAAAACCTCCCACAAATTCTTTGGTTTTTCAGCTTTTTTGTGTATTTGAACCCAACAATGACTGTATGATTTTGAGATCCATATTTTCACACTGAGGACAACTGAGGGACTCAAATGCAACTATTACAGAAGGTTCAAACACTCACTGATGCTCCAGAAGGAAAGACAATGCATTAAAAGCCGGGGGTGAAAACTTTTGGACAGAATGAAAATGTGTATATTTTTTTCATTTTGCCTAAATTTTTTTTATTTTTTTCATTTCATCATTCATAATTTCATAATCTACAGATTCTCATTCAATTCAGTCACATTCAATTTAATGCAACTTTTTTGTTTGAATCTTCTGTAATAGTTGTCCTCAGTGTGAAAAGATGGATCTCAAACTCATGCAATTATTGTTTGAAAGAGTTCAAATATATATATAAAACATCATTGTTTCATTTAAGAAAAATAATTTAATTTTAAAAAATGCTAATGTTAAAATAAATATTAAAATAAACTAAAAATGCTACCCATTTTCTTTTGTGGGTGGGGTTTGGTTTAATCTGTAATTATTATTAGCATTATATGAAACCATTGAAGTCTATGGTATGTACTCATTTAGACAGGCATGTAAGCATGCGTTTGTGTGAGTTATGGTTTAGGTATTCTTTGATAATCATATCAGTGACTAATGTATACCTGGAACACCATTTCCCCAACAATCCTGTTCTGACTGTGGTTATGAAACGCATTAGGCAATGCAAATTTCTACTATTTCATTTCCTGTTGGGCGAGGGCAAAGAGTTAAAGGTAATTAAAGCAATGGAGAGATTGATTCTCAATTTACATAGTCCCACATTGTGCTTTATTACATCCCACTGGCAGAACTCAAAACACACATGCACACACTCATATACACTCGCAGAGATCCTGTTCAGCATAAAAATACACCGCATTTATAAACCCTAACCATCTTTTTACATAATGATGTATTTTGAAAGTGGTACAGTATGGGCCATTCGTTCAAATATTGAATATTAACTTTTTTGCTTTTCGTCTCTTCATTTTACTTGATATAAAGCGGGGTTTTGTTGTGATAAACAGAGTTTGCAGAACGTTTGGAAATCCAGCATAAAACCTTCATTAATTATTCCCAGCATAATCAGCATCACATGTTCCGAATTTGTTCATTAGTTCACCTATTCTACATTTGCCTTGATTTGCATCCAGCCGTTTATCCCACTGTCAGCAGCACTTCTCAGTAGCGCTCCTATCTGTTCTCCCTCAGGTCACACACACAAAGTCGGAGAACAATGTGTAATAAGCATTTCCATGTCCTGCTCCATGTTCCCATAACCTGCACCACAGGCCTCTTTGATATTATAGAGGGTCCACAGAGGGTGACGTCATTTCCATCCTCTGTATGCGAGGACAGTGGAGTGTCTTTTATTTATGTCATGCGATTGGCTTTTCAGCTATCATTCAGTGTTTGTGTGTGCTGTGAATGTTGCAATGTGACAGCCTACAGGTGAGCCAGAGTTCAGATGTTGTCTCTGCTGGAGTGAATGCATAAGGTGAGAGAGTGGGTTTGACACATCAATCAGGTTTATATTGGCATTAAAATACTAAGTGATTTACACAGAGTAGGTGGAGATCAAATCTCAGTCTGACAGAGAGAGAGAGAGAGAAGAAAAAATAAAAACAGTACCACAAGTACAGACAATGTACAAATATTTAGCTTTGCTAACATACCTATAACCTATATAATTACAAAAATACTTCAAATATGTCAGTGATAATATATGAACAATACCTTATATTATATAGTTTAGATTATAAACAACCGTTCATATTTAGATTTGAGAAAAATATTTATTATTGTAGTAAATTATTATCGCTGTATATAATACCGCTACAGTTGAAGTCAAAAGTTTACATACACCTTGCAGAATCTGCAAAATGTTAATTGTTTTAGCAAAATAAGAGGGATCATGGAAAATGCATGTTATTTTTTTATTTTTATCTGACCTGAATAAGATATTTTAAATAAAAGCAGTTCACATATAGTCCACAAGAAAATATGATAGTTCAATTTATAAAAATGACGCTTGATTCTTAATATTGTGTTGTTACCTGAACGATCCACAGCTGTTTTGTTTTGTTTTGTGACAGTTGTTCTGCCTGCTGTTCTTCAGAAAAAATCCTTCAGATCCCACAAATTCTTTGGTTTTTCAGCATTTTTGTGTATTTGGACCCTTTCCAACAATGACTGTATGATTTTGAGATCTATCTTTTCACACTGAGAGACTCATATGCAAATATTACACAAGGTTCAAACGCTTACTGTTGTGCCAGAAGGAAAAACCATGCATTAAGAGGAAGAATTTGAAGATCATGGTAAATTTAACTAATTTTGTCTTCTTGGAAACATGCAAGTATCTTCTGTAGCTTCTGAAGGGCAGTACTAAATGAAAAAATATGATATTTAGGCAAAATAAGAAAAATACACACAACTTCACGCTGTTTAAAAGTTTTTCACCCCCAGCTCTTAATGCATAGTTTTTCCTTCTGGAGCATCAGTGAGCGTTTGAACCTTCTGCAATAGTTGCATATGAGTCCCTCAGTTGTCCTCGGTGTGAAAAGATGGATCTCAAAATCATACAGTCATTGTTGGAAAGGGTTCAACCCTGCTGAAAAAAAAACAGCATATGCTGGTTAGGTAGGTTTTGGTGCTGGTAAATACACAAAAATGCACAAAAATGCTGAAAAAACAAAGAATTTGTGGGACCTGAAGGATTTTTCTGATGAACAGCAGGCAGTTTAAATGTTCAGGACAAACAAGGGACTCACGAACAATTATCACTGAACAAAAAAGACAGCTGTGGATCATTCAGGTGACAACACAGTATTAAGAATCAAGGGGATGTAAACTTTTGAACAGGGTGATTTTTATAAATTCAGCTATTATTTTCTCTTGTGGATGATATGTAAATGTCCTTTATGTGAAATATCTTATTCAGGTCAGTACTATATAAAAAATAACATGCATTTTGTATGATCCCTCTTATTTTGCTAAAATAATTAACATTTTGCAGATTCTGCGAGGTGTATGTAACCTTTTGACTTTAACTGTATATAACAACATACATATTAACAATAATCAATAATGCTATTATAGAGATTGAGGGACAAACTGATATATATATATACAAACAGAAAGTACAGTATGTGCAACTCATACAGTTACACAATAAGAGAGCTTGAAATAAAGGAGTGAGTTTGTTAAATTGGTAAGATAGCACTGAATGGTAACCCCTCCTCTTCTCTTTCTCTGCAGTGCAGGATGTCTTTCATCCACCCTTTCCAAGAGGATCAAAAGCCCGTTAAAATTGACCCTGATGTATTTTTCTCTCTCTTACACACACACACACACACACATTAGTTTCCGCTGCCAGGTACCCCTTTTATCCACATTGTGTAAATGAGCCCCTATTTCCTTTTTTTAATGCTTAGCTCATTACTCACGCACACACTTAAACATTTAGGCTTATACATTTAGATGAATGTCCTGCCAAATTCAAACACCCCCTATTTACGCTAAACTTCCTCTAGCTCATAAATTCAGTACAGCGACTGTAAACAGGTTGGCTTGTGTAAATATAGAACTGTATATAACCTTGCTAATAATTCTTGAATGTATGATATTTCGCTGTTAGGCAGATACCAAATGAATCACTCATATTTTATGCATTTTAAAAGAGTATACTCGTCTTTTGAAAAGCAGTGGTTTTTACGACTGCTAAGCAATCTCTGCTTTTGTAGCGCCCCCAACTGATCAAGTTTGGAACATACAGTTTCATATGATACTTGTAAATGCACAAGATATGTCCAGTTCTATATGTGACCCTGGACCTCAAAACCAGGCATTTATTTTATTTATTAATTTATTTTTTATTAAGGGACAAAGATTTATACATAACCTGAGAGCTTTTCATTGATGTATAGTTTGTTAGGATAGGACAATATTTGACTGAGATACAACTATTTGAAAATCCAGAATCTAAAGGTCCAAAAAATCAAAATATTGAGAAAATTGCCTTTAAATTTGTCCTAATGAAGTACTTAGCAATGCATATTACTAATCAAAAATGAAGCTTTTGTATATTTGCAGTAGACAATTTAGTGAATATATTAATGGAAAATAATCTTTACTCAATATCCTAATGATTTTTGGCATCACAGAACCATTTTGACTCTTACAATGTATTTTTGTCTATTGCTACAAATATACCCATGCTACTTAAGACTGGTTTTGTGGTCCAGGGTCACATTTTATTTCTATTTCTTAGAGTAGATTATGTTATTATGTGCCACTTTTAATATTTGAATGATTAAAGTAAAATTGTCATGCTTTTATTTTATTATTATTATTATTATTATTATTATTTTGTTTTACTTAAATTGCTATCTATTTTAACTAAAAACAATATTGAGTAAAGGAAATAAAATATTGCCTGAGTAGTGCGTGTTAGCACAATGTCCATTAAACATAGGATAGAAAAATAATACAGTACCAGTCTTGTGTATACTTGATGCAAAGTACAGCAAAGAGAGTTAAATTTTAAAATATTTGTACTATTAAAAATAACTATATCTATTATAGTATAACTAATGTCTATTTGAATATACTTTAAAATGTAATTTATTACTGTGATTTCAAAGCTGATTTTTTTAGCATAATTACTCCAATTAATCATTCTTATATTCAGATTTGATTCAGACTTTGAAAAAAAAAACATTTTTTATTAATATTATGTTGAAAACAGCTGAGTATATTTTTTTTTTCAGGTTTCTTTGATGAATAGAAAGTTCAGAAGAACAGCATTTATCTGAAATATAAATCTTTATCATCACTTTTGATCAATTTAAAGCATCCTTGTTAAATAAAAGTATTAATTTCTATAAGTTACTGATTCTAAGCTTTTTAAATGTATAGTGTATAATGTCACAAATGCATTCTATTCATCAAATAATAATGAAAAAAATTACTCAACTGTTTGATATTGTTAATAATAATAATAATAATAATAATAATAATGTTTTTTGAACAGCAAATCAGCATATTATAATGATTTCTTAAGGATGAGACTGGAGTAATGATGCTGAAAATGTAGCTTTGATGACAGGAATAAATTGCATTTTGAAATATATTTAAATAGAAAACTGTTATTTTAAATAGTAAAATATTTCAAAATTGTACAGTTTTTGCTAAATAAATGCAGGCTTGGTGAGCAGAAGAGACTTCTTTAAAAATCATTAAAAATCTTACTGTTCAAAAACGTTTGTACTGTATATAATATATGAAAATAAACCACAAATGTCTCTCGCAGTTGTATTCTATAATGCAAATTATTCCGAATATTTACAAATATATTGCCCTTGCAAAAATAAAAATACAATTCATTAATATGTACATTACAAATAACTAAAGAGAAATGTGACCCTGGACCACAAAACCAGTCATAAGGGTCAATTTTTAAATGACACCTAATTTTTTTGAGCATCTAAAAGCTAAATAAATAAGATTTCCATTGATGTATGATGTATTTGTTAGGATATGGCGATATTTGGCCGAGATACAACTATTTTAAAATCTGGAATCAGGGTGCAAAAAAAAACAAAAACTGAGAAAATCACCTTTAAAGTTGTGCAAATGAAGTTCTTCGCAATGCATATTATTAATCAAAAATTAAGTTTTGACATATTTACGGTAGGAAATGTACTAAATATCTTCATGGAACATGATCTTTACTTAATATCCTGATTTAATTTTACTTAATATCCTGATCCTTGATTTTTGGCATAAAAGAAAAATCTATAATTTTGACCCATACATAATATTTTTGGCTATTGCTACAAATAGACCTCTGCTACTTAAGACTGGTTTTGTGGTCCAAGGTCACAAATAGTAAACCATTTCAACTGCATAACCTAACTTTTAAAGTGCCTGAAAGAGCCTACAAAAATCTCTATTAAATCATTTTAATAATAGCTGTTTTAGTGCTATAGGATCTTATCTTCTTATGTACAGTATCAATGCATCTTATTCAATTTATTGCACTATTCAGTTCATCAAGACGTCAAGAGCTCAAAATAATGTTATTACAGTAACAGTGCTCTTTGAGAGTAATGTTTAGGTGTGTGTGTGCGCAATAGGAAGCCTATTCACAGTATTTCCTGTGTTGGCTCGGGACCCATGGGAACACACTGACAAACACATTCAAGCAGAACAATAATGTAGAGAAATGTCATTCTTCTGCCCCCATTATGTGCACACAGTGCCATCTGAGTGTAAAAGTGAATTTCAAAAAACGCTTTTTAACCTGAAGTAACCACGAATCAGCGCTAATTCATAAAAACGGTATTATTTGTCTGTTCCACTCTCACTTTGTTCCATCATGCTGATGTTTGAGGTCAGTTAGAGTCTTATTGCTGTGTTTTGACCCATGGTGTAGTAATTGCCGCTCTCGTATCAGAAATGTGGAGCCATCATCAGCAGCGGCTAAGCTGAACAAGCAAACAGTGCAGATCTTAAGTGAGTTATCTTATTTTACTAACATTTTCTCTGTTAATTAGCTGGATGGATCTTTGGCGGTGGCCCTCTTGAGAAAATAGCCGAGGCTAGATGACGTGTTTACTCTGCTGAACATCCCCTGTGGTGCCGTCACACGCAACGCAGCGCGTTAAGGCCGCAAGAAAGTCAAATTGGATTCGATCCTTCAGATTAGTTCGGAGTGATTGAAAAATTGACGTTCCCAAGAGTCCAAAAGGCCTTATCTGAGGAAAAGTATCTCTGCTGTGCGCTATTTAAGCAGATAAGAGAGGGCATAATGGCGTATGGCGCTTGGGTGGTCTGTGTTGTGTGGTGCTATGGTGCGGCGCTTTCCCAGAACAAGTGGAAGTAACGCCATATGCACTGTGAAAATGGTTCATAATCTATGTGTGACCTCACAGGAGGGCTTTGATGTCAAACTTTGTGTAATTGAAATACAATTAGTTAAATTAAGTGTTGCATCACAGCATGAAACTCGAAATAAAATCTGAAGCATAATGTTCTATAGGCCTATTATATGAAATGAATAATAGCTTTCAAATTATAAACAGCATTCTTTGAATTCGAATTGTTCATTTAAATCATGTTAAATGTCATGAAACAAGTTATGTAATAATTAGGGCTGTCAAACGATTAATCGCGATTAATCACATCCAAAATAAAAGTTTATGTATGCATACTATATGTGTGTTTACTTTGTATATTTATTATGAAAATATAAATACACACACATACATGTATATATTAAAACAAAATATTTATATGTATATATATTTATACCTGCATACTAGATTATAATGAAATATAAATATTTTAAATGTAAATCTGAAATATTTTTCCTTTATATATACATGAATGTGTTTCCATTTATATATACATAATAAATATACACAGTGCACAAATATATAGTATGTAAACATAAACTTTTATTTTGGATGCGATTAATCACGATTAATCATTTGACAGCCCTAGTAATAATATAACTTTTTTCGAGTAACTAGTAAAGTAATGCATTACTTTTTAATTTCCAAGAAAATATCTGATTTACTTTACTGGTTTACTTCGAACAGAAAATAAGATTATTTTGCTTACCCTATTGGGAGATTATTTTGCTGGTTTCAAGCAAAAACACCTTCAATTTTGACTTGTTTTCAGAAAAAAACAAGGCAATCATTTTATCTTATTTAGAAAATCCTTCTTGATTTAAGAACTTTTCGATATTTTGGCTGGAAACAAGACAAAAAATCTAAGTAAGATTTTTTTTTTGCAGTGTACTAATAAGCAAAACTTACTTAATATTAACTAACATTTGTGCTTTTTCTTCTCATTGCTGAAGAGTGTTGAACTTTCTTTTCCTACATGAATTAAATTTTCCTTTAGCCTTAGGCCTATTCACTCAATTTCATTTTGCTGTAAAAGGACTTTTACATTTGCTAAGAATCATATGATTTTATATTAAAAACAAACAAGCAAGCCCTGTCCAGATTTAAAAAGTAACGCAAAAGTAACGTAACACATTACTTTCAATAAAAAGTAACTAAGTAACATAGTTAGTTACTTTTTTAGGGAGTAACGCAATATTGTAATGCATTACTTTTAAAAGTAACTTTCCCCAACACTGTCTATCTATGTATACCCTGTTTACATCATTACTGTGCATATTATCATTTGTATATAGAATTAAGGTTTCATTCATATTTAATGATATATAATTAGGTTCAAAATAAAAGAATGAGAAATCGTAAATTGACACTAAATAACTTTATTATGCAAGGTTTCGGTCAGGGGACAATCTATCGAAATGTGGTGTGCAGGATTTTTCATCGTTTTGTTTCCTTTTTGACTTTTATTCGACGCACTCACAACAGAGTCAGACGTGACTGCACTGCCCTGTCATTTGTAGACATTTACACTTAAAATAAAGCAGAAATAGCATATACTTCAAATGACAGTGCAGTTTAATACACATCTTCTTTTTTTATTATTATTTTTTTTTTGTATACTTTATTTAATCAATGCCACAACAAGAGGTACATATTATTTGAATGTCAAATTAACATTAGCTACCAGAGAGAGAGAAAAAAAAAGAACAAAAAGAGAAAAAGAAATAAAATGACATAAATTTCGATGTTTAATACACTTCTTCACTCTGTGGCTCAATGTGATGCATTACACATGTGATGTCATGTGATTTGTCGTGTGGGCGGGGCCGCAGCTTCCAAACCGGAACTGTTATTCAGAGGAAAGAAGCGTTGTAAACAGATTGTCTTCACTGCCTTTACGTCTGTAAGTAATCGCAATATTTTAGTCTTCCTTGCTTTGCAGATGTTAAAGCAGGGTTCTTTTTATGTGGAAAAACTATTGTCTCAATAAATTCGTTGTTGTCGTCGTGTCGTTTCTGATTGTTTTTAGCATTAGCCAGTCCGCTATTGCAAGTCAAGCTGTCAGAGCTGCTGTTTATTTTCGTATTAATTTGACAACCTCACCATAATGTATGGAAATAGTTTGTATTTATTATCTTTTATCTCCATATTTGAAATTAAATCGGATAAACTTCTTGTTAACACTCTCCGTCAGTTTATTACATTGTCAGATGATCACACAGCTAACAGTTAATAATTTTAGCAAAGTAAGATTTTATAAGTCGAATTTGGCTTGATTTGAGTAGATGCATTTATGTGCAATCTGTATGATTTGCATCATTTGGTTTGACTTCGTATCTACGACAGATCTAACATCTTGTTTTGTTTTGGGGTCTTGAAACTAAATGAGCTTTCAGACATGTTCTGTTACTGCTTTCCCTCCGTCTCATCTTCAGTGCAACTTTATATTCATCTCATTTTGTGTTTTTTTTTCATGATTGCCAGTGTTAAATAATAGCAGCAACTTCAAATGCAAGCCAGGGCCCATCATGCTTTGCAAGACTTGGCTTTCTTTTGATGTATTGTTATAGCTGAAGTCATAATGTAAATTGAAATCAGATTATAGCTAAATTATTAATGATAGTTAATTATTCTCTTTTCATGTGTTGATTATTGCATGTTTTCTATTTTGGTATTTGTTAGTCACTGGCTATAACTTTCAGAGATAAACTCCCTGCTGCGAATCTAATTAATATGTTTTGCAAACACAAAATTGCAGCAATTAATACAATTATTACAGGTAAAATAAGATGCTAGCTATTTAGAATTTATACTGTTGTGTCTAAAAAAACATTAAGAAGTAATTCTGTAAATGTTGAAAAAGTGTATGCTGTCAGCTGTATGATGCTCTTGTGTTAAATAGTTTGTTCAAGCTCCTGCTATTATGTCTCAAGTGTTAATTTCTCCTGCTGAGAGAGTGTGTGCTGTAGGTGGGGGGTCACTGTGTTTATGAAGGGGCCTGAGTGTTGATAGGACGGTGCTTCGTAATTTGTCAGAGACAAGCTCCTTATTCCATAGAGACTCTTAGGTGTCAATCATCTGAGTCAATCAGTTCCAAATGTGGCCACATAGACGTGTGTGTGTGTGTGTGTGTGTGTGTGTGTGTGTGTGTATTATTTACCGTTTTCACTTGCACCAGAATGTACAAATTTTAATGTAACTGTTCAGCAGACATTTTTTGAAGCTAAATTATAATCATTTTAATTGTTTGTTTTATGTGATTTGTTTTTTCCCCTCACATTTTGGCTCTCTTACTTTATTTCTGTCTTTCTTTCTGTCTTTCTTGTTTTGTCAAAAAATAAAAAATAAATTCTTAATACTTAATAATAAATTATTTTCCCCCATTTTCTTCTTAATTTACACCACCAGTCAAAAGATTTTTTTTAATGTTTTTTTAAGAATTCTCCAAGCCTGCATTTATTTGATCCAAAATACAGCAAAAGCAGTCACATTTTGAAATGTTTTGTTCTTTTTAAAATAACTGTTTTCTCTATATTTTAAAATGAAATTTATTCCTGTGATCAAAGCTGAATTTTTAGCATCATTACTCCAGTCACATGATCTTTCAGAAATCATTCTATTAATATTGTAATATTAGTTTTTTTTTTCTTTTATTAAACATTTATTATTATTATTGTGTTGAAAACAGCTGAGTAGAATCTTTCAGGTTTCTTTGATGATTAGAAAGTTCAGAAGAACAGCATTCATTTGAATCAGAAATCTTTTGTAACATTATAAATGACTTTATCATCACTTTTGACCATTTTAAAGCATCCTTGCTAAATAAAAGTATTAATTTCTATAATTTATTTTCTTAAACAATACAATTGCACAATTACAAAAGCTTTTTTATTTTAGAAAAATGCTGATCTTTGTATCTGTTTAAAATATTGATGGTGATAATAATGTTTCTTGAACAGCAAATCAGCATATTGGAATAATTTCTAAAGGGACATGTGATAACTGGAGTAATGATGCTGAAAATTTAGCTTGGAACACAGGAATAAACTACATTTTAAAATATGGAAAGTAGAAAGCAGTAAAATTTCACAATTTTGGATCAAATAAATACAGACTTGGTGAGCAGAAGAAACTTCTTTGAAAAGCATTAAAAATCTTTTAACTGTTAGCATATTTTCTAAAAATGTTGACATTTTTTGGGACTTTTGAGTTTTGTATTAAAACATGCTCACCATACAAGAGGTGTATTTAAATCATAATATGCATAAATTGCATTTTAATGGACATCCAGAAAAAATGAGCATCATTGACTTCATAATGCGAAGAAAATTTCCCCAAATATTGGCATCACCGTAAAAATTCTGCATGTCAGACACCCAGTTTAGATTATTGCTAGACGCGGCAAGACGTCTTCTGAGTCTCCACTGTGGACTCTGTGGAGGTCTGCTGTAGAACTCAACCATCACCCTGTCCCCCTTTATCTCTCTCTCTGGCCCATGCCAGAGACCACACAGACACAGAAACACGCCTTCCCAGACCACACAGACACAGCCCAGGGGTCTTGCACGCAAACCGCCCTGGAGCTGTCAGTCTTGTGCTCCGTGTGGGTGTTTGTATATGAGAGCGAGCGTTTGTGACAGTGCAAAAGCCGCAGAAGAAAATGCCTTGATTGCTGAACGACCAGCCATATTGTATATAGTGTAGTATCTGTGTCACTCCGAACAGTAACACGCTTGCTCAGTGTGAGCCGGATGGGAAGATTTATTTGTTCATGTCTATCAGTCTTTAAATGCGCTGAATGTTTAAATGTGTTGCTTTCAACGAAACACTTAGTGTTTACCTGTGTCTCGTCTAGGTTTGTGAAGAATGTCTCGTGCACGCCAGCCTCCCTTGGTGACTGGCATCTCACCCAACGAGGGCGCGCCGTGGACCAAAGTCACTATTCGTGGGGAGAACCTAGGAACTGGACCCAATGATCTCATAGGTAATACACATGCACATAGCCATTACATTACAGTTACGCACCCTCCTTCGAACACACATACACTGGTGTTCAAAGGTTTCGGGTCATTAAGCTTTTTTTAAGCAAGAGTGCATTAAATTGATCAGTCAAGACTGATAGAAGTGACAGTCAAGACATGTTACAAAACACTGATAATAATAGTGATAATAAATAATAATGCATTAAACTGTAATATTTCAACTTTTTTAGATTAAATAAATGAAGTGTTTGAGAACATTAAAAATCTTATCAGCCACTAAAATTCAACATTGCAATGCTAATAAAGCAAAAATACAAACATGCAGCTGTTCAAATGAATGTCTTCATACAGAAATGATCAGTCTTTGAAATCTAGGAAAAAATAAATAAATCAGTTCTTGGCATGGTTTAAATAGATATTTTTTATGATTCTGCAACAATCTGCAAAACAAGAGGAGGCGCTAAAAGCTGAAGTAATAATTAGTTCATATAAGCAGTAAAAATATGTATTTTTTTATTGTTAGCTACGTTCAAAAAAGTTTTTGAACGGTAAGATTTTTATTGTTTTTCTTAAGAAGTCTCTTCTCTGCACGCCTGCATTTATTTGATTTTTACTATTTTTCTGTTTGGATTTATATTTTAAAATGTACAAAGGATTTCTATTTCTGTTCTTCTAAATTTTCTTTCTGACTGATTTCAGAAGAATCATTTGACTAATGCTAAAAATTCAGCTTTTGAAATAACAGAAATAAATTACACTTTAAAATATAATTAAATAGAAAACAGTTATTTTAAATAGTCAAAATATCAGAATTGGACAGTTTTTGCTTTACTTTGGATCAAATAAATGCAGGCTTGCTAAGCAGAAGGGACATCTTTAAAAAAAACTAAAATCTTTTGACTGGTAGTGTATGTAAGAGATTTTGTTTTGTAATTAAGCAGCAGCAAAAAAAAAAAAAAGTACAGTTTAATGTTCACAAACCTGATCTACAATATAATAATTTAGAATCAAATTATTATTATTTTTTAAGGGGCCTGGGTGGTCACAACCCATTTTGGAGGCAATATTGGCTATTTTATTGACTGATTTTCTCTTGTCTGTCTCTTTTGTTTAGGTCTGTCTATCTGTGGTCATAACTGTTTGCTGACAGCAGAATGGATGTCTGCTAGTAAGATAGTTTGTCGAGTGGGTCCTGCTAAAGATGACAAGGGCGAGATCATCGTCACCACGAAGAGCGGAGGCCGAGGGACGTCCACGGTCTCCTTCAAACTGCTCAAACCTGAGAGGATCGGTGAGACACAGACACTCACAGTGACCTCAAACTCACATATACACACTCTGTGAGCATGTTTATAATTATACTTAACCCTGACAACTTGTAAACACCTTAAACGTTGTCATTTCGTTGTGGAAACATCTGCTTAATCAAAAAACGATTAGCACACCTGGTTTTATCCCAGTTGAAGTCAGTTTATGTTTGTTGTCAAATAAAAAAATCCTGATAATTTTTGATCTCATGCAAACATGTTTCTTTTTTCTTTGCGTTGTCAGCATGTTGCTGCGCATATAAACACACTCAGTGCCCCGTTATAGGCGAAATCACGATTTCGGTTTGATTGATCACACACTCTTCAAATGTACACACATGCTCTTTGAAGATGGCAATGGATTTTAAGCATTCAACCGCTGAGTATGTGCATGTTTTTTTTTTTTTGTGTTTAGGCATTCTGGATCAGTCTGCGGTCTGGGTTGATGAGTTGAATTACTATGACATGAGGACCGATCGCAACAAAGGGATCTCTCCTCTCTCGTTGAGGCCGGCCAACCCTTTGGGCATTGAAATAGACAAGTAAAAAAAAGCATTCACAACTGAGTTTGTGTTGTCCTCTTATGAACTTACAAAAGAATACATTTACACCTACATCGAAGCACATGCATTGCTGTACTCGACTTACGCACATATGTGCTTCATTTCTGACTGTCTGATTAAAACACACTCTCGCATAGACCAAAACAAATGCGTTTCCTCACACACTTCACCCAAAAAGCACTGCCCTGTGTTTATAGAAGCAGACTGCTGTGTTTATAAGGAAGGAGGTTCAGCAGAAAGTAGAAACAGCCCATTGTGTGTATGTCTTCTACCTGGGTGATGTCATTGGTACACCATTTCCTTGAATAGGAAGTTAAACTCTTCCTTTCCCTGACCTCTTCAGCACCTCTGACCGTTTACTCATTTATATCTATACATTCAGTCAGATGAGATACACTACAGTTGATCAAAAATGCAGTAAAATTATTTAATATACACTACCAGTCAAAAGTTTGGACACACCCTCTCATTTAATGTTTTTTAAAGAAGTTTCTTATGCTTATCAAGGCTGTTTTCACTTGATCAAAAATACAGAAAATAAATGATAATGTTATGATGTAAATCAATGTTTTTCTATATTAATATACATTAAAATTTAATTTATATCTGTAGTTGAAGTTGAATTTCCAGAATCATTACTCCAGTCTTCAGTGTCACATGATCCTTCAAAAATCATTCTAATAGGCTGATTTATTATCAGTGAGGGAAACAGTTAATATTTTTTGGAACCTGTGATACTTTTTTCAGGATTTTTTGATTAATAAAAGGTTAAAAAAGAACAGCATTTATAGCAGCATTTAACAGCATTTACAGCATTAACAGTATGTAACAGTGTGTCCAAACTTTTGACTGGTAGTGTATTTTAAAATGTATTTTATTCCTGTGAAGACAAATCTGAATTTTCAGAAGCCATGACTCCAGTCTTCAGTGTGACATGATTCTTCAGAAATCATTTTAATATGCTGATTTTCGTGTTGCTTTAAAAAAAATAAATCTTACTGTACCCAAACTTTTCAGCAGTATATGAGTCACATGTATTTCATCAGTCTATTCTGTGACACATCAAAAGGCACAGTGGGTTGGCTTATACGACGCTGTTTATATGTGGACAGATCTGGTTTGTACCCTGTCTGCTTTTCTCTATGGTCTGTAGTGTGGTAGAGCAGATGTTTTACGATCTGTGGTGTTTTCGTGATAGGTTTTAATAGATCAGCTGTCTGTGTGTATACCTCTGTCTTCTGTTTTTCAGAGGGAAGGTTCCTCTGAAGGATCTGGAGAACATGTTCCCTAATATGAGTGGAGACTTCACCAGCGAGAATTTCTCTGCCACCTGGTATCTCATCGAGAACCATTCTTCAACCAGGTTGGTCTGTGTACCCTGCCTCTGTGCATTTGTTAATCTGCCAAAATACATTTGCGTGTGATGTGGTGTGATGTTTGTTGCTGTTGCAGCTTTGACCAACTGCGTCTGGCAGTGGGAAATCTTAAGAAACAGGCCAGTAAGAAAAACGAGGGCAGTCTGGCCTACGTAAAAGGAGGTCTCAGCACTTTCTTTGAGGCTCAGGATGCTCTTGCAGGTATGTGCGCTTGGTGTGTACATTTAAAAACATTTAAAATCAAAGAAACGTTAGTAAAGACAATATGAAATGGCATTCTTGCATTTAAATGAACGAAACAGAAGCATTTTTGAGGGAAACCGAAAAGTGTGTGGGAAGTAAAATAGGGTGGAACTGGATTGTGTCCATGAGGATTTTGTTGCCTTTAGAACATGTTGGAGTGATTGTGTTAAAATTACTCATCGTGTAAATACAATGCTGTAATGACCACTGGGAAGCTCAGGATTTCTTTTAAGTCTCAGCTGTTTGAGTTGATTTGAATTGAAGACTGGGAACACATTGGAATTGATTATAAGTTTCATTTGTGAATACTGACTGTATAGTAAAAAAAAAAATGTTGGATACATTTTGTGGACTTCTGATGAAGAATTGTTAAGCTTGCAAGAAAACTTTAGGGGGCTACCAAATGTCAGTGTAAAATTATGATTTAAATTACATATCGTGTTTCTTGGAAGTCCTCTGAGAAATGTAGTCTTGTGTGAACATTCATGATTGCGATTCTTTTTTTTCTTTTTTTTTCCACAAAATGTATTATTGAACTGTTATTTGGATTGAATACTGTAATTTCTTGTTGTGCTGCCTGGATTTAGACCTTTCTGTCATTAATTACTCACCCTCATGTCATTCCAAACCTAAAAGACCTTTGTTCATCTTAGGAACACTAATAAGTATTTTTTGGTGAAATCCGAGAGCTTTCTGACCCTGCATAGACAGCAATGGACCTGACACATTCAAGGCCCAGAAGGGTAGTAAGGACATTGTTAAAATATGTGACCCTAAGCCACAAAACCAATCATAAGTGTCAATTTTCCAAAATTGAGATTTATACATCATCAGCTGAATAAATAAGCTTTCCATTGATGTATGGTTTGTTAGGATAGGGCAATATTTGGCCGAGATACTACCATTTGGGAATCTGACGGTGCAAAAAAATCTAAATACTGAGAAAAGCGTCTTTAAAGTTGTCCAAATGAAGTTCTTAGCAATGCATATTACTAATCAAAAATTAAGTTTTGATATATTTGTGGTAGGAAATGTACAAAATATCTTCATGGAACATGATCTTTACTTAATACCCTAATGATTTTTGCATAAAAGAAAAATCAATAATTTTGACCCATACAGTGTATTTTTGGCTATTGCTACAATATATTTCATAGTAGTATATAGTTCATGTGACGTCAGTCCGTGCCAGTCTTTGCAAGCATTCACAAGAGTAACACAGAAGAGAAGAAATTGTTGGTCAAAAGTTTACATCCCTGTTTCAGAATCTGCAAAATGGTTATTTTAGCAAAATAAGAGGGATCATGCAAAATGCATGTTATTGTTTTAGTACTTACCTGAATAAGATATTTCACTTAAAAGATGTTTACATATAGTCCACAAAAGAAAATAATAGTTAATAAAAATAGAATTTATAAAAATGACTCAAAAGTTTACATCCCCTTGATTCTCAATACTGTGTTGTTACCTGAATGATCCACAGCTGTTTTTTTTTGTTTAGTGTTTGTTTCATGAGTCCCTTGCTTGTCCTGATCAGTTAAACTGTCTGCTGTTCTTCAGAAAAATCTTTCAGGTCCCACAAATAACCAAAACGGATATGATTTTGAGATCCATCTTTCTTCTAAAGAGATCCTTCTGGAGCATCCGTGCACATTTGAAACTTCTGTAATAGTTGCATATGAGTCCCTCAGTTGTCCTCAGTATGATAAGATGGATCTCAAATTCATACAGTCATTGTTGAAAAGGGTATCAGGCGTATGTAGACTTTGGAACGGGGGTCTTTTTTTTTCTAAATGCAACTATTAATTTCTCTATATGTAAACATATTTTATGTGAAATATCTTATTATGGTCAGTACTTAAAAAAAAAAGCACATGCATTTTGTGTGATCCCTCTTATTTTGGTATACATTTACAGATTTTGAAACGGGGGGTGTGAACTTTTGACCTCAATTGTAGCTTTACGAAATTAAGGTTGAACCACTGATGTCACATGGACTATTTTAATTATGTCCTTACTACCTTTCTGGGCTTTAAATGTGGCAGTTGTGTTGCTGTCTATGCAGGGTCAGAAAGCTCTTGAATTTTAAGATGAATGAAGTTCTTACAGGTTTGGAACGCTTTGGTTTTTACATTTTTGGGAATATTAATGCTCTTTTTACATCACTGAACACTGGTGTATGTGTCTACTCAGACTGCTTTCATCAGAGGTCAGTGTCACCATACAGATTCTATTTTCGAATCTGTCTGTGTGTGTAGGACTTGTCGCGGGTCACTTGTCTCGAGTCAAACAGAAGAACTATTCTTAGCTTCTGTGTGTACATGTGATTGACAGGCATGGGGACGGATAACAAGGCGTGGTTGTCATAATGTTTAGATGATTTTGTAATAAGGTCGTCATTGTGCTGAGAGGAAATGAGAGAGCAGCAAACGGAAGCTGTGCTGATTCCCAGAGAAGACTCCCAAAACTTACCAGGCAGAAGTCAAAACATACCTCAGAGACAGAGGAAGCGTACCACACAGCATTCCGGACCCGAGGGGGGGGCCGGAGGTTAGCCTTGACGTCATTGTGTACAGAAGTCTCCCGAATCCAGATGTGGAGAGAGAAAATAGACATCATTTCTTTTTATTGTTTGAAGTTTTATCTATATTTTATATGCTCGTTCAACACGCTTGCGGTTTCAGAGCAGTTCGCAATCAGTGAATACCGTACATTTATGCCAAGTGGTTGTATATGGTCTACTGTTGATGAATTATGACAGTGTTTACATTATGGGGTTTATATTGTAAAATGTTGTAGGTGGTTGCAAGAGTTTATATTTTAATCGCAGGTTAGAGTAGTTATGCATTGACAGTTCAGAATATATTTTGCAATTGTTGCCATTATTCACAAAATCTTACTGTAATTACTGTTATTATTTGTACTTTGGTTATACCAGCACTTGTCACAGTATGGAACAGCTAATAAGTTATTTAACACAATAAATAGATTTCTTGGTAATGCATTATTTTCATATCTGTAAAATCTAATACTGGTTGACCTCAGAATCAAACAAAGTAGTACACAAACTTTAATTAAAAAACACAATTGAAATACATGATTTATTTTCAGATTGTATATGCTTGTTCTGTTTGGTTGGACTTACAGTATGAATTTTATTTGTTTAGATCTTAAAAAGTTTTAAATTTGATTTTAAAATCTGCTTATACCACTCGTTTGTTAGAACAGTGTAATATACACTGCCGTTCAAAAATTTGAGATCATTACAGTTTTTCATGTTTTTTTTTAAAGAAGTCTTTTCTGCTCATCAAGCCTGTTTATTTGATTGAAAATACAGAAAAAAACTGTACTACTGTGAAATATTAATGCAATTTAATATAGTGGTTTTCTGTTTTAATATACTTTAAAATAGAATTTATTCCTGTGATACAAAGCTGAATTTTCAGCATCATTACAGTCCAGTCAATCCAATCCAATCCAGTCTTCAGTGTCACATGATCCTTCAGAAATCATTCTAATATTATATATTTATAACACAGTTGTGCTGTTTAATAATTTTTTTGGAACCTGTGATACTTTTTTCAGGATTCTTTGATGATGAAAAAAAAACATTAAAAAGAACAGCATTTATTTAAAATGGAAACCTTTTTCAACAATTTCTTTGAAAGAAATTAATACTTTTATTCAGCAAAGATGTGTTAAATTGATAAAAAGTGATAGCAAGGACTTATATTGTTAGTATTCATCAAAGAACCCTGAAAAAAAAGGATAACAGGTTCCAAATAAATATTAAGCAGCACAACTGTTTCCAACATTGATAATAAATCAGCATATTAGAATGATTTCTCAAGGATCGTGTGACACTGAAGACAGGAGTAATGGCTGATAAAAATTCAGTTTGCATCACAAAAATAAATTAATATTACATTTTTCTGTATTTTATCAAATAAGTCGAACTTTTTACGAATCCCAAACTTTTGAACGGCAGTGTAGATTTTAAAAGAACAGCATTTATTTAATAAAAAGAAAATATATATATTGTGTAACATTATAAATGTCTTTACGGTCACTTTGATTGGTATTTGTGTCCTTGTTGAATAAAAATGACTGGCCCTAGACTTTTTAAGCAGTAATGTAATGCTCTCAGTCATTTATTTTTTTCTCTTTCCCATTTTCGTTGTCTAGCTATCCATCAGAAGCTTGAATCAGACGGCACCGAGAAGGTGGAGGGCTCTATGACCCAGCGCCTAGAGAACGTCCTTAACAGTAAGACATAAAACCGAACACATGCTCAAAATCGCACACGATTACACAAAGCAGCTAAATTTAGGATTGCAGGGTTGCATATGCATTCTCTTTAGACCATCAAAGCCACACATTTCACACAGACCTCGGCGTGTTTCTGTGAGTGCGTGTGTGTGTGTGTGTTCGAGACCACTCATATCCCAATCATATCTCCATGTCAATTCTCTCATGTGACGGTAGGTCAATAAACACGCTCGTTTCCTGCGGGCCGCACAAATAAACCAGTCACACACTGACATGCTTTCATCGCCAGCCCCTCCTCTTCCTCTTCACCACCCATCTTTGCAAGTACATTTAGATGTATGTTCCTACCAAATCCACTTACTGCCTTTGAGTCTCTCAGCCAATCACAAACAGACTCAATAGGGGGAAAAAGGCTGGTCAGACTTTTATAGTGGTCAGAGGGCTGGTTCTTATTAAATCTGACCAAAGGGAATCCAGAATAGGTCCGACCACCCAAGAAGAGGGAGCGTAAGAGATCTTGAATTTATTTCAAACCGAGCGAGGATGATTAAACCACTTTTTTTATCAGCTGTTGTCCTTCTACACCCTTTTCTCATCTTCTTTCCATTTGCTCATTCCTCTCAGGAGCAAGTGAAACTGCTGACACTCTCTTTCAAGAAGTGTTGGGCAGAAAGGACAAGGCCGACTCCACACGCAACGCTCTCAATGTCCTTCAGAGATTCAAATTTCTGTTTAATCTGCCACTCAACATTGAACGCAACATCCAGAAGGTGGCATCCCCCATACATATACACACACACGCTTTCACCTACACACACTTTTCAACAGTTTGGGCTCAGGGATATTTGGGATTGGGATTTTGTTTGAACAAATATATTAATTTTACAGTAAAGTGAATGCACTTTCTATATGTCAAAGAAATATTAAGCAGCACAACTGTTTTCAGTATTGATGATAATTATAAGGAAAGTTTGTTTCTTTCAGCATATTAGAATGATTTCTGAAAGATCATTTGACACCGAAAACTAGAGTAAAGGCTGCTGAAAAAAATAATAAATTACACTGCCAGTCAAAAGCTTTTAAACGGGAAGAGTTTTAATGTTTTCTTAGTCTCTTCTGCTCACCAAGCCTGCATTTATTTGATCCAAAATAAAGCAAAAGTAATATTATGAAATATTTTTACTATTTAAAATAACTGCTTACTATTGGAATGAACTTAAAAAAATAATTTATTTCTGTGATCAAAACTAAATTTTCAGGATGCTTTAAATTAATCAAAAGTGATGATAAAAACATTTATAATGTTACAAAAGATAGAATTTTTTTTTCCGAACTTTCAACATCAAAGAAACCTAAAAAAATTCTACTTAGCTGTTTTGACCGTAATCATCATCATAATAATAATAATAATAATAATAAATGTTTTTGAGCAGCACATCTGAATATTAGAATGATTTCTGAAGGATCATGTGATGGGAATTATGATGCAAAAAAAATGCAGCTTTGAAATCACAGGAATAAATTTAATTTTAGAATATTCAAATAGAAAACAATTATTTTAAATAGTAAAAATATGTAAACAATTATTACTGTTTTTGCTGTACTTTGGATGAAATAAATGCAGGAATGGTGAGCAGAATAGACTTCTTTAAAAAAAAAAAAAAAACTTTTGACTGGTAGTGTAAAATATACGATGGGCAGAAAACATTAAAAACCTTAAAAATAGTTAAAATATATTAGAATAAAAAAGCAGTTATGTATTGTAATAATATTATCACAGTTGTAGGTATTTTTGATTTAAAAAAAATTCAGCATATGAGATATTTTTACCAAGGTTTAAAAGGTAGTAAACACTCTTTGTTATATAAAACTGATTTCTGAATGCATAACTGGCTGTATATACTTGTATGTTTTCCTTCCAGGGTGATTATGACGTTGTTATCAATGATTATGAGAAAGCCAAATCTCTGTTTGGAAACACAGAGGTCCCAGTCTTCAAAAAAGGTGATCTGATCTTGACTTAAAATAATGACTGATAACATATAAAGAGTTCAGATGCAAAACCAGCTAGAAGCCATCTCGGTCAAAAATGAGGTCAAATAATGATACTGAGTGAATGCTCTCGACACATATTATACTTCTACTTCAAACTCGCTAAAATCCCACCCTCAGCCCAATCAGAAGTACCAGCACTTACATAGAAACCAATACATCGGAGCCTGATAAAAATGCATTTTTTAAAGAAAGACGTCAGATGGATTTAGAGGCTTTTGCATCTGAACTCTTCATGTGGTGATTGGACACGCATCCTCTTATATACATTCACATTAGCTGTGTAAATGTTAAGAAAGATCTGCATATGTGTTTGCAGTGTATTCGGAGGTGGAGACGCGGATAGAAGCCCTGAGGAAACTTCTTTTGGATAAACTTCTGGAGACGCCATCCACTCTACACGATCAGAAACGCTATATCAGGTGCGTGATAAGCGACTTGCAAAGACTAACTGCAATTGTGTGTATAAGAGAACTGAAACACAATATTAGAGACAGGAAAATTTAGGAAAAGCTTGCGTTATTCATCACCTGTGATTTATGCTTTTAGATGCAAGGGACCCTCGAATTTTAATAATAAATATTGATTTTATTATAACATATCCGTTACCATTCAAATTTTTTACACGTTTTCAAAAACAGTAATATTGAGAAATGTGACCCAGGACCACAAAACCAGTCATAAGGGTCAATTTTTCGAAATTCAGATTTATACTGAATAAATAAGCTTTCCGTTAATGTATGGTTTGTTATGATAGGACAATATTTGGTAAAATCTGGAATCTGAGGGTGCAAAAAAAAAAAAATATTGAGAAAATCGCCTTTAAAGTTGTCCAAATGAATTTCTTAGCAATGCATATTACTTGTCAACAATTAAGTTTTGATATATTTACAGTAGTAAATTTACAAAATATCTTCATGTAACATCTTTACTTAATATCCTAATGATTTTTGGCATAAGAGAAAAATTTATAATTTTGACCCATGCAATGTATTTTTGATCGACTTAATGCATCCTTCTTGAATAAAAGTATTAATTTCTTTCTTTTACTGACCCCAAACGTTTGAACACTAGTGTAAATATTTTATATTTAATTATTTATTTGAAGTAATTACATTCCCCGTCTTACATGACCTGTCATTGCGAGAGTGATAAGGACGTAATTATATTGATCTAGCAATTCTCTCTCTTCTTACTCAGATATCTGTCAGATCTGCATGCTCCAGGTGACCCGGCTTGGCAATGTATAATCGCTCAACACAAATGGATCCTGCAGCTGATGCAAAACTGTAAAGAAGATTTTATCAAAGAGCAGAAAGGTACACACACACAGATAGTTTGAAATAAACTGATAGCTCCTCTGCAGCTCCGAAGAGTGAAAGCAGTGTGTGTGTTCTGCCCTGTGTGTGTGTGTTTAGATAGAGAGCAGACCGTGTGTGGTCTGGTCATGACCCTATAGAGAACAGGAAGTCCACAGAGCACTATAGTGTGGCAGAGCTGAGGGGGGGTTTGCTGTAGAGAAAGACAGACATTGGGGAATACAAGAAGAGAGAGGAGCATAGATAAACACAGGAGATGATTGGACACCTGGATCAACACCAGCACTCATTTTTTATCAAAAGAAAGAGTAAACGTCCAAGTGGCTGTGTGGTATACATCTTTATCTGTGAGAGAGAAACATGACATGTGTACACTATATGGGCATATTGAGTGTTTCAGACTATATCAACAATTTAATCAAGACACAGGAAGAGCCCTGGAAAGATCTCTAGTGCCATCTTCTGTCAGAGAAGAGCTACTGCACCATATTTACCAGTTTGTCTTGTGTGGTAGCCAGCAGTGTTGAGGGTACAAGTAATGCAAATTATGTAACAATATTACTTTTTTCAAGTAACGCATTACACTGCAAAAATACTTTTCTTACTTACATTTTTGGTCTTGTTTCCAGCCAAAATATCCAAAAAAATTTAAATCAAGAAGGATTTTCTAGACAAGTAAATAATTATTTTCTTGTTTTCAGAAAAAACAAGTCAAAATTAAATGAAAAAAATTAAATTTTTGCTTAGAACAAGCAAAATAATCTGCCAGTGGGGTAAAAAATCTTCAGTTTCAAACAGAAAACAAGATTATTTAGCTTACACCATTGGGAGATTATTTTGTGTTTCAAGCAAAAACACACTTAATTTTGACTTGTTTTCAGAAAAAACAAACTTATAATTTTTACTTCTTGATTTAAGAATTTTTAGATATTTTGGCTGGAAACAAGACAAAAAAATTCTAAGTAAGAAAACCATTTTTTGCAGTGTGCTAACTTACCTTAGATTAACTAACATTTGTGCTTTTTTTCTCATTGCTGAAGAGTGTTGAACTTTCTTTTCCTATATTTCTACTGTATAGACGTCAATTTAAGTTTCCTTCAGCCTTAGGCTTATTCACTTCATTTCATTTTGGTGTGAAAGGGCTTTTACATTTGCTAAGAATTGAACGTTTTTAAATTAAAAACAAACAAGCAAGCCCAGGTTTAAAAAGTAATGCTAAAGTAATGTAACACATTACTTTCCATAAAAAGTAACATACTTTTTTAGGGAGTAACACAATATTGTAATGTATCTTACCACAAGGCGATTTTCCTATGATAAGTATTTTGAAAGTCACTTATAAGCATTCGCCTCAGAGGAAAGAAGGAAAATATAAAAGTGCCGCATCATCTACACCAGTGTTTCCTCATAGGCAAGGCTTAAATATGTCTTCATCACGATCAGAATGGAAATGTTTGTTTTAATTCAGACGTGAATTGTCACTATTAACTGACCGATATATTGGCCATGTGATGGGTTGACTGAAACTCTTTATTTTTATAAACGTGATTCGTTGTTAAATGCTGACGTATCTAGATGAACATTCATTTTGTCACTTTGTGTAGTGGGTGGTGTCGGTTTAGAGTTGGATCGGTCCTCAGCTCTAAACAGGATCAGCCTCTCAGCTCCAGTGAAGAGAGGAGGCAGCTTCCAGACACCTAAAGATGACTGTGAGTACAATAACAGAATGATTGACATACACTACACATAAAGTACGTTTTCAGTTATATTAAAATGGAAAACGGTTATTGTAATAATATTTCACTAAATAATAGTTTTTACTCTTTTTATACTAGTGTACACTGTAAAAAAAACAGTTTGTTGAGTCAACTTAAGTCAAGTCAGCTTTATGTATATAGCGCTTTTTACAATACAAATTGTGTCAAAGCAACTTTACAGTATCAAATGGGAAAGTAATATATCAATAATTCAAAAGAAACTTTAAACAATTTTAGTTTGAGGAAATTAATCAATAGTTCCAAATTAATAAATTGTTTGTCCCCATTTTAGTTTTCCCCAATTTAGTTGTTGTCCCCAACTGAGCAAGCCATAGGCAACAGTGGCAAGGAACCAAAACTCCATCTGTGACACTGATGGAGAAAAAAAAACCTTGGGAGAAACCAGGCTCAGTTGGGGGGTCAGTTCTCCTCTGACCAATAAACAAGTAGAGGTGGTCTGTATGTACTGACCCACCCTCTGGATACAAACTGGATCAAGGAAAACTGCAGTGGCCAACTGTTCAGGATTCATACTGGATCTGACCTCGGAATAAGCAGGAGACAGACAATATTAGCATAGATTCCATTTTTCTTGCATCAGGTGTTATGGGAAGTGTTCCCGGTTCCGGCTGACCTAATTAATGCAGCCTAACAATCCTTTAACGGATTTGAATATTAGAAATATTTAAATGTGTTAAGTGTATGCCAGGTTAAAGAGGAACTAATGATAAACTTAAAATAGCCTTAAAATTTTAAGTTCTATCAACTTGAAATGTTAAGTGACAACTTAGATATTTGAGTTGATTCAACGTAAAATTTTAAGGCAGCCGAGTAACAAACACAGCTGTTAAGTTTAACAAACTTTTTTTTTAGTTTAATCAGCTCGATTATCTAAGTTGTCACTTAGTACAACTTAACATTTCAACTTGTATAAGCTTCTTTGAGTTGACTGAACTTAAAATTTTAAGGCAGCAAGGTAACAAATTATTTTAAGTTGACTCAAAAACTTGTGTTTTTAGTTTTTTACAGTGGTTGTTCAAAAGTTTGGGATCAGTACCATTTTTAATGTTTTTTTTTAAAGAAGTCTTATGCTCATCAAAGCCTCATTTATTTGATCAAAAACAGAAAAAAGTAATATTATCAAATATTACTGCAATTTAAAATTTCCTTCAGAAATTTTAATATGCTGATTTATTATCAATGTTGAAAACAGTAATGCTGCTTAATATTTTTTCTGCAACCTGTGACACTTTTTTAGGATTCATTAATGGATAAAAAGTTAAGAAGAACACATTTATTCAAAAGTCTTTACTATCACTTTTTATCAATTTAACACATCTTTGGTGAATAAAAATATTAATTTCTTTCAAAGAAAGAAAGAAAGAAAGAAAAACTGACCCCAAATTTCAAATGGTAATGTATATTGTTACAAAAGATTTTAGATCTTTTCTGTTCTTTTTAGTGTTTTATTCATTACAGAATCCTGAAAAAAGAATCATAGGTTTCGAAAAAATATTAAGCATCACAACTGTTTCCAGCTTTGATAATATAAATCAGAGTATTAGAATGATTTCTGAAGGATCATGTGACACTGAAGACTAGAGTAATGATGCTGAAAATTCAGCATTGCATCACAGGAATAAATTCAGTTTCAAAGTATATTAAAATAGAAAGCCACTATTTTAAATTGCAATAATATTTCACAATATTACAGACATTTTTAATCAAATAAACGCAGACTCGATGGGCAGAAAACATTAAAAATCTTACTGATCCCAAACTCTTTAACGGCAGTGTACATCTGTATGTAAAAATATGCAAAATGTTCTGATTTGCAGTGATTTTGTTGCTTTGGACTGAATTTCGCTTTCAGTTAAGTCAAAAATGACTTGAGGTTTGAAACTGCGCCTAGTTAGGATGAGTTGTGAAACTCATAGGAAGCTCATTGTCAGCAATTTTCATTTCAGAAGCAGAATGCTGCTGTGTTCGTAACATTATATGATGCATATTTTCTCAGCGTGCCGCTATAAGAGCCCTCAGCAGGTAAGGTTTGTAGTGAAGCTCTCAGAGGTGGTCATCAGTCAGCTGCCCAACTTCTGGAAACTCTGGATCTCTTACGTCAACGGAAGCCTGTTCAGTGAGGTAGTTACTGCACATGGACTAATATACTCTAGAGTGTTAAAAACAAGGGCTAGTATAATCATGTTTCGATTACAACACACAATTTGACTCATGTTGTCTATGTTGTCTTGGACAGACGGGAGAGAAGTCTGGCCAGGTGGAGAAGTTAAAGAAGAACGCCCGGCAAAGACAGAATGACTTTAAGGTCAGTTAAGCAGCTGTAATGGTTTTGTGCTTGTAGATTAAGGGTGTGAGCATGGGCCGCTACGGTTTAAGACTAGTGATGCACCAAAATTTCTGAAACTGAAAATATTAGGCACAAAAATTAGTTTTTAGTTTCATCCGAAACTGTTTAGAGGACTGAAATCATTAACTGAAACTGTGATGTTCAATCTGAGTTTTTTCTATGGCATGTTTTGACTGTGTCAGTGTTCGTTTCATGCGCACAGTGGTTGAACATGTCGGTTGTGTGGACCCTAGTTTTTAATTGTTTTTCATTTTTAGGAACCAAGGAGTATGCAGAAATTAACATCCTGTTGAAATATGCAATATTTATATTTATTTAACCTCTTAAAAACATTATTTATACAGTCACCTTTTAAATATTTATATTTAAAGAACAAATTCAAGTAGAAAATTATTATATCATTAAAGAGTTAATAAAAAAAATCACCTTTTCTGCAATTAAAATTTTTATATACACCTCTTTTAGCTTTTTAAACATTTTAGCTCTTTTGGATTTTTAAATACATTTTAATAATTCATTGCTAAATAAACATTATTTTTGGTAAGGGCTGTTTTCTCTGCATGATGGGTTTGGCACAATTATTTGTGTTTAGGGCATGATTGAGGAGGTGACCCGTCGTTTGGTGCAGTTGGTTCGAGGAGCTCTGTTACCCTCCTCTCTTACTGAGCAGCAACTGAGGCAGTATGGAGGCTGGGACACTAAAACCCCTCTAAGTGGAGCCTGGCTCACTCAGGTCATCCACACTGTCAGGTATGTGTGTTTGAGATTGTAGTGGCCAAAAACAAACTTGCTAATTGCATACTCTTCTGTAGACTTAAAGGGATAGTTCAGCCAAAAATGAAAATTCTGTCATTAATTACTCACCCTCATGTCGTTCCAAACCCATAAGACCTTTGTTCATCTTCAGAACACAAATTAAGATATTTTTGATAAAATGTTGAAGGCCCAGAAAGGTAGTAAGGACATCGATAAAATAGTCCATGTGAAGCTTCAAGAACACATCTTATGTGCAAAGTAATAACAAAATAACTTTATTCAACGATTTCTTCTCTCCCGGGACAGTCCTCAGCCATTATCGAGAGTACCATGACGCATGAGTGTGATGCTACTGTTGTAGTACTCTTGATAATGGCAGAGGACTGAATTTCTTAATTTGTGTTCCAAAGAAAGGTTTTGAAGTGACATGAGGGTGAGTTATTAATGACAGAATTTTAATTTATGGGCAAACTATCTTGCTTGACTGGCAATCACTTAAGTCAAATCCAGTCACCAGGCTGTACCTGTTAGCTAAGGCAAACATGCCAGGAAAATTTATATTTCAAGACCTTTGGCTAAAAAAATAACTGCTTCAGGTGTTAAAAGTAAACGATAAAAAAGCAAAAACTAAATGTGAAGAAATAGAAAGACTAAATGATGAACTTGATGACAAACAGAAAATCCTTCAGAGCATTTAACCCCTGTGAGCATAAAAACCATAAATGAATTTCTGTAGAGAAAATTATAAAAGTGCATTTAATGGGTAAAAAGCAAAATGTTTTTTTGTGTATGTGTGTTTTGTACTAAAAATGTCTGTGAAACGAGTAAATAAAGCTTGCAAATGGATTGATCCGTTCATTATATGTCATGGAAATTCAGCTTTTTAGTCACTAAAAGTCAGGGAATTTTACATTTGTCTTAGGAGTGGGAACCCTGGAGTAAATGGGTCATTCCTGGGATTCAGTAACATTTCAGTCCCCCAGAGTTTCTAAGGTGGTGGTTCACCAAAATGAATTGTTAGAAGCTTTTCACAAAACTTTGGGATGCCCATTATAATTAATTATAACTAATTCTAATTATAACTTGTGACAGAGTTGAGTTATTTGCTTCATTCATTAATAATTTTAATAAAAAAAAAAAAAAAAAAATCATGGTTTCAGTACATATATATATACTTCAAAATCATGACAATGCATATTTTTGCTTTAAATAGAATTTTTGATGTAATATGTCCATACATCATACATCAGAAAGTGCACCCACATTTGCAGCAGAAAGACAGTGTTGGCCCAGAAACAAGGCGTTAATTTGAGAGAGAAACAAAACCAAAAATTTAAATTTAAGGTAGTCTGTACCTACAGAAGACACACAATTTGTATATTTCTAGCTTCAGTCCTATAAAAATGTGAAAATGATGATAAATGTTACATGTTGTACAAATGGTACATATTTGTCTTATATACCATTTCTGTGTAAAATCCTTTTTAAACCAGTCCCATTTTGTCCATTATGGGGTTGAGGAATAAAAAAAGGTGTCTAAAGCTGAAAACAACTAAAAATAATAAAAGGTCTTTAATGCCTAAGGTGGGAAAATAGGTTTGATATGTGCCTAATGATGTGGGGTATTTAGAAGTTGAATCAAATGTAGTTGAAAAACATGTAGATTCAAAGTTGAAAATGAACCGGATCCCAGGAATGACCCAAATAATGGCACAGTTTTCTTTTTGGGGTTTGGGGTTTCTTTTTATGCGAGTTTGTTATTAATTCAGTTATCATTCACATTTACATTGATCCATTTAATCCAGGATTTTGCATTGTATTTTAGTTTCACATAAAGTTAATTTGATTCTCTCTCTTAGGTTAAGTCATGAATCTCTGTCAGCTTTAGAGATTCCTAATGACCTGCTGCAGGTGATTCAGGATTTACTTCAGGACCTGCGTGTGCACTGCCTGCTGACCACATTACAGCACACTGAAGAGGGTAAAACTACACATTCACTGAGCTTTTGCTAATGTCTTGGTTTCAGTTCAGCCAGACAGTGGCAAATGAGATTGCAGAACTATTTTGTAGAAGATTTGCCTAAAACTTGCAGATAAGGTTATTGATCAACACTGACCATCTCAAGATGGACCGACTGATGCATCAGTCTGTCACTCATATCGATTGCACCAGATGCAAACAACAGAGGGAGCTCTAGAGCTCTCAACTAAACAGATTTGCATTTGCAAATTCAGTATAAATAGCTCATTAGTCATTTTAGGGTTTTACCAAAACAGCTCTAGTGAAGGAAATTTTTATTCACAGAATTATTTTATTCACAGAATCTACCTCATACACATTGACTCTCTGAGCACTGGTCTCTACATACACGAACTATCAAGCTCTGCACTACACCAACATTGCACTGACTATTTGTCTGGTTTGCACTACTATCTGCCACTGCCACTTTATTTTCATAAGTCACTTTATATCTCATACATCTCTATCATAAATGCCACTTTATTTTTTTAATTGACTCTTTTACTGTAATTTTGTATTTATATATATATATTATTTATTTTGTACGTTAGTGTATTTTACTTCTTATGTTATCGTTAATGTTACCTGTATGCATCTAGGGTTTGAGAGTAACGCAATTTCAATTCTCTGTATGTACGTGCTGTATATATGGCAGAATTGACAATAAAGCAGACTTTGACTTTGACTTTGACTTTGAATTAACCATCGATATATTGGCGAAACACCAGCTAGTCAACATCTGAAAGAGCATAAACTAAATAATTATTAGCCAAACAGTTGTTTATATAATTTCAAAACCTCACAAAATTGCTCGGAAATCCCTCTTTTATTGGCAAAATATTCAGTTTAATTCTGCTGTCTATCACTTGGAGTTAAATATATTTTATAAATTAGGATGTTTTATAGTTATATTTTACTATAAATAGTTTAAAATGTTAGTTATAACTAATAGCCAAGTAGCTTTTCCCCAGTTAATGTGGTTTCCTTAATGCTGATGTGTTTAATGTTATTGATTATGCTGATTATATTGATTAAACTTTGTTGTTTAGACGTAAAGAGACTTGCAGAAAAGGAAGACTGGGTTGTGGACAACGAAGGAATCACATCACTGGTACATGTTTTATACTTTCATTATATTTTTTTGTAGTTTGTTTCACTCTAAAAACCTTAAAATCAAAAACCTAAAGGATAAATGGTGTGTCTGTTACAGCCGGCCCAGTTTGAGCAGTGTATGGTTCAGATGCTCCAGTCTCTGAAGGAGCCCATGGAGTGTAAACATGGAGAGATCAATGTACAAATTTTAACACAACACTCATACCCTCATGCCCTTCCACTGCAGAATATATGAAGACTAATCAATTATATGTGTGTCTGCTTTTTGTCTATAGATCTTAAATCTGGATGTGGTTCAAGACAAAGCTTGTGAGCAGTGTGTTTCTATCATGAAGGTACTGTGTGCTGTTGTCTGTTTATGTTGGGATTTATATATATATAATAATGCTGAATAAAAAGATTTTGGATGTCTGTGCTTGGTTTAGGTCTTTATTAAATGCCTCGAACAGCTCAGCACCAAGGCTGATGGAGACATCGACACCTCTCAGTGAGTTTTATTTTATATAAAGTTCATTATATAAGTTGCTTCCTACATATTAGTTGATTCCTACATGCTCTTTATAAATATATATATATACACTAATTTAAAATTGTTCATGATAGAAAATTTTCTGTCATTGTCTGTATGAATTGAATTAATTATTGCATTTTTTTTATACTTTGATTCAGACTAAAATATATAAAATATATGAGCCACATATACAGTTGAAGTCAAAAGTTTTCATCAAGTTTTCAGAATCTGCAAAATGTTATTTGTTTTACCAAAATAAGAGGGATTATACAAAATGCATGTTATTTTTTTATTTAGTGCTGACCTGAATAAGATATTTCACATAAAAGATGTTTACATATAGTCCACAAGAGAAAATAATAGCTGAATTTATAAAAAGGACCCTGTTCAAATTGTTAATACAGTGTTGTTACCTAAATGATCCACAGCTGTGTTTTTTTGTTTAGTGATAGTTGTTCATGAGTCCCTTGTTCTTGTCATGAACAGTTAAACTGCTCGCTGTTCTTCAGAAAAATCCTTCAGGTCCCACAAATTCTTTGGTATTTTTGAGTTTTTGAACCCTTTGCAACAGTGACTGTATGATTTTGAGATCCATCTTTTCATCCTGAGGACAACTGAGGGACTCATATGCAACTATTACAGAAGGTTCAAACGCTCACTGATGCTGCAAAAGGAAACGCGTGCATTAATGCATTAAAGCCAGGGGTGTAAACTTTTGAACAGAATGAGATGTGTACATGTCTCTTGTTTTGCCCAAATATCACTTTTGTTAGTTTAGTTTTCCAGAAGACAAAATAAGATAAATTTACGCTGATTTTCAAATTCAAAAAGCTTTCATGCATCGTTTTTCCTTCTGAAGCATAAAACAACTATCACAAAACAAAAAAACACAGCTGTGGATCATTCAGGTCACAACACAGTATTAAGAATCAAGTGTTTGTAAACTTTTGAACAGGGTCATTTTTATAATTTCAGATATTATTTTCTCTTGTGGACTGTATTTAAACATCTTTTATGTAGAATATCTTATTCAGGTCAGTACTACATCAAAAATAGCATGCATTTTATGTGATTTCTCTTATTTTGGTAAAATAATTAACATTTAGTAAAGTTTATGTGTACTTTTGGCTTCAACTTTTGATTTTAACTGTATAATGTTTGAGTTTACAGTGTGAGTACAATATCAAGGTCTTTCTCTTTCAGTTTGTCTGTGGACTTGGCCTCACCTGATCTTTTTAAGGGCATCCAAGAAGACTTCAGTTCAAAACCAGTAAGACCATTTTCCCCCTCCCCTCCTGATTTTCAACTTTGTCTGTTGAACACACAATAATGCATATTTAAATGTTTATTGTGCTATAAAATACATACAGATTACATACATTTCATTATTCATATAAAATAAATTTGTATTGTGGCCTAGCAGTTAGCACATCAAGCTGTGGTGCTCATATGGGACATAAGTTTTGAATCTGGCTTGGGTCAAGTACTCATTACATTCCTCCCTCTTCGCTTTGTTTTGTTAATCCACTTTCACTGTCAAAAAATGGTTACATAAAAAAGTAGTATGGTGTGGACTATGTGGTATTTTTTTCACAGTAAATGCAGAGGTGGATGTCACTGTATGCGACAGGATATTTGAATACGGAGAATAGGAAGTGAGTGCAGATAACAGCTGCCTTCACACCACTCTGACAAGTTCAGCTCCTCACCTTACTTTAAACCATTAGTCACTGACTGAAATCCAAATAACGCTCTGGCGATGTGTAGTATCAGAACAACAGTGTTACTGAAAGCTGAAACCTGATAGATAAAAAGACTGAGAAAAAGGCAGAGATAGAAACCAGGTAATGAAGCCGTGTGTCTAAAAATGATCAAAACGAAACACCATTGATTGAAGATATTCTGAGACCTCAAGTAACCTTGAAGTGCTTCCTCCCTTCATTTAATCCCTTCTTTTGTGCGTGTACAGTAATGTGTGTGGGTACATGTGCTTTAGTAAAAGTTTAAACCACACAAATAAAGTTTACAGTGATTCCAAAACATATTTGTACACTTCTGACTTTACTTGATGCTTAAGTTAGATTTGAAATGGCCTAATGACTTGACTTTAGATAGAAAATATCAACGTAAATTGCCATCTGCAAAAGAAATCATGCTGGACATCATCTAAAAGCAAACTTTTGCAACTAACTGGTCTGAAAGGGCTTTTTTTGTGACCTCAAAGCATATTTGTACACTTCTGACTTTACGTGACGCTTAAGTTAGATTTAAAATGGCCTAATGACTTGACTTTACATAGAAAATATCAAAGTAAATTGACATCTGCAAACGAAATCATGCTGGACATCATCTAAAAACAAACTGGTCTGAAGGGGCTTTTTGTGACCATATAGTTTATAGTGACCCCCAAAACATATTTGTACACTTCTGACTTTATGTGACGCTTAAGTTAGATTTAAAATGGCCTAATGACTTTACTTTAGATAGAAAACATCAAAGTAAATTGCCATCTGCAAAGACATCATGCTGGACATCGTCTAAAAACAAACTTTTGCCACTAACTGGTCTGAAGGGGCTTTTTTGTGAACATATAGTTTACAGTGATCCCAAAACATATTTGTACACTTCTGACTTTACGTGATGCTTAAGTTAGATTTAAAATGGCCTAATGACTTTACTTTAGATAGAAAATATCAAAGTAAATTGCCATCTGCTAAAGAAATCATGCTGGACATCATCTAAAAACAAACTGGTCTGAAGGGGCTTTTTGTGACCATATAGTTTATAGTGACCCCCAAAACATATTTGTACACTTCTGACTTTATGTGACGCTTAAGTTAGATTTAAAATGGCCTAATGACTTTACTTTAGATAGAAAACATCAAAGTAAATTGCCATCTGCAAAGACATCATGCTGGACATCGTCTAAAAACAAACTTTTGCCACTAACTGGTCTGAAGGGGCTTTTTTGTGAACATATAGTTTACAGTGATCCCAAAACATATTTGTACACTTCTGACTTTACGTGATGCTTAAGTTAGATTTAAAATGGCCTAATGACTTTACTTTAGATAGAAAATATCAAAGTAAATTGCCATCTGCTAAAGAAATCATGCTGGACATCATCTAAAAACAAACTGGTCTGAAGGGGCTTTTTGTATATAGTTTGCAGTGACCCCCAAAACATATTTGTGCACTTCTGACTTTACTTGATGCTTAAGTTAGATTTATAATGGCCTAATAATTTTTTTTAGTTAGAAAATATCAAAGTAAATTGCCATCTGCTAAAGAAATCATGCTGGACATCATCTAAAAACAAACTGGTCTGAAGGGGCTTTTTTTGTGACCATATAGTTTGCAGTGACCACCAAAACATATTTGTACACTTCTGACTTTACTTGATGCTTAAGTTACATTTAAAATGGCCTAGTGACTTGACTTTAGATAGAAAATATCAAAGTAAATTGCCATCTGCTAAAGAAATCATGCTGGACATCATCTAAAAACAAACTGGTCTGAAGGGGCTTTTTGTATATAGTTTGCAGTGACCCCCAAAACATATTTGTGCACTTCTGACTTTACTTGATGCTTAAGTTAGATTTATAATGGCCTAATAATTTTTTTTTAGTTAGAAAATATCAAAGTAAATTGCCATCTGCAAAAGAAATCATGCTGGACATCATCTAAAAACAAACTGGTCTGAAGGGGCTTTTTGTGACCATATAGTTTATAGTGACCCCAAAACATATTTGTACACTTCTGACTTTACGTGATGCTTAAGTTACATTTAAAATGGCCTAGTGACTTGACTTTAGACAGAAAATATCAAAGTAAATTGCCATCTGCTAAAGAAATCATGCTGGACATCATCTAAAAACAAACTGGTCTGAAGGGGCTTTTTGTGACCATATAGTTTATAGTGACCCCCAAAACATATTTGTACACTTCTGACTTTATGTGACGCTTAAGTTAGATTTAAAATGGCCTAATGACTTTACTTTAGATAGAAAACATCAAAGTAAATTGCCATCTGCAAAGACATCATGCTGGACATCGTCTAAAAACAAACTTTTGCCACTAACTGGTCTGAAGGGGCTTTTTTGTGAACATATAGTTTACAGTGATCCCAAAACATATTTGTACACTTCTGACTTTACGTGATGCTTAAGTTAGATTTAAAATGGCCTAATGACTTTACTTTAGATAGAAAATATCAAAGTAAATTGCCATCTGCTAAAGAAATCATGCTGGACATCATCTAAAAACAAACTGGTCTGAAGGGGCTTTTTGTATATAGTTTGCAGTGACCCCCAAAACATATTTGTGCACTTCTGACTTTACTTGATGCTTAAGTTAGATTTATAATGGCCTAATAATTTTTTTTAGTTAGAAAATATCAAAGTAAATTGCCATCTGCAAAAGAAATCATGCTGGACATCATCTAAAAACAAACTGGTCTGAAGGGGCTTTTTTTGTGACCATATAGTTTGCAGTGACCACCAAAACATATTTGTACACTTCTGACTTTACTTGATGCTTAAGTTACATTTAAAATGGCCTAGTGACTTGACTTTAGACAGAAAATATCAAAGTAAATTGCCATCTGCTAAAGAAATCATGCTGGACATCATCTAAAAACAAACTCTTTTGAAGGGGCTTTTTGTGACCATATAGTTTGCAGTGACCACCAAAACATATTTGTACACTTCTGACTTTACGTGATGCTTAAGTTAGATTTAAAATGGCCTAGTGACTTGACTTTAGATAGAAAATATCAAAGTAATTTGCCATCTGCTGAAGAAATCATGCTGGACATCATCTAAAAACAAACTGGTCTGAAGGGGCTTTTTGTATATAGTTTGCAGTGACCCCCAAAACATATTTGTGCACTTCTGACTTTACTTGATGCTTAAGTTAGATTTATAATGGCCTAATAATTTTTTTTTAGTTAGAAAATATCAAAGTAAATTGCCATCTGCAAAAGAAATCATGCTGGACATCATCTAAAAACAAACTGGTCTGAAGGGGCTTTTTGTGACCATATAGTTTACAGTGACCCCAAAACATATTTGTACACTTCTGACTTTACGTGATGCTTAAGTTACATTTAAAATGGCCTAGTGACTTGACTTTAGACAGAAAATATCAAAGTAAATTGCCATCTGCTAAAGAAATCATGCTGGACATCATCTAAAAACAAACTGGTCTGAAGGGGCTTTTTGTGACCATATAGTTTATAGTGACCCCCAAAACATATTTGTACACTTCTGACTTTATGTGACGCTTAAGTTAGATTTAAAATGGCCTAATGACTTTACTTTAGATAGAAAACATCAAAGTAAATTGCCATCTGCAAAGACATCATGCTGGACATCGTCTAAAAACAAACTTTTGCCACTAACTGGTCTGAAGGGGCTTTTTTGTGAACATATAGTTTACAGTGATCCCAAAACATATTTGTACACTTCTGACTTTACGTGATGCTTAAGTTAGATTTAAAATGGCCTAATGACTTTACTTTAGATAGAAAATATCAAAGTAAATTGCCATCTGCTAAAGAAATCATGCTGGACATCATCTAAAAACAAACTGGTCTGAAGGGGTTTTTTGTATATAGTTTGCAGTGACCCCCAAAACATATTTGTGCACTTCTGACTTTACTTGATGCTTAAGTTAGATTTATAATGGCCTAATAATTTTTTTTAGTTAGAAAATATCAAAGTAAATTGCCATCTGCTAAAGAAATCATGCTGGACATCATCTAAAAACAAACTGGTCTGAAGGGGCTTTTTGTATATAGTTTGCAGTGACCCCCAAAACATATTTGTGCACTTCTGACTTTACTTGATGCTTAAGTTAGATTTATAATGGCCTAATAATTTTTTTTTAGTTAGAAAATATCAAAGTAAATTGCCATCTGCAAAAGAAATCATGCTGGACATCATCTAAAAACAAACTGGTCTGAAGGGGCTTTTTGTGACCATATAGTTTGCAGTGACCACCAAAACATATTTGTACACTTCTGACTTTACTTGATGCTTAAGTTAGATTTATAATGGCCTAATAACTTTTTTTAGTTAAAAAATATCAAAGTAAATTGCCATCTGCCAAAAAAATCATGCTAGACATGATGTAAAAGCAAACATTTGCAACAAACTGGTCTGAAGGGGCTTTTTGTGACCATATAAAGTCAGTTCCCTTAAATTTGCACAGGTGTCCTAGCAGAGCAACCACAGGTACAGTTACATTACATCAAGAAAGTACTGTATGCTAATTTTTTTTTGGTGTGAATATTGAACTGTTATGATGTTGGTTTGTAATTTGAATCGTGACAATTTAGTACAAGTATTTACACTATGTTTCCAATAAAAGCCACTTGGTTCAATATTTTAGTTATATAGTGGAAAAAAAATTGATGTGTTTTTGTTTTGGGCTGTTCTTCAAATACCTTGTGGGCCACTGCATTTTTTTTTGTTATTTATTAGTTCTAAAAAAACCTTTTCCTGAGAAAACATCCTGTGTTCCGTTATGGATGCCTTTGTCACACTTTCCATCTGCAACACAGCAAACATTCGAAGATCACGCACAAGAGTCATGTGTTGTGAAAAACAGCCGCTTTCTCTTCAGAGAGCACAATGCAGCAGACGCTCACATTGGGGTTTCCCCTAGCCTGCAGTGGAAGAGCTGCAGGTTTCCCCTCTATCTCTCTCTTTTTCTCTATTTTACTCTCTGGTTTATGGTTAAGTAAAGGCACAAACATACCCAATCATATCTATAGTAGCATTTCTTCACACACTCTCAGACAGTTTCTGGTTCTTGTGTACAAGTTAGCAGTTAGTGGGATTTTTTTTTTTCATATTATGAAATGTGGCTGCAATTCAGAATAACTGATTTATATTTGAAAATGAAAAAATGTCCTATGATGCTTTTAGAAATCAGTCTAATTCGTCTTAATGCATCTGGAAAAAAAACATTGTAACTGATTCAGCTGCTGTGTGTTTGTTCTGGCCCTTGTAGGAGCAACGTCTCCTCATTATCCTGAGTAACTGTCAGTATCTGGAGAGACACACGTTTCTCAATCTGGCTGAGCACCTGGAGAAGAACGGCTTCACCACTGCAGAGAAGATCATCAGGGTACAAAGACACATACACTTCCTTTTTTAACTCCAGGCCACAGTTGGCATTTATTTCTAAGTGATAACAGATGTGTTTCCAATTGTGGTAATTTATGTGTCTCTTGCTGAAGTGAGAATGACTCACATAGATTGAGGAGAAGCTGAAGGGTTTTTCATGGTGGCATTACAGCACATTCACTCGACGTGGCTTTTGCGCCTCCCTGCAGAGGAGAGGGTGAAGCCCTGATGAAAGGTTATGGTTGGCCTTTCCAGTAAATGCAGATCGTAGTGAATGAGTGTGTTGGGCTCAGAGATTTTGTGTAGATCATGTGAATGCGTTGTATTGCACTTTTCAGAGAGATTAAACTTTGAATAAGAGTTTGATAAATACATTATCATAAAGTGACTCATATTCATGTTTGTACAAAACAAAACAAAAAATAAGCATTGATTACTGATCATGCAGTATATTAGTGATTTGGAGCTGCATCACTATTACTTTGAACAACGCATTTACTCTAAAGTGAGACAATAAACATTAGCAGAGCTTAACTTTATGCATGTATGTAGCAAAGCAGTGCACCAGTGAGAGTGCAGAAAGGGATCTGCCTGATGCAGTTGAACACAGTAGTTGATCCACCTACTAGAAACCGACCCTGATTTAATCGCTGAATTTTAAACCACAGCTTTAGTTTTTAGTATTAAATTCCATTGTATAACTTGTTCTAAAAAAATTTCTTACCTAGAATTACTTGTCTTGTTTTCCAGTGCAAATATCAAAACTTTCTTAAATCAAGAAAAAAATTAAGTGATTTTGCGTGAAACAAGGTAAAAAATATATATGAAGAGTTCAGATGCAAACCCCCCTAAAATCCATCTATGTCAAAAATGAGATAATGATACTGAGTGAATGCACTCAACACATATTATACGTCCATCAAATACTTTTACTTCAAATACATATTTTAAGTGTAAAGTTATTCAATTGTGACGCATTTTTCAGGAAACAAGGTTATCTTATGTCATTTTGCTTCTCAGGTGATTGTCAGAAACAGAATCAGAAAGAGCTTTATTGCCAAGTATGCCAAGGAATTTAGCTTCCAGTATACAGAGACAACAACACAGACAATAAAAATAAGATGAGAATAAAAAATACACATATGTAAATATAAATAGACAAAACAATATATAGAAAAATAAATGAAGAAATGTACAGTTGTGCTATAGATGAATAGAATAGAATAGAATAGAATAGAATAGAATAGAAAGAGATGCAGGGATGTATTAGGATGGAGGTGGTAACAAATAAATATAAGGTTATTGCACATTTTTTTATTGTACAATGGGGGGAACATTTAGCTGTTCATAAGGTGGATTACCTGGGGGGAAAAACTGTTCTTGTGCCTTGTTGTCCTGGTATTTGGGGCTCTGTAGCGCCAGCCAGATGGCAAAAGTTCAAAGAGGGGCTATCATCTCTACAGTTGTATTAGGCATGTTTAGATATTTGTACTGGAAATTATGACAAAAATACTGAGCAAGAAATCATTTTTTGCAGAATACAGGCAAGTATGCGGATAGTTCACAGAAAAATGACAAATCTGTCATTAATTACTCACCCTCATGTTGTTCCAAATCTGTATGACCTTCATCTTATGGCATTCATCTTTGGAACACAAATTAAGATATTTTTGATAAAATCTGAGATCTTTCTGACCCTGCATAAACAGCAATGCAACTACCACATTCAAGGCCCCGAAAAGGTAGTAAGGACATTGTTAAAACTGTCCATGTGACATCAGTGGTTCAACCTTAAAGGGTTACTCTACCCCAAAATGAAAATTTTGTCATTAATCACATTAATCAGAACCCCCATGTTGTACCCAACCCGTAAAAGCTTTGTTCGTCTTTGGAACACCATTTAAGATATTTTGGATGAAAACTGGGAGCTTTGTGGGTGTCCCATTGACTTCCAAGTAAATAACACTGACAAGGCCAAGAGAAGTATGAAAGATGTCGTCAAAATAGTCCACATGACATCAGTGGTTCAACCATAATTTTACGAAGCTACAAGAATACTTTTTGTACGCAAAGAAAACAAAAATAACAACTATATTCAACAATTCGTCTCTTCTGCATCACTGTAGCACCATTTTGTACAGAATCCCCTGGACGCTGTTCTCTGTCAGCTGTGTCATGCGGAAACACTGTTTTCATTCGAATCAAAGTGCAAAAAAACTTAGAAAACGTATCCGTGTGCTGCGGCTGACAGAGAACAGCATATGCTGTTTGCATCCAGGGGATACTCTCCAAAATGGCGCTACAGTGACACGGAAGAGATGAATTGTTGAATAAAGTCGTTATTTTTGTTTTCTTATGCTTAATACTTAATGTGTTTTTTAAAGAAGTCTCTTATGCTCATCAAGGCTGCATTTATTTGATCAAAAATACAGAAATATAAAATGTTTTTTATTTTAATATACATTACAATATAATTTATTCCTGTGACGCAAGGCTGAATTTTCATCGGCTGTTACTCCAGTCTTAAGTGTCACGTGATCCTTCAGAAATCATTCTAATATGCTGATTTATTATTAGAATGATCAATGTTGGAAACAGTTGTGCTGCCAAATATTTTTGTTATTCTTGTTATTCTTTTTGTGATGAATAACAACTTAAATCTTAGTATAAATCTTTTCTAAAAATGTAAATCTATGCCATCACTTTTTATTAATTTAACACATCCTTGGTAAATAAAAGTATTAATTTCTTTCAAAAACCTTTCTATTTAAAATAAATGCTGTTCTTTTTTAACCTTTTATTGATAAAAAAAATCCTGAAAAAAGTATCACAGGTTCCAAAAAAGCTATATTAAGCAGTGCAACTGTTTCCAGCACTGATAATAAATCAGCATATTAGAATGATTTTTGAAGGATCATGTGACACTGTTAATTACAGATATAAATTACATTTTAATGTGTATTAATATAGAAAAACATTGATTTACATTGTAATAATATTTCACAATATTACTTTTTTCTGTATTTTTGATCAAGTGAAAACAGCCTTGATAAGCATAAGAAACTTCTTTAAAAAACATTAAATGAGAAGGTGTGTCCAAACTTTTGACTGGTAGTGTATTTTGATGACGTCTTTCATACTTTTCTGGGCCTTGACAGTGTTATTTACTTGGCAGTCAATGGGAGAGTTGCAAAGCTCCCGTTTGTCATTCAAAATATCTTAAATTGTGTTCCAAAGACGAACAAAGCTTTCACAGGTTTGGAACGTCATGGGGGTAAGTGATTAATGACACAGTTTTCATTTTGTGGAATTACATTTTTTTTCTGTGTGTGATGTTGCTGACGCAGGAGGTGGCGTTCTAACATTGAACATTTATCTCTCTTATTTCATTGTCTGTATATTCTGATTCTGAGCAAAAAATTGCAAGTCATCCTCTCTGTCGAAATCTTCAGACACGTTTATGAGGACTGTTTTCACACACATGCGTCATGATGCTCTTGTGAATGCACATCGAAGACTGACAGGAAGAGAAGAAATTGTTGAATAGAGTGGTTATTTTTGTTTTCTTTGGGCGCAAAAAAGTGTTCTTGCAGCTTCGTAAAATTAAGGTTGAACCACTGATGTCACATGGACTGTTTTAATGATGGCCTTACCTTTTTGGGTCTTGAACAGTTGTCAGTTAAGTTGATGTCTATGCAGGGTCAGAAAGCTCTCGGGTTTCAACAGGAAGTTTTCTTAATTCGTGTTACGAAGATGAATGAAGACCTTAGGGGTTTGAAACACTATAGGGGTGAGTAATTACTGACAGAATTTTCATTTCTGGTTAAACTAACCTTTAAATTAGCTTGAGAAGAATTGTGCTTTTTATGAACAATTTGGACTGTCAGAGTAAATGGCAGCCTAGCAAAAGCAGCAAGGACACTTTAGGAACTGCATAGCAACACAATAAAACACTCAGAACACCAAATAATTGCATTCTTGCAACCATGCACAAGTTAGCCTAGTCTCAGATAAGATTGACACTCCTCAGTCAGGACAGATGTCCATCTCTGGTGTTTTACTAAGTTCCCAGAGATTTTGTCCCCTGTTGAGATGGTGCTTTCCATTTTGGTTTTTAGAGGACTTCCCTAAAGTTTGACACACATCAGAATGATGGACATGCATGAGTGGTCTCTACTCATTCTGCAAGAAGTGTGTGACACTGTGATGTTAATGGTTTCTTAAGGTAGCTTGCACTCTTGGTTTTCAGAAGAGAAACTTGTATGATCAGTGGGTTGTTATTAAACTGAGTGCATGTTCATGTCCTTTAGGTCAGCATAGAGGCATTGAGACATCTGGATGAATATCTGTTTGAGACGTACATTGAGAAAAAATCTGATCCTATCGTCGGCTCTCTGGAGCCTGGCATCTATGCCGGATACTTTGACTGGAAGGACTGCCTGCCACCTACAGGTAACACACCTTAGTATGTTGAAAACACTCTGTGGACGTTTCTAGAAGACACTGTCTGTTTGAAACACCATCACCATGGAGATGATACTAACAGAGAACGATCCACAAACACATTTGTTAGCCTTGAATCTGCAGTTTCAGTCTGCAGTCATTGCTTTCATGTCAGTTTCGGAGTGTGTATGTATCTTTAGTATTCGTTCTGTTGGTGCATACTCTACTATTGGTTATGTGAATCATTTGTGAACTTACAGAACGCTTCCTGCTTCTGAGACATTATAAGAAGAACTTGTTGAACTGTGTAAAACCCAACCTACTTGTCTTCACCACTGCCCTGATTTAGCTCCCAAGCAGTTTGAAAAAAAGCTCCAAAATAGACAAATATATTATTATATTAATGCACACTACCATTTAAAAATGTGGGATCAGTAAGATTTTTTTAACACTTTCATTTAGCAAGGATGAATTTTATTGTTCAAACTAACAGTAGCCGGGTTTCCATCCAGAAATGCGAATTTAACTTATGTGCAAATTGGAATATTGCATAAAACATGCAAATAAGCACAGTTTCTATCCAACAAGTCAGAGAACAAAATCATCACTTTCTGATAAACTGGCACTAAATATCACTAAGAAAACTAGGAGAAGCCACTGAATATAATCATTTGCATATATAATAAATCACTTGTGCCTCATAGAGCAGACAAAACACAATAAATGTGGTCACTGCTTTCGGAGACAGATGCCAGCAGTGTGCAGTCTTGTGAGACAGTTCTGGGAGGCAATTATACAGAAATATTTTGACGCAGGTATTTCAGAATGACCATAACAACGTTTCAGATACTGTGCAATGAGTCGGTTCACTGGTTGTCAAGTTATCCCGTCTAATAGCACAAAGTCACGTGATTTTTTTTTGTTGTTTTTTGTTTGAACTTTTTGTTGTTTCAATTACTAGTTTCTGATGCAATACTTCAAAATGCACATAAAAACAAGGTGATGAAAACATAGGTAGAGATTGCAAAATATTTGTTTCAAATAAATAAATGCTTTTCATGGCAATTTCATTGAAGAATCTTAAAAAAAGTATCCCTTTTTCCACAAAATCAGGGCTCCAGACTGCAACTAAAACGGTCGTATTTGCGGCCAAAAATATTAGTTTGCGAGTAAAGTTTTTGCTGAGGTCACCAATGGCGACTATATAAATTTACATGTTATGACTTGCATGTAATGCATTTTGCGATCACATCTTTTGTTATGTTTACGCATTAAACTGAGATGATGTGAATTGCAACTAAAAGTTTTAGTTGAAAAAAGACTTTCAATCAGTTCTCATCTCTGCCGAACAGTAGCGCTAAGTTCGGATCATTTTACATTATGTCACTTTTAAGTGACACATTTTTCCCAGGACATCTACAAGATGGATTAAACCACTGGTAAAGTCAAGAAAAGATGAGACATAAACACATAACAGCATGACTGAAACATTAAAGTGTTAAAAAATGACTAAAACGTGTTTATTCAGTGGCACCTAAAAAATTATTTGGCACCAAAGTTTGATTCTTATAAGAGCCATTGGCTCTTTAATCATTTTTTTTTGTCTGACGCCCTGAAAATATTAGGCAGCACAAGTGTTCTCAAGACTAAAAAAATAAGAAATGTTTCTTGAGCACCAAATCAGCATATTAGATCATGTGAAGCTCATTTCTTATGTTAAAAAAAAAACAAAAAGCCAATGTGCATGCGCAGTCATGAGCGAAGGCGGGGCTTATTACACATTTTGGCGTTGCACTTTCTCCCATTCAAAAGTAATAGGAGTGCACAGTCTTCCTATATATAAAGTCTTTTGTTAATAATGTGACTGATAAATGTAGATGTCACACGCATAGAGAACCAGGAAGTGATCACTTTAACAGTACAAAAAAGTATCTAAATACTAAATACTGTAAACATTAAAAAGTTAAAAACTTTTGAGATATGTTAAAGGGGATGATTTTGCTTGACCTCAGTACAGAGGGAAAATATCCTTTTGCACCAACAGTGTGCTAGACTTGATTATAACATTTCTGTCAACAAGGCAAAACCATGTCATACTTGTGAAGTAAGGCTGATAAGATTTTCCACTCACCTTCTACATTTCAGATGGTTCCTTACCCCTGTTTAAAACTTTCTTGAACCTTAAAAAGCAAGAACATGACTCATTAATTAACCTTTTCTCATTCCCTTTCTCTCTTTCTGACTCAGGTGTGAGGAGTTATTTGAAGGACGCTTTGGTCAGCATTATCTCTGTTCATGCTGAGGTTAGATGCTCAAACCGTCATCTCTGCTTTAAATGATGGGCTGTTAGACATATTAGACTTTAAGAATGGCACCTTTTTGGTTCCAAAATCTTGTAAAATACTTGTATAGACAGCATTTAAATGCTAGGTGCAACGGCAATTCTAAAAAAGTAGGGAGCAGCAGTTTTTCATTATAAGGTACCTTGTTTTGGCCAAATTCTAAGACAGCATCACATGTTGAATAAGACAGTCCCAGAATTCAGTGTGACAAGCTTGATGAAAAAAAATCATGACAAAATACTTTTTGGGGTTGGTATAATTTTAAATGTAAATGTAATTTATTCCAGTGATTGCAAAGCTGAATTTTCATGTTGGTGAAGTTAATAGACAAAGTCTCTTTCAGGTTTTCACCGTTTCCAAGGAGCTGGTACCTCGCGTTTTATCAAAAATCATTGAGGCTGTAGCTGAAGAAATGAGCCGTCTGATGCAGTGTGTGTCCTCCTTTAGTAAAAACGGTGCACTGCAGGTACAAGTCACCCCTTGTATACCCTTTTAGGGCAGTTAGCATTTGATCTTAAGGTGTTGAAATCCACATCATCATTTTTCACCATCTCTCCAGGCACGTCTGGAAATCTGTGCACTGCGAGATGCCATAGACCCATACCTCACATCAGAGAGTCGGTGAGACATAAACACAGATGTCTTAATACAATTTAAACCAAAAAGTGTTAGCATGATAATGTGGGTGTTTGATGTTGTCTGATATGTGTCTCTTCTGTGTCTCAGCGCTAGTTTTAAGCAGGCATTGGAAGCTCTACCACAGCTGCAGAGTGGAGCTGACAAGAAGTAAGTTTTCACAGTTACATTTAGAAGTTGCTGAACGTTATACTTAACACAGAAAAACTCCAACATTTTAACAAATATTAGTCATCAGAGATAATGATTATTAGAGCTGAGCTCAAATGTCATGACAAGTGTTTGGTTCACTTTTAGATGAATCAATTCACTGAGCAATATAAATGACTTCAAAGTATGAAACTGTTAGAACTAGCGGGCAAGCATGGTTCTCTGCGTAGTGATTGATTTGAACTTGAAGTGGGCTTGTCTTGCATGAATGCATTCATTTGGATGGTTTGAAAGATATAAACCAATCAGTAATGTTTTGGATCATGTAACTGAGTTACATAAAGGCTATAATACACTACATGACTTTTAAAAACTGAACAGGTCTTAAAATACTGGGCATCATACGCAATAGTCACAAAAAAAAAAAACGGTCGTCATACACTAAACAACAGAGGATCATACACTACCAGAAGTTGTTCAGATCTGATATAACTGCAGAGTTACAAAAAATGAAGCAAATATATACTTTTAATAGGGCTACCCTCGACTGAAGATTTTTATGGTTGACTAGTAGTCATTAGTTGTAACCATTAGTCGACCATTGGTCGCATGTTTATTAATAAACCATATAATTCATAATAATGAGCATTTAATTGCCTACATAGCCTAATAAGTGATCAACCGCACACAAAAAAAGAATGCATGTTTCATAATCTGAGAATATTTGTTTTCTATTTTAATTGGTTCATTTAAAGTAGACATTTCATTATTTTTCATGTCTGTAAGGCAAGTATACACAGTGTTTCACGCTCAAGTTCACCGAGGGCAGAAACGAGACAACAGTATTTGCTTTCACTGATTTACAAAAGCGAAACTTTTTGATGTTATTCTGAGTGCGCACAAATAAATGTAGTCTTTACAGATTCGAAAGATGTTTTACTTTTATTTGTATGGCCAAAAATTATGGAGTAAATTATTAAAATGTTAATAATTTGTTGATAAACTAGTACTTCCTTCATTTTCGGCTTCAGAGATGAAGTTGGTGACACTGACTCATCATCTCTGCAGTAGTGGATGCGCCTGTAGCATGTTTCATATGGATTAAATAATCTGAGAATATTTGTTTTATATTTTAATTGGTTAATTTAAATGTAGACATTTCATGTCTGTAAGGCAAGCATACGCAGAGTTTCGCGCTCAAGTTCACAGAGGGCAGAAACGAGACGACAGAAAGAGCATTGTGTTTGCTTTCATTATTTTTCAAAAGCGCAACATTTTGCTGTTATTCTGAGTGCACACAAATAAACGTAGAGTCTTTACAGATTCGAAAGATGTATTACTCTTTTTTGTATGGCCAAAAATTATTATTTTAAGAGCAAGTTACCGCGTAAGAAGTCTCTTATGCTTACCAAATACTGCATTTATATTTGATCAAAATACATTTATACAATCTTACATTATACTACCATTAATATATATTTAAAAATATATATATATGTAATTTATTTCTGTGACACAAAGCTAAATTTTCAGCATTATTACTCCGGTCTTCACTGTCGCATGATCCTTCAGAAATCACTGTAATATCCTGATTTGATGCTCTAGAAACATTTCTTAGTATTATCAAAGTTGAAAACAATTGAGCTTTCAATTGAGTTTTTCTGGTGAATAGAAAGTATTTACTGTCACTTTTAATCAGTTTAAAGTGTCCTTGCTTAAAAAAAATCGGAATTGAACAGTGAATTGTTTTGAGTGTAGTGTCTCAAACTAGATTTTTTTAAATTTCCAATTTTTGTTATTTTGTCTAATACATCTTTCTCTTTCTCTTTTCTCAGACTCTTGGAGGAGCAACTGAATAAGTTCAAGAGCAGTATGAAGCTACAGCTTAATTGCTTCAAACCTGCCTCTTTTCAACCTGTGAAGCGATAAGTCTTCGCAAATCCCAAACATTTCAACAACACCTCTCCGTTGTAACACTAAGAAACCATTAAGAACCATTAAAAGTCAATTCAGTGCTACTAATGTAACCTTTTCTACTTGCTGAATTACGCTGAGTTTTGTGAGCATGTAGCAGCCTTTTGTGCTGCCTCTTTGTCCAGCTTAATGACCAGCTGCACATTAAAAGCCCAAATAAATCTATGTGCTCTTGCACAGAGTGGGTTTTCTGCAAACGTTAATGTGCTGGAGTAATTGGCAGGTTTTTGTGTTTTTGTGTGTAACTACAAGAGTTTTGCTCTTGGTAGATGAAACTATTGAGTTCTGAAATGACTCTCGTCCTCATTTTTATCAAGAGAGTCGTTTGTGTTGAAGTCTATTATGACCACACGATTAGCGATTTATGCACACACCCTTACCAGTGTCAGACAGAAAGACACACACCCTGCCCCTCCTCGGCAATGCAGGGGTTATTTTACATGTCCCAGGAGGAAATGTTCAGTATTGGGAGGTGTCCCTTAATGTAAACTGTTATTGAAAGCCGTGTAAGCCAGCATTGGCATGTGGTTTAGGAGGTTAAGATATAACTGACAAAAAAAAACGTTCTCGCAGGCTGCCAGCATGGCACCGGAAAGTCTCCACAGTGATCTAAATATTTGTTTCTACCTTTGTTTCATTGTAACTCATTCCGTTATTTGTGTCAACCTGAAAAGGTGCTGCGAAGTGATGCAAACATAGCTTTTTTCCCAACACTCAGTGACAGTGGTGTTTGTTGATTTCTATTCTTCTAAATTTAGAGCACCTAACACCCACTCATTTAAGGGAAGCAATTTGACAGAACAGCATCAAAGCCTCGTGCGGCACCAGGTGAACGAGTGGGTGTATTGATCACAAGCTCTACAGCTTAAGGGAAGTTTTTAATGATTGCACCTTTCCGCTCTGTAGGCAGCGGAAAATGATCCAAAACATGTTTGTGTGCTAATGTAAAGCCGTGAGGCCCATAAACCATGGAAAACTCAAAGAATTTTTGTTTATGTGAAACACCTCGAAGGATGTCCCATCCATCCGAGAGCTAACAGTGCAATCCTACAGCGTAGTTTCAAAACTTTCCGACCTAATTAGTCAAAGAAAAAGGTCCAATCTGAATTTTACGTAGTACATTGTTCATCATAGCCTTACGGGAAACAAAACAACAACCACTGAGGAGAAGGAAGAATAAATAATACTTCTGTCAGTCTGCCTCTTCCTCTGTGATGTCATCAAGTTGAGACTGCCCGCACCATCCTGTCTCCAAACCACAAACACCATCCTGTGTGTGTGCTGTCATTTGCTTACACGCCCTGTCTATATGCTCTGCAGATAACATATTGCTTCCGTTCAATGTAAACGAGGGCTTGACGTCCCTACAGAACCTCACACGTTCATGGGGATTCCAGTGTTTGTAGTGGGGGCTAAAAGTACTGCCTTCCTGGCTTTTACAAAGGCTGAGCTTAGTTAACCACAGTCAGCCCACCAGTGATGGAGAGACTCAGACAAATGACGTCCACTTTTGTGTTTAGAGAGAATTCTCTGCAGTGAACATGCAAAGAGAATAAAAAACTGCTGTAACTTTCAAATTCACTACCGTTCAAGGCTTTTATGCTCACTGAGGCTGCATTTATTAGACCCAAAATATAATAAAACAGTTTATGTTGTGAAATATTATTAGAATTTAATATAACCGCTTTCCATTTGAATGCATTTTTAAAATGTACAGTATCTCACAGAAGTGAGTACACCCCTTATGTTTTTGTAAATATTTGATTATATCTTTTCATGTGACAACACTGTAGAAATGACACTTTGCTACAATGTAATGTAGTGAGTGTACAGCTTGTATAACAGGGTAAATTTGCTGTCCCCTTAAAATAACTCAGCACACAGCCATTAATGTCTAAACCGCTGACCACAAAATTGTGTACACCCCTAAGTGAAAATGTCCAAATTCGGCCCAAAGTGTTAATATTTTGTGTGGCCACCATTATTTTCCAGCACTGCCTTCAAGGAATAGTTCACCCAAAAATGAAAATTTCCCCATGATTTACTTACCCACAAGTCATCCTAAGTGTATATGGCTTTCTCCTTCCAGACGAACACAGTCAGAGTTGTTTTAAAATTGATCCTGGCTCTTCCCAGCTTTATAATGGTGGTGGATAGTAGCCGAGATTTTGAAGTTCCAAAAAGAGCATATATCCATCGTAAAACTAACCCATACGCCTCCGGGGGGTTAACACATGTCTTCATTTTTTCATAACAAAAATATTTTTTAAATTATAAACTCAAACCACTGACCTCCGGCAACGGCCGTATGCACGTTCGCGAGTCGAGTTCCTGGACGGTGTTACTCCGGTTCAAACAAATAAGGCTGTGCAGAAAAACTCAAGCTGCTCTTCTCTTATAGTGAAATCCGCTGTCACATTTTTGAGTTTTAATTCATTATCAGCGTTTAGTATTGCTCTGTCCTTGTTTGTTTATTCTCACCAGAGCTTACACTACGAGTGTGGCTTACGTCATACGTTGAGTCAGAGGTCAGCGAAGAAGCTGGATCTCGACTAACGCGAACACGTGTACAGCCATTGCTGGAAGTCAGTGATTTGAGTTTATAATTTTAAAAATATAAATATTTTTGTTATAAAAAACCATAGATCCACTTCAGAAGACGTGTTAACCCCCCGGAGGTGTATGGCTTAGTTTTACAATGGATATATGCTCTTTTTGGAACTTCAAAATCTCGGCTACTATCCACCACCATTATAAAGCTTGGAAGAGCCAGGATCAAATTTAAAACAACACCGACTGTGTTCCTCTGGAAGGAGAAAGCCATATACACCTAGGATGACTTGAGGGTAAGTAAATTCATTTTTGGGTGAACTATTCCTTTAACCCTCATGCTCATGCTCTGCTTCAGTATGTCACAGTACAGTGCTGGCAGCACTCATGCAGCCCCAGACCATGACACTTCCCCCACCATGCTTGACTGTAGACAAGACACACTTGTCTTTGTACTCCTCACCTGGTTGCCGCCACACACTCTCAACACCATCTGAGCCAAGTACGTTTATCTTGTAATCCATGTCTTTAGTCTGTTTGTCTTCAGCAAACTGTTTGTGGGGTTTCTTGTGCATCATCTTTAGAAGAGGCTTCCTTCTGGGACTCCCCACCCCTTCAACCTCTGCAGCAATGCTGGCAGCACTCATACGTCTGTTTCCCAAACACAGCCTCTGGATATGACACCGAGCACCTGCACTCAACTACTTTGGTTGACCATGGCGAGGGCTGTTCTGAGTGGAACCTGTCCTGTTAAACTGCTGTATGGTCTTGGCCAGTTTCAGGGTCTTGGCAATCTTCTTATAGCCTACACCATCATTACGTAGAGCAACAATTCTTTTTTTCAGATTCTCAGAGAGAATTCTTCGCCATGAGGTGCCATGTTGAACTTCCAGAGACCAGTACGAGAGAGTGAGAGCGATAACATCAAATTTAACACATCTGCTCCCCATTCACACCTGAGACCTTGTAACACTGAGTTACATGACACCGGGGAGAGAAAATGGCTAATTGTGCCCAATTTGGACATATTCATTTTAGCATTTTGTGGCCAGCGGTTTAGACATTAATGGCTGTGTGTTGAGCAAGCTGTACCCTCACTAGTTTACATTGTAGCAAAGTGTTGTTTCTTCAGTGTTCTTCACTGCTGTTCTTCACAAAAATCTTGCAGGTCCCACAAATTCTTTGGTTTTTCAGCATTTTTGTGTATTTGAATCCTTTCCAACAATGACTGTATGATTTTGAGATCCATATTTTCATACTGAGGACAACTGAGGGACTCATATGCAACTATTACAGAAGGTTCAAACGCTCACTGATGCTTCAGGGGGAAACACAATGTAGCTTCTAAAGGGCAGTACTAATAAAAAATATATATATTTAGGCAAAATAGGATAAATGTACACATCTTCATTCTGTTCAAAAGTCTAAACCCCTGGCTCTTAATGCATGGTTTTTCCTTCTGGAGCATCAGTGAGCATTTAAACCTTCTTTGATAGTTGCATATGAGTGCCTCAGTTGTCCTCGGTGTGAAAAGATGGATCTCAAAATCATGCGGTCACTGCTGGAAAGGGTTAAAATACACAAAAATGCTGAAAGAAGGATTTTTTCTGAAGAGCAGCAGGCAGTTTTACTGTTCAGGACAAACAAGGGACTCATGAACAACGATCACTAAACAACAATAAAACACAGCTGTGGATCATTTAGGTAACAACAGCATTAAAAATCAAGTGTATGTTAACTTTTTTATAAATGCAACTATTATTTTCTCTTGTGGACTATATGTAAATGTATTTTATGTGAAAAATCTTATTTAGGTCAGTACTAAAAAATAACATGCATTTTGTATGATCCCTCTTATTTTGATAAAGTAATTAACATTTTGCAGATTCTGCAAGGTGTATGTAAACTTTTGACCTCAAATGTAAGTCAGAGACCAGAGCAAATACACAGTTTTTCACTTTTTTATTAAAAAAAACGAAGGATCTTAGAAACGAAAAAAAAAAAAAAAGCAAAAGTAGTGGAATAAAATTAGAACAATGTTTATAAAAGAACAGCATTTTGAAAACTGAAAGGTTATCACTTTTTTTTCTAAATGCATAGCCTATATACATCAAAATTCTCGCTTTTATATTCTAAATGCAGCTCAAACAAATGTACCAAGAAACAATCAGTCAGCTAATATTCACACTTTACATTCTTTTGTCATGTCAGCAAACAGCCCACGCATTTGTCGGTGAGCCGACATAATACAATCATTCATCCTTGTGAGTTCAAGAGCGATTTATGTCTTTCTCAGTATTGAACTAGACAACAGTCTTGCATCTGATGTCTTATCATTCTAGATTATCCTGTTAGGATTCTGCTCAGTTTGAGTGTCCCGAAAGGCTCTGGGTACACAGCAGAATTTTAACATTTACCTTTTACACTTTAGCTTACAAGACTTGTGTGATTGTTACAGTTAACCCAGGGTTGACAGTCCTGTTTAAACCCTGTTTAAACTTTCACCCTGGGTTAATACTTAGACCTAAGTTTTTAAGTTGTAGATTTTTCACTGTACATATTTAAACCATGGGTTAACATTCTTGTTAGGACAAGAATGGCACTTGGTGAGAGCATGTAAACGTAAACTTTTAATAACTGCTTGTGCATCATCTGTTAATAAACAAAGCTTTTACCCTGAGTTAAAAGTGGCGCTAACCCCCTTTCTGAAGTCATTCTGTCATTTACTCACCCTCATTTCATTTTAAACCTGTATGTCTTTCTTTAACATGACACAAAGTCAGGTTTGGAACCACATGAGGGTGAGTAAATGATGAGAGAACTTTTATTCTTTTTTTGTGAACTATCCCTTTAATCCAGGATGTTAGTCCAGGATTAAGCGCAGAGTCAGAGTCAGGGTCAGTTTTGAGGGCCGTTGTGATGCGCGATGACTCTGTGGTAGTCTTGGGTCGGGGAGAGGGTGTGTTCAGCGGGCAGGTGTGAAAGCTCATGGCTGCGGATGTAGTTCATGCTGCTGGGATGACTGAGGAAAAGAAGCTGGCGAGCAAACAGTGGCTCAACCTGTGACATGATGACAAAAGCAAATGAAGATGGCATGAATATCATTTATGTTTTCTTCCTAACTTCATCAGTATTCAAATGGACCAAAGAAATGTACCTGCACTGTGAAGGTCCTTCTTGGTCTTTGAGCATCGGTGCTTTCATCCTCAAAGAACAGCAGCACTTGGGAACATGGCGCAGGACGAGCATGCAGGGCATAACTCTGCAACTCTACAAAAAATACGGAGGAGGACACATTTTAAGCACATCAAATGATCCAAATATTTAAAAAAATTAAAATTACCCCATGATTTCACCTCAAACCATTTTTAGGTGTGTATGACTTTCTTCTTTCAGACGAATACAATCAGTTATATTAAAAAATGTCCTGGCTCTTTATAATGGCAGTGAGTGGCTGTTGATATTCAGTAGTCCAATAGAATCGTTGCATTACCAGAACACCACTCTTTCATGAACGTGCTGATATTTTTCCTACACAAACGCATCAGTTTGCTTCAGAAGGCCTTTGTTAACCCCCCTTGTGGAGTACTTTTTATGATGGATTGATGCACTTTATTGGACTGCGAAATCTCAACTCCCCTTAGAAGAGCGAGGACATTTTTTAATACAACTTTGATTTTATTCGTCTGAAAGACAAAAATCATGTACAGTGCATTGCGAAAGTATTCATACCCCTTTTTTCATGTTTTATGTTGATGCCGCCTTATGTTAAACTGCTTTAAATGACTATTTTTCACATCAGTCTACACTCTATACACAAAAAAACCCCACTGAAATAAGTACATTGCATAAGTATTCATACCCTTAACTCTGTATTTAGCTGAAGTACCTTTACAGCCTCAAGTCTTTGGGTATGATGCGTTTCGCATGTCTACTTTTAGCAATTATTTGCTATTCTTCTCCTCACCTCTCAAGCTCTGTCAGGTTGGATGTGCACAGGCGCACATTTTTAGTTTTCTGCAGAAGTGTTTGATTAGGTTCAAGCCCAGGCTGTCGCTGGGCCACTCAAGGACATTCACAAAGTTGTCTATAAGCCACTCTTGCTGTGTGCTTTAGGGTTATTGTCCTGTTGGGAGGTGAAACCTCTCCCCAGTCTGTAGTTCTGAATATCCTGGACTGGGTTTTCATTAAGGCTATCTCAAATTTTGATGCATTAAGCTTTTCTTCTACTTTGACCAGTCCTTCAGTCCCTGCCACTGGAAAACAACCCCAGAGCATGAGGCTGCTACCAGCACACTTTACTTTTGGGATGGTACTCTGCAGATAATGATGACGATGTTTCCGTCAAACATGATGCTTGGAAGTGAGGTTCATCAGAGCAGAGAATCTTGTTTCTCACAGTCTGAGTGTCCTTTAGGTGTTTTTTTGCTTATTCCAAGTGTGTTTTCATCTGTCTTCACTGAGGAGAAGATTGAGATTGAGCACACCACCATAAAGACCGGATTAGTGTTGCAGTGATGTTTGTCCTTTTGTAGATTTCTTCTTATATCTACACATATGGTCATGGAGCTCAACTAGAATGACCACCAGGTTCTCGGTTACTATAACCAAAGCTCTTCTCCATCAATTGCTCAGTTTGGCCAGGAGGTCAGCTCTACGAAGGGTTGTGGTTGAATTTTTTCTGAACTCTTCCCCAGATGCGTGGCTTGATGCAATCCTGTTTCTGAGCTTTAAAGGCAGTTTTCTGACTTCAGGGCTTGGTGTTTGCTCTGATATGCATTTTCAGCTGTTAGACCTTTTATTAAGATGTGTATTCCTTTCCAAATCATACTCTTTCAATTGAATTTGCCACTCGAAGTGTAGTAACATCTACAAGCAATATGAATGCTCCTGAGCTAACCTTCAACTGTCCAAGATAAGCGTATGAATTCTCATGCAATGGAATCATTTCAGTTTTTTATTTGTATTAAATTGGCAAGCGTTTAAAAAAACTGTTTTTTGCTTTGCCATTATAGTGTATGGAATACCATAAGGCAACAATAATACCAAAACATAAAAAAATAAAGGGGTATGAATACTTTTGCAAGGCACTGTACACCTAGGATGGCTTGAGGGTGAGTAAATCATGGGGTAATTTTCATTTTTGGGTGAAATGTCCCTTTAAATATCTCTTTGTTAATTTAATGCAAAAAATTGCTGAATAAAAGTGTCAATTCGTTAAAGAAAAATCATACTTCTGAACATCTGCATAAAATGTGGCCGATTATTCAGATAAATGGTTAATCAAAATGATCAACTTTGTTGCAAAGTGTTTGTAAATGGTGGATAATTGAACATGTTTCTCAAGCTACTGGGTAAACCATATGATCTTATCTCTTTCTGTAATGCAAAGTCTTTTTTTCTCTCTCATTCTCTATTTGCTTTCCATACTATGAGGTTTAGGTCTAACGTGGCACATGTGATTTCTGTGGTATTTAAGTCGTATTCATCATCATATGCTGGAAAGTTCAGTGCGAATCAAAACAATCGGTGAATCTGTGACACAAAGTGGGCGTGAGTTGTAACTCAAAGATGACTGGCTCTGTCACTAAATATCAACCCACAGATAATGTGTCAGAGTATTTACTGTAAAAGCTTTTTGACGTGTTTATTTACTGTAAACTGTGTGGACGTTTGGAGATCAAATATGATGTGTACAAACAGAATTAATCGGTATAAAGACTTACAATAAATGACTGTCAGTGCTTACTGAAAATGATGAGAGAAGTCTGTTTTCCAGACAGTCAGTGACATCAAACCATTTGTTTGTCTTGAGTTTTGTAGTGTGATTTTCTGAAATGCCTTGCGCCATGCACTAACCTGTTATAAACAGATGAGTGTCCAGCAGTTTGCAGTTCTGCTCTCTCTCCAGCTTGTTGGGCTTTTCAGTAGGTGGTGCGTGAGCTCCTTCCCAGTACACTCTGCAGGGGCAGCGGCGGCGGGCATAGAGCCCATCAGGGGCCATCCAGAGTATAACGCCACGCTCCAGAGATGCCCCATCAGCATGAGGGAGTTCAACCAGTTCTGGGGCCCCAGGTGAAGCGAAGGCCTGTCCCTCTCTACTAGGTCCCAGCTGACAGCCTTCTGGACTACTCACTGTTACCTCTCGCACCAGAGTATCCCGGTAAAACACGACCACATGCAAGCGGTAATCTGTTTAAGAAGAAGAGTAAATAAACACTTAGATTGCCTGGCATCATCTAACCCTTAATCGTTTAAAATCGACTTAATAAAGCAGCAGTCTAGACATCTTGTATCAATATAAGGTTCTTTCTGTTTCTTTTTTAGGGTGACTTTTTGACATTCAGTTAAGGGTCTACAGATGAAAAACATCCGTTCATGTCTTCACATGATGACCAGACTTATATTTTGGAAAGCAGTGGAATTCTAATGAGCTTGTATTTCTGGTCTCCCACATTTGCACGCGTATGACTGGAAGTCAATAGTCAGAATGCATTTGAAATTCATCTATTTTCTAATTGCATGTTTTTGATCTTATTGAATGATTCATCCATGCATGTTTTGACCGTAGAACTTTTTTTTAAATGTCACAAGTCTTCTGGTAAAATGTCAAACTATTCTCTAGTGGTATATGCTGGATTTTTTACTCTTAACCCACTTTCTTACAATTAATTGCAAGTTCACAAACTGATGGACATAACCAAGTCACTGTTTTACATTTTTGATCATTTATTTGGATGTACATCACAATACAGAAGAATACATCAGCAATCTTTAGTCAAAATATAACTTTTTCATTCTGTACATTATAATGTCATGATTCCTGAATTAACGATTTTAGTTTTTAGTGTTTCATTTTCGACTTATTTAAACTAAATAGTAAAGGATTTGAATATTATCTCATCACATAAAAATGTTATTAGCTTTTCGTTATTGATCACTGAACATAAAATTTTATTTATTTTTATATTTATTTATTTGTTTTTTAAAGAAGTCTCTTCTGCTCACTAAGCCTGCATTTATGTGATCCAAAACATTTTTACCATTTAAAATAACTCAAAGCTGAATTTTAGCATCATTACTCTAGTCACGTGATCCTTCAGAAATCATTCTAATATTTTGATTTGCTGCTCAAAAATGTTACATTTTAGAGTAGAATTTTAAAGTTTAGAATAACAGCATTTATTTGAAATAGAATTCTTTTGGAACATTATATGTCTTAATTTAAAGCATCCTTGATAAATAAAAGTATTAATTTCTATAATTTTTATAATGTTACAAAAGCTTTTTATTTCACACAAATGCTATTCATTTTCTATTCATCAAAGAATGCGGGAAAAATTTACTTAACTGTTATAAATATTGGTAATAATAATAAAAATGTTTCTTGAACAGCAAATCAGGATATTAGAATGATTTCTGGAGGGTCATGTGACACTGAAGACTGGAGTAATGATGCTGAAAAGTTAGCTTTGGTCACAGGAGTAAATTACATTTTAAAATATATTCAAATAGTTGCTTTGAATAGTACAAATATTTCACAATATTACTGCTTTTGCTGTACTTTGGACCAAATAAATGCAGGCTTGGTGATCAGAATTCTTTAAAAACATTCAAAATCTTACTGATAGTGTATTTACATTACTTAAAGATCAGTCCTCCCACTCTTATTGAGCCTGTCAACCCTGTCTGTGTTTTTATAATCATGTACCTGAAAGGGCCACAGCCTCAGCAGATCTCATGCTGGTGTCCAGAGTGAAGGGTGATGGCTGTGGATCAGATGCATTGCAACTGTAGAAAGAGCCGCTGAACTGGTACCCTGCACATACAAAATATAAATATGTCAATGCAATTCCATGCTCCCTGAACTAGTTCAGTACTTTCTCTCTCAAACACACAGCGTACCAGGGTCCCAGCGTGGAGTGTAGGGGCTCTGGCTGTAAGGGATCTCAGACAGGGTGGAGTAATCTCTCCATCCTCTGTCTGCTGGAGAAATATAGTTGCACACCTGTAATGACAAGTGCATGTGGTATAACGATCTGAAGTGCATAGATAGGAATGCACAAATCAAAATGACTTATGATTCTAACCTGAGATGGTGCTGGTGCATAAGACGGGTGTACTGGATAATTGGGCGAGCTTGAATTGGACTGTGAATCTTCCTGAGATCTGGATCCTGCAACATTTAAATATTAAATATTTTCAGTTATCATCAGATATCTATGAATGTGATATGCATTCATGAAAGAAATGGCAGCAAACAGCTGCTGTTAGATCTTATTTGATTTTTTTTTTCTCCAACTTGCCTTTTTTAGATCCTTCTGGAATAATCCTATACACTTTATAGGGGTCTGAGATGTCAAGCTGACTACGCTCCACAAGCTCTTCAAAGTCATTGCTCTTGTTAAGAGCACACCGAAGACGTGTTTTCCAAGTTGGTGGGTCAGGTTTGTCAATACCCTCCCTGAATTTACCTTTGAATAGGGCCCAAGCCTGCAGGAAAGCCAACATGTGGGTCAATGTTAACTAAGGATGTGCATAAAAAGGATAAATATTTCAAGAAATCTAGTTCAAAATACACATGGCAAGGTCTTAGAAAAGTAACCTTGGTTTCATATTGGTTTCATACATATTTTTAAAAAAAACCTAGATGTGACCCTTGTCATTCCTTCCAAACGTTTTTTTTTTATCACTTTACAATAAAGTGTCATTTGTTAACATTAGTTATTGTAGTAACTAACATGAACGAACAATGAACAGTACATTTATTATACTATTTCTTAATCTTTGTTAATGTTAGTTAAAAATAGTCGTTCATTGTTCATGTTAGCAGCACAGCGAATTAATGTTAACAAAAACAACTTGTGATTGTAATAATGCATTAGTAAATGTATAAATTAACATTAACTAAGACTCGTAAGCTGCAGAAGTATTGTGCATTCTTAGTTCATGTTAATTAATTTAGCCAGGTTAACTAACGTCGATCAAGTCTAATGTCTTGATTATCACAAAGTTTGACCTGAAGAGGAAAACGTGCTTTCTTACAAAAAGGGCAAAGCATATGATTCAAACACTGCACTAATTAATGTTTTTAGCATTTTAATGAGATTTTGAGCATCACAGACAATAAAAAAAGATTAATTCGACAACATATGTGTTGTCTAAAAATTGCATTTGAATGCATTTCTAATTAAACAAATGAACGTCACGTATATAGACCATATAAAGAGTTCAGATGCAAAAGCCTCTAAATCCATCTGACACATTTCTTCAAAAAATGCATTTTTATCAGACTCAGATGTATAGGTTTCTATGTAAGTACTGGTACTTCTGATTGAGCAGAGGGTAGGATTTCGGCGAGTTTGAAGTAAAAGTATATGATGGATGTATAATGTGTCGAGAGCATTCACTCAGTATCATCTAATTTTTGACGGAGATGGCTTTTAGAGGGTTTTGCATCGGAACTCTTCATATACTGTGTATTAGTAAGATCACATGGAAGAAACTATGCCTTAGTGTCGCTGCATGTGTGTGTGCTTCACATCCCTTCAACGTTCATCCTGACTGTACCTTGAAGAGCGCAGCATCCTCATCCCTGTTGTAATCCTGTTTTCCGGCGTGCTTCCACGGAATCCGAAAGATACTCTTCTCCTCGTTCTCCCACACGAGTCCAGGGTATTTTCCAGTGTCCACCTGGTCTATCAGCCACTGACGCAACTTTCCGTTACCGGAGCCCCCTGCCATCGAGCGCTCTTCATCTGAACACATCTGAAAACAAGAACGTATATCATTCAGCTGTTTTTCATTACGAAATTAAATGCAAAAACCAACATGGTTAAACTAATAACTAAAAATGCAGAAAAGGCTAAATTATAAAAGACATATGCCTACTGCAGAAAGTACAGGAGCGTGTGCTTGCCCTCTTTCAGAGCTTTCGAGTTTTGAAATGTGTCAGTAACGTAGTTCAGCTTTCGACCGCGAGTTTTCTTCAATCGTTTGCATTGACAGGGGCGGAGCGTTCGCCGCGCACACACTCACTGGGTTCCACGCACCTGTTTTGCGCGTGAGATATGACGGACGTCCCGTAAGCACGCGGGGGCAGTTCACTTGATATTAAACCCACACGCGCTGAAGCGGGACTTTTGGCGTTTAATAAAAGAATTTTCATTTCTTTGAATTCGTTGACGTCGAAATGTCAGCTGTTCGTTTATAGATAGAAGTAATTTGTGTGTTCAAACCTGACCAGCCATGCTGCTACAGATACAATAATACTGAACACCCATCAACCCAAATGCTGAAAAGTTTAAATAAAGTACTCACTTGTGTAGTATGGTCAGGGTTCCCACTCTAACCCAAACATTAAATTCCCTGACTTTCACTGACTAAAAAAATTTATTTTCATGACCTATAATGAACAGATCTATCCATTTGCAAGCTTTATTTACTTGTTCACAGATGTTTTTAGTACAAAACACACATACTACTATTTTTTTGTTTTTACCCGTTAAATGGACTTTCGGCACTTTTTCTACAGAAATTAATTTTAGTTTTTTATGCTTTCATAACCATAACCTAACCACAACAATAGACAAAACGCATAAATCAACGCAATAAAACAAAATACGCTGTAGAAAATGTACATTTTGATGAATGGAAACAAAAAATGTAAAGCAGCAAACAAAAATCCCTGATATTCCATGACTTGGACAAAATAAACATAAAATTCCCTGACTTTCAATGTCTAGAATAGATATTTTAAAATTCCATGATATTCCAGAAATTCCATGACCCGTGGGAACCCTGTATGGTAGTGATGAATTTAGGAAAAGTAGGACGCTTTATGAATTTACCGGGTTTTTTTGTTTGTTTGTTTTTCTGAGATATGTTGAGCCAGGGTTGCCAGGTTTTCACACCAAAACCCACCCAAATGGTACTCAAAACTAGCCCAATCGCATTTTGAAGGGGGTCCCGTTAACAAATTGCATTATGGGGGATAAAATACATGTTTTTTGTCGGGGTTCTCCTGGTAAATTCATATTTTAGGGGCTGAATATGACATTATCGGGGTCACTTCAACCCGCAGACATCAAAAACTACCTGCGGCAACAGTGTAAAAGTAGCCCAGGAAAACCGCGGACTTGGCAACACTGGTTCTAACCCTCACAGAAAAGCATTTATACAACAGCTCTTTCTGGTCCTCGAATCCGATTGGCTGATGAGTGTGATATTAGAATCCGATTGGCTGGTAAGTATGATATTAGAATGATAACAGAACTCCAACCAGTGTTGCCAAGTCCACGATTTTCCCGCGAAATTGGGCTGTTTTAATATTTGGGCTGTTAACACTGTTGCGTGGGCTGTTATTGATGTCCTTGGATTGAAGCAACCATAGATATGTATGGAAGCTACGCCAATAACGTCATATTTAGCCCCTGGAATTCGATTTTACCGGAGGAACCCCGAAGAAAACGTGTATTTTACACCCCGGAATGTGATTTTTAACAGGGAACCCCCCTCAAAATGCAATTGGGCTAGTTTTGAGTAGCAATTGGGCGGTCTTTGTTGTGAAAACCTGGCAACCCTGACTCCAGCAACCGTTTCACCATTTGTATCACTCAGCTTGCAACATTTTTCAGAGCAAGTGTCATGGCGGACACACTACTGCAGTTTTTGTGTTACGGAATGTAGTTTTAACAGTTTTTTAGGCGGGAATGTACTTGTGCCTAAAATATGCGGTTTGTTAATAATAATAAAGTCAATTTGAAATTTGCTTTAAAGTTCCGGTAAAGTAAAATTAAATGTGTTCTAAGTTTGTCAAACCACAGAAAACTGTGTTATTAATAATAAATAAGGTATGAAAATCTTGGAAAAAAATAAGCAGTATTGTCCGCTCTCAAACGCTGGGGGCGTGTCCGCTGTCGGCGCTGGAACCACGCCCACTCGCGGAAAGCTGCTGTCTCTGTCAACTGCCAAATAAAGCCACAAGCTGAATGGATGCTCCTTTAGCAGTTTCATGTAAATATGAAGACTGAGCTGTTTTGTAAATCATCACAACCAGGTAATATGTACCTGATGTATGCATAGGCTGTAGAAATTATCATTAATGACAGTAACTTGCGATTGAGCCGCGAATGTAGCTAATGCGCTGTAGTTATTAGTGTTTGACTTGAAGCAACGCTGAACAGAACTGACAAACTACCCCGAGAGCGATTCAAAAGCATAAGGAGCCTCTGATGTCTTTATAGAGGTGGGGGCTCTATGATTCGTGATCATAGATGTATATACGTAGATTCCTCATTAGCGACTGTTTCTATAATGGGCCGCTATGTAAGCCGTCCGCCATATTGCAGCGGTCAACTTGACGTCATTCACCCATAGATCTATGTCATTCACTATAGTAATCGGACTATAGCACTATAGACATCTACTTGCTTGGAGCGGTTCAGTGGGGTATCTATACATGATTGGACCACTCCAAGCACGTAGATGCGTCCGCCATCTTGAAATGATCAACTTGACGTCATGTTGTTGTTGTTTTGGCGGATTGATTACCATTTGTTTTTTTTACTAAAATACCATGATGAAAATATAGTATGTAGGCTATAGCAAAACAACTGGTAATCAGTGATTACCATGGTTTAACTATAGTAACCATGATTTTTGTTTTTATTTTTAGTAAAATCACTTTTTATTTTCTTAAGGATTTGCAGTTGATTGGATTAACATGATTTGCCCCTGAAGGCTGCCATTTTATGTGCTGTATTTAGTGTTTGAACTGTGTAAGTTTCCATCATTAGAAAGCTTCAAACTAAGCAATAGCATTTCACTATTAGTGTCTTAATGGCATTCCTTAATTAGGCTGATCTCTGTCTATTTGTGGCCAGAAGAGGGCAGTAACGAACCATTCTCTAAAAAGAGCCACTAAATAAATAAATAAATACATACATACACACATACATAAAATTGCAATAAAATTACTACTCGAGACTTTTTTATTCAGTGATAGTGGGAGACTATGGTTGGACGGGTTCATTTCTGGTTTATAATTGACACTCTCATAAATTGTAAATAATTCATTAATTAATTGTAATTAATGTTACTTGGAACAATGATTAGTACAATGGAGATGGTTGGCACACTTCATTCTCTTGGCATCTGGGATTTAAAAAATTAAAAACTTTTCAGCTTTTTTTTTCTTGTGTCATTTGAAAGACATATTAAAACTTTTTTTAATTTTTAGTTTTATCATACCTTTATGATTTATTTTGACCACTTTACAGAAGACTTAATATGTGTATTGTACTTAAATGTAATTGTTTTTTTCCACCCTTGTCCCAGATCCATAATGTTTTTATTATTCTAATAATGAGAATTCATTCTCATCTAAAATATGAGTTATTACATATTTCAAACTATAATTATTATTATTATAATAAATCACTTTAATTGGCCTATTTATTAAGTGAAAATTATTTTTAACCTTTATAATGTTTTAATATTAAGGTATGTAGGCGAAGATGGGGAAGATGCCCACCACTTAAGAACAATGTAGATTCACTTTCAAAATTGTAACATATTTAGATATTAAGTAAGTTTGCCATGTGCAGGATAATGATGCATCAGGCAATGTGTTATCATAGGAAATAAATAGAAACATTTGCTATTTTAGTTGTTACTGCACAAAGTGTAAAATGTTAAAAAAAGGGGGAAAGATGGCCCCCTACTGGGCTAAGTTGTCCCCATACCTGAGGTAAGAAGCCCAAACCAACCCGCCCTACTATTTCAAATTTATTTTAACAATTAACAGATGAGTCAAAATCACTATAAAGTGCCTTTGGTGTCCTCACCTAATCACAAAATAATGAAATTCTGAGGTTTTAATATAAATGGCCAAACATTTGTACACATACAAGTACAATGAAAAGTCTCTTAAAATATATTTTTCTTATTTTATACCATTTTCTTTGATTGGATGTATATGATTTTGGCATGTTCCTCACCCTTCTTAGTGATATTGATGTTATACAACATTTCAATAAACAAAAAATATATATATGAAGAGTTCAGATGCAAAAGCCTCTAAATCCATCTGACGTTTTTCTTTGAAAAATTTATTTTTATCAGGCTCCGATGTATAGGTTTCTATGTAAGTACTGGTACTTCTGATTGGGCTGAGGCTGGGATTTTAGCGAGTTTGAAGTAAAAGTATTTGATGGACGTATAATAAGTGTCAAGAGCAATCACTCAGTATCCTTATCTCATTTTTGATGGCTTTTAGAGGGGTTTGCATCTGAGCTCTTCATATATAGTAGTGACATTTTAAACACAATACTGTCAGTATTGTCTATTTTTTGTACTATTTCTCCAAAGAATAGTTCAGTAGAACTATTCTTTATATATCCAATAGAAATAGTTTAAAAAAAAATCCACAGCAAAATTTTATTGTGTATCTCTGAGCAACACAAAGCAGTGTTTTGTTATGAAATTAATCTTTTTTTTTTCTTTTTTTTTTAACAAATCAAATGAGTGATTTCATATTTGGAGTATAATAGTATTTTTTCATTTAATTAAAAAAAAACAGTAATACCCATTTAAAACCCATTAATCTCATAGCATTATTCAATATTATTAGTAAGATTTACATAACCCAGAGGGATGCTTCCTGACTTTATGCAGGTTTCCATTTAAAGATGAATGTCCTAATCTTAATTGTCTTATTATTACTTCTCTTCTTTTAAAGTCACTTCCAGTCTCATTATTTTGTAAGCCTAAACTTTCTTTTGGATTTATACAGTTAGGGCATGTCGAAAAACTCCCATCTCGTTTTCTTCCCCAACTTCAGAATCGTCCTACATCCTAAATGACCTTTCCAAAAAAAAAAAAAAAAAAAAAGGTAAAACAGCATTGTAGGATGATTTTGAAGTTAAAGACAAAAACAAGATGGAAGTTTTTGGACATACCCTAACTGTATTGACCTGGATCACACAGACTACGCATGCGCAGCGCAGAGACGAGGCAAGACAAGCATTTGAGGTTAAAAACTGTCAATTTGTTTTGAAAATAACCGATCGTTTCTCTAGATAAGACCCTTCTTCATCGGCTGGGATCATTTAGAGCCCTTTGGAGCTGGATTTAAACTGCATTTAGGAAGTTCAAACTTGGGGGCACCATACATATGCATTATATGGAGAGAAATCCTGAAATGTTTTTCTCAAAAAACATAATTTCTTTAAGAATCAAGGAAGAAAGTGATGAATATTATCTGAAATTATTTGTTCTGAAAGTGAACTAATCCTAATATAAGGACTTTATTTTAATCCTTCTCATTGTCACTGCACACTCCAGTTCAGTTGGCTTGCCCATAGACATCATATAGGTAGACGCCCTATTGGCCACTGGGCGATGAGATTTGCGACCGCCATCTTAGACCGGTCGTACCATAGGGCTTGCCCACCGCCAATAAACGGCACAAGAAGAAAAAGAAGAAGAACGTCGGCGCGTTCTAAACGGGATATATCGCCCTCCGATGGGCACTTCGGAATGAAAACAATCATGGCCGCCATACTGAAGTGTCGTTCCAAGCCGAAGTGCTCAGAACTAGAGGGATTTCGAAAGGTACAACTGATGGACACTTCAAACCCAGGTGATCCTTTGTGCAGATTATTTGCATGATGACAGCGTATGGCAAGCCGTTTTGACTTTTATTCATTCGCAGGATATGAATTCTTGATATCAACAATTCCAATATCAATACAATTCCAATATCAAACAATTTTCACTAGTTAAAATGCTAATTCTTGATATCAGAAATTAGATTTTTACTAGTAAAAATGGCAATTTTTGATATCAGGAATTACATTTCCACTAGTAAAAAGAATAATTCTTGATATCAAGAACTGAATTTCAACTAGTAAAAACTAGAATTGTTGATATCAAGAATTGTATTTCCACTAGTTAAATGTCACCATAGACTCCCATTCAAATTTAATTGTTGATATCAAGAATTGATTTCTTACTAGTTAAAAGTCCTATTTCACATATCAGAAATGCAATTCTCACTAGTAAAAACCTTTATTTTTGATGTGAAAAATTACATTGTTACTAGTGCGAATGTCCATTCTTGATATCAACAATTCAATTGCTACTAGTGACAATGTTCATTTCTGATATCATGAATGCGATTGTTACTAGTAAGATTGCCATTTTAGATATCTGAAATTACTCTCCTAATTATTGATAACAAATAAATTTTCAGATATCAGAAATAAGAAATGTAACATGTTGAAATACATTTACAGATATCAACAACTGACATTTCAACTAGTGACAATTCAGTTCTTGATATCGGTACTAACAATGTCATTTTTGATATCAAAAATAAAGGTTTTTACTAGTGAGAATTGTATTTCTGATATGTGAAATTGGAATTTTAACTAGTAAGAAATACAATTCTTGATATCAACAATTATAGTTTTTACTATTCGAAATTCAATTGACGTAATTGTTGAAATCAGGAATTAACCGTTTTACTAGTGGAAATGTAATGATATGAGTTCCTGATATGTAAAAAATCTAATTTCTGATATCAAGAATTAGCATTTTAACTAGTGAAAACTGAATTGTTGCTATCAAGAATTTATATCGCGAATGAATAAAAGTCAATACGGCTTGCCATAGACGGCGCCTCCGTTTGGTCACGGGATGATGACGCAGAAGGGCACTTCAAAAAATAGTTGTTTGGTACCCTCACTCCGGAGGGTACACCCTTTGAAGGGATTAGGGCATGGATGAGCCCTTTCGAATGGGACACAAGGAGTTTGTAGGGAAATTCCGGTGATTCTGACACGATCTGAAAGTCAGTTTTTTAAAATGTCCTCATTTCGGCTAATGAAGTTGCTTTAAATTAAAGATTAAACGGAAGTAGCCTACAGATGACACAATATAAGGGAACTTGAGGGACCAGTTTAATTCGTCCCGAACACTACTGTCAGAATGGCTGGGGAAAAGTGTGCTTCTGATAATCAGCAAGATTTTTCTGACAGCTGTGAGGACGAAACTTGTATTTTCTGCCAAATCGCAAACAGAGACGATGACACTGAGATATTGGCGGAAGTAAGTTGATTTTATCGACTTGTGGTCTGAGTGGCTTAACTGTTTCTGTGATTTAGAAATGTTCTCATCTTTTTATAATTATAATATTAGGTCAAAATATTTGACAGTTCTTTAAGAGTTCGTTATAGTCATCAAGCAACTTGGAGGATGAAAGGTGAACTGGGAAGGAAATATTATAAGCAGGATTGGTTCAGTGAAACAAATGCTTTGGTTTTCTGATCCACGCGTTATATATACTAGAGGACTTATTTATGTAGGCTAGTATATAGGCTATGTTATATGTATTTACTTTTATATTGACATTATTTTACTTTCACTTTTCGCTTGTGGACGTCATATTTGATCAGTGTTGGAGGTAACGCATTACAAGTAACGCAAGTTAAGTAGTAATATTACTTTTTTCAAGTAACTAATGTAACGCATTACTTTTTCATTTCCAAGAAAATATTATTATTATATAAGAGTTGCTTTTTATTTCCTTTATGTATTTAATCCCATTTTATTAACCAATGATTTTTGTTTTATCCAATTCAACCGTACACTGCAAAAATACTTTTCTTACTTAGATTTTTTGTCTTGTTTCCAGCCAAAGTATCTAAAAATGCTTAAATCACAAAGGATTTTCTAGACAAGTAAATAATTATTTTCTTGTTTTTAGAAAAAACAAGTCAAAATTAAGTGATTTTTTGCTCACTTTGAACAAGCAAAATAATCTGCCAATGGGGTAAGCAAGAAAATCTTACTTCAAACAGAAAACAAGATTATTCTCCCCATTGGGAGATTATTTTGCTTGTTTCAAGAAAAAGCACACTTAATTTTGACTACTTTTTTTCAGAAAAAACAAGACAATTTTTACTTGTGTAGAAAATCCTTCTTAATTTAATAATTTTTAGATATTTTGGCTGACAACAAGACAAAAAATCTAAGAAAGAAAAGTGTTTTTGCAGTGTACTAATAAGCATAACTTACTTTAGATTAACTGAAATTTGTGTAACATTTTTTTCTCATTGCTGAAGAGTGTTGAACTTCCTTTTCCTACAGTTCTACTGTACAGACATGAATTTAATTTTCCTTTAGCCTTAGGCTTATTCACTTAATTAAATATTTGGTGTGAAAGGGCTTTTACATTTGTTAAAAATGTAACGTTTTTATATTAAAAACAAACAAGCAAGCCCTGCCCAGATTTAAAAAGTAACGCAAATGTAATGTAATGCATTACTTTCCATAAAAAGTAACGTAATTAGTTGCGTTTTTAGGGATTAACGCAGTAATGCTTTACTTTTATTCCCCTGTGTAAATACGTGCATGTAAACAAAATAAACACACATCAGTCTTCTTATAATACACATTATAAAGTAATTTACTTTATCAAGTGTGTTACTTTAAACTGTTACAAATTCACAAGGCTTCCCTTCTGTTTTCTATAACATACAATAATAATCAATGCTTTAAATATCAAAGTAAATTAAAATGTCTTTTTTTTTACAGGATGAGGACATTGTTTGTTTCCAGGACATTTATCCAGGGGCACCTCATCACTACCTGGTTATACCAAAGAAACATATCTATAGCTGTTTGTCACTCCAAGCAGATGATATAAATCTTGGTAAGATTGTCTTTTTTTTTGGATGTGCATTTAATTCATAAATGCACTGTTTTGTAAATGGCTTTTGAATTTCTGGCCTGCAGAAGGTAGTAACAGAGAAATGAAATATTGAGCCCTGGTTTAGCTTATTATTAGACTGGAAAAAAATAACAGCAAACAAAAGTTGGCACACCATAATAAACACAAACTAAATAATCTAATATTAATACCTTCACACAAGGTAAGGTTTTGTGCTAACAGGCTTTTCGTCAGACAATAAAACATTTCAAACAGGCCTTTATACTCACAAGCAGGGCTTGCAAAATGTCTAAATGTATTGGTAGCCCAAAAATTTATTTAACTAGCCCAAATATAAAAGACATTTTTTATATAGACAAACAGATAGGAGTCTAAATGTCAATCACAAATATTTTATCAAGGAAGGAAGTTTATTTAATTATGTACAGGGTATCGGCAGAATTTTTAAAAATCAATTTAATGCAATTTATTACCCTTTTAAGAGCTGCACAAGTAAAATGAACACAGTATTGGTGGAGTTGGACAATGTATGGTAACATATTAAGCCATACAATGACATGATTTACAGTTAAAAGACAGGTTTTCACAAAAACAAAAATCTTACACAATGGCATTCAGCCTTTAGACCATTAAAAGGAATAAATCAAGTATATATTTTTAAAAACATAAATATTACTGTCTTAATTGTTTAGATTTTTAGAAGCCACATTAACTTATTTCACATTTACAACTCTGTGTGCATAAAGCGAATAATCAATCAATCAAAGACTCTTGACTTTTGTTTGTTTTTTAATTGTTTTTATTCACATGCGTTGGTTCCGTTTTTGCTTATTAGACTGAAGATATATATATATATATATATATATATATATATATAATATCGCATAATCGCATCCAAAATAAAAGTTTATGGTTACATACTATATGTGTGTTTACTTTGTATATTTATTATGTACATATAAATACACACACATACATGTATATATTAAAACAAAATATTTATATGTACATATATTTATACCTGTATACAATTTAGATTATAAATAAATATACATATTTTAGATATAAATCTAAAATATTTTTCCTTAGATATACATGCCTCTCTGTGTATTTCTATATACATAATAAATATAAACCATACACAAACCTATAGTATGCAAACATAAACTTTTATTTTGGATGCGATTAATCGTTTAACAGCACTAATATATACACACATATATGTGACCCTGGACCACAAAACCAGTCTTAAGTTGCTGGGGTATATTTGTAGCAATAGCCAAAAATACATTGCATGGGTCAAAATTATAAAAAAAAAATTATGCCAAAAATCATTAGGATATTAAGTAAAGATCATGTTCCATTAAGATATTTTGTAAATTTCATATCGTAAATGTATCAAAACGTAATTTTGGATAAGTAATATGCATTGCTAAGAACTTCATTTGGACAACTTTAAAGGTGATTTTCTCAATATTTTTATTTTTTTGCACCCTCAGATTCCAGATTTCAAATAGTTGTATCTCAGCCAAATATTGTCCGATCCTAACAAACAATACATCAATGGAAAGCTTATTTATTCAACTTTCAGAAGATATATAAATCTCAATTTTGAAAAATTGACACTTAAGACTGGTTTCGTGGTCCAGGGTCACATATGTCATGATGATATTAACAGACAATACAATTAATAAACTATAGAGTGTTTTCAAGATGCATCAGCAGTATGCCATATTGGTCGCATTGAATGTAAACAATGCCACTGAACTGAACAAAACTCATATTTTGCTGATTATTGCTGTTGAAAATGGTCAATTATTGCCATATTTTGGGCTGTATACTAATCGGTCAGTCCGGGAAAAATATTTGGAGCACTATAGACTGCCAAAAGTTATAACAACTCAAGGAAAAGAGTGCAAAAGATTGTCTGAGGAACAAAAGGCATTTGTAGTTGGCCAGACTGAAGCAGAATTTCCAGGGCAAGAATCTTGACAACATTCGTGTTTGTTTTTAGGCTGAAATACTGCTCGTACGTATCTTTTCAACCTATGAACTTTAGTTTGTCAAAATATTACACCCTTTCCTGCTTACTAAGTCTTTCTCTATATGATTTAGCAGCTTCCACACATTTTTTCTGTGGCTAAGAGTGCATAAATAAGCAGAACAACGTATTCAGTAGTACATTAACTGTGCAGTCCATGCTGTTGTTTACAACCCTCTATGCCATATTGATGACAGGGTGAATGTTTCAGTTAATTGATTTTGGAGAAAACATTTATTTGAATAAGATCCAGTATATCCATACAGTTAAATGGGATTGTTAATCATCGAAATGTTATTATCCTGAACAGTGAAGAAGATGGCAGATATGGGAAAAGATGTACTGAAAGCCAAGAATGTCACAAATTTGGAAGACATCAGGTTTTAAGGCAACACTACTGTCATTAATCAAGCATTTATTTGGATTAAGCAGGTATTAAATGAGAACATGATTGTATTTCAGTCTAGGTTTTCATGTGCCTCCATATATCACTGTCCCCCACCTGCACCTCCATGTTCTAGCACCTTTCAGCGCACTGTTTGAATGGACAGAGTTCAAGTATACATCCTTCTGGTACATCACTGTGAGTAAACCAAGGACATTTCAGGTTTTTCTTTGATTACACTTGGTTTCATAAAGTTTAACAATGTATCGTTCATTTGTGTGTGTTGTATTTAAGGAGGAGAAGCTGCTTCAGGATCTGAAGAAAGAAAGAGATGAAGAAAAGGAAAAAGTTATGTGAGCCTTTTTACTGAACAGAAAAACTTGAAATAACAAGGCACTTTAGTGAAGATCAGTGGTCACTGTTTTAATGTATTTCAGTGTTTGGATTGGATTGTGAGGCTTATAGGCCTGCCATTTAACGTGTAATTTTTGTATTTTTTTTATATAATGCTAAACTATTTTAAAACTGGAATGGTATCCTTAGGACTGACGGTTAATATTTATAATATATTTGTAATGTGATCAACGTCTAACGTTATTAAATGTATGGAAATGTTGATTTATGTGTTTTTGCATTATTTATATTCTATCAACACTTGGGTCACACCATTATGTTTTCTTCAGTGCTCATGGTCATGTTCTTTATACATCGGTATAAAACTCAGAATTAAACAGACTTGCAGTACAATCATTGAAACATAGTACCATGTACCATATAAGCTTTTTGTTTTAGAAAAGAAAAGGATTGTTTTCTATAATTAGCCGATCACATTTGTGACATGTATGGTATTTTTCAAGAACAAGGAAACGCTTCTCTTGTGACATTTTGTATCAAAATAGTTGTCAAATCTATGTGTAAACTGTTTTTAAAAAAATTCCAAAGTCTAGGCAAAGTCAAATTTACAATTCAACAATTTAACAAGGCAGTCATAATAGCACTGTGCCAACACATGCAGCTTAAAAACTTAAAAACCCTTATGGGAACATTTGTTTTCTCTGTTTCCTCATTCTAGCTAAGACAGACTAAAGCGAGTAAGAATGTTTCCCTCATGGCCTCTCAGTAATTTTCCTGTTGTTACATAGGTAAGAAAGTCCAGAATGTAGCAAAATGTGAAAAATGTGTTGACGACATTGTATCTATCCCGTCGACCCATTTAGATAAAAGAATAGCCTTATGCTTTATAAAAAATAATTCATTAAAGGTTTGCAATGTATTGTTGGCCTACATATCAACAGAAATATTTTCTAGTAATCCAATATACTAATTCCATTTGAAATACCAAACACCCAAACATTTTGCAACTTTTTTTTAACTTGTCCATAAAAATCAATAAATCCAACACAATGCAGATCATACATACTCATAAATGAAGGGGTGAGCCTATATAACATTCTGTGGCAAGCATACACAAACACACAAACCCATAAGCAAAGCACTGAATGAGCCTATAACACGGCTAATTTTTTTTATTTTTATTTTGGCGAATAAAAACAGTCACACATACAACTGAACTGAATTAGCCAATGACTGAGCTTTTTTTTCACATACACTCACTTTAAAATCATATCAAAGTCCTACTGCAAGATTCGTTGATGACCCCAAACAAAAAAAAAATGTCTGGAACATGCTACTTTTTAGGTTTGTTTATTCATACCTATTTGGCACCATTTTTTTGAGTTATTTAAATTTTTTTTTTTTTCAGACATCTATGATTACTCTGTCTCCAACTTTGTCATTTCTTTTTGTCATGTCTTTTCTTTTAGCAAAAAAAGTTACACTGTAAAAAAGGTACACTGTAAAAAAGACATAATTTGCTGAGTCAACTTAAAATTGTTTGTTACCTGGCTGCCTTAAAATTTTAAGTTGAATCAACACAAATATCTAAGTTGTCACCTACTACAACTTAACATTTCAAGTTGACTAAACTTCTTTGAGTTGACTGAACTTTTAAGGCAGCCAGGTTACAATTTTTTTTACAGTGTAGTCCAAACACAAATGTTTTTCTAAATTCTGCAATTTTAACTTATAAATAATATAAATATAATCTAAAATATATAAAATATAAACTTATAATAAAATCTAAAATAAGTTAAGTTCGTTACAACAATGGTTTATAGATGTTAGCCTATATGTAGCCACTAAAGTACTACAGCTGTAGTGGCTATGAATATTTTTGATATTTTTATACCATCATATGTCACCAGATGTCATCAAAATTTTAGGTTTTGGGTGTCTGAGCTTTTTTTTTTTACTGATGTATTAAATCTAACATAAAAATATGGTACTTTTAGAGGTAAATAATAATTTAAAAAAACCAACAAAAAATAACAAAAATTTATAGTTTTTTATTTTATTGAAGATAGTGATATGACATGTATTTTTAAAAAAATGGGATCACACCTAAGACCTTCGCCCAAATTTGTCCACAAAGGACAAATTAAGGGCTGCCTAATCACAAAAACTGCATACATTGAAAGTTTTTATTTTATCGAAGACAGGGACATGACATCTATTTAAAAAAAAAAAATTGGGTCAGCACCGATAGCCTCGTGGGCAGTGCGCCGACATATAGTGCCGTTGCGTTACGGGCGTGCCGAGTTCGAATCCCGGCTCGAGGACCTTTCCCGACCCTACCCCCTTCTCTCTCTCCCACTTCACTTCCTGTCAATAATGATCTGTCCTATCTCAATAAAGCCAAAAAAGGCCAAAAATAAATCTTAAAAAAAAACAAAAAAAAAACATTGGGATTACACCTGAGACCTTTGTCCCCAAATTTGTCCACGAAGGACAAATTAAAGGCTGCTATACAAAGGATGCATGAGGGTTTGTAATAAAGACAAAGCAAGTAATAACAATATAAGGTCTTTTATTTAGATATTTATTTAATAAACATTTCTTCAGAAAAGCTAAGTGATCAACTTGCATTGAAAATATGCCAAAACAAGGCAAATGCTTCATATTCCGGATGATTTCATGTAAAACGGTCTAGAAAGTGCATCTTCAGTTCAACCGCATTAGAATGATGTAAGATATATTAACGTAAATTATGTTAATAAATTATACCCTATGGACATCTTGCAATATTACACATTTTCTAGCATAAAATCAGATTAAAAGCACCTTTGCTTTCATGTTAACTCTAGTATTTACAGGTATAAAACTGCAAATGAAAAGGCACTTTTATGAAGGCACATAGTAAAGACTATATTTTGATGTTGTGAAGACTGTTTGTTTTAGTATGTGTTATTGTTAACTGTAGTATCAGTAGTATCATGATTGCTCAGAGAGCTTAGTTTCCATGGATGTTCAAAGTTCTTCATGGAACCATCGATGCCAATAAAGAACCTTTATTTTTAAGAGCGTTGCTACCCATTTTTAAAACGATAAACTGTGAAACAAACGTCAGTAGATAATGCAGCCCTCCAACGCACAAGTCCTCACAATCACTCAGATTTTATAGCATGGAAAACATCCACAGAACATTTTCTTGAATGGGTTGTTATTGTCATGTCTCTTGGCCCGTCCCAGTTTGATAAGGACTTCACCAAGCATGGCATCGGTTTTCTGGACATTGTTTAAGATGTAGTCAGTCATGGGTCCTTGCTCCTCTACAAGCATTGCCACATCCAGGAACACTTCATGAAGGCTCTTGAGTCGGTTTTCTAAATCCAGCAGGTCGCGATGTCGACTCTCAATCTGGTTGAGCGCAGAACGAGCCGTTTTCCCTTCTGACATGACGTTATCGTTGAAGATGTTCCACTGGCCATTCTCCAGCATCTCCTCGATCTGGTCACCTGTCACCTCTCGGCCCACAATCTCCATTTGCCTTTGAATGTGGCGCTTGCATGATTCTTTGTGATCCATCTCAGCGTCGTTGTACTCTGTCATAGCGTCTCGGAAGTTGTTGCTCAGGGTGGCGTACTGTGTTCGGGCGATTCTCGCCACGGCGGAGTTGATGCCATGCTCCTCTTCAAGCTCCTTGGCGTGGGCGTCCATTTTTTGCAGACGTGACAAAATGTCTTGTCCACGTGTCTTGATGTCTCCTGCGATGACATTGGCATCCTGCTTTACGTGAGTCGTACGAGTCGGCGCGCTAAGAATGCGTGTGTTTTGGTCCCTGAGACGCTTTACCTCGAGGCGGATGAGCTGAATCTCACGTCTTGCGTCCTGAGCCTCATCGAGCACAGAATCCATCTGGTCACTGTTGTCATAAATGACTGCCTGCTGGCTGAAATCCTCTTCCAGGTCCACATTGCTGAAAGAGTCTGATTCCAGCTCCTCTTGCTGGCTGTTAGACTCGGAAATGGTCTGAAGATGATCCAATCTGTCCCTCATGATTGCTAAAGGGGGGGAAATGAACAGAATAGGACACTCAGTGCACGCCAGATACGGAAATACAGTGCCTTGCGAAAGTATTCATACCCCTTCGGTTTTTTTTTCACATTTTATGTTGCTGCCTTATGTTAAACTGCTTTAAATTACTTTTTTCCCACATCAATCTACACTCCATACACCATGTTGACAAAGTAAAAACATTGTCACAACTTAGAAAATTAATACAAAATATGGGGGTATTCTATAAGTATTGCCTTAAAGGCAATTATCTGCCATTCTTCGCCTCACCTCTTCACCTCTCAAGTTCTGTCAGGTTGGACAGGGCCCAACGCACATTTTCAGGTTTATCCAGAAATATTTGATTGGGTTCAAGCCCAAGCTGTGGCCGGGCCACTTAAGGACATTTACAGAGTTGTTCATAAGCCACTCATGTTGTGTGCTTAGAGTCATTGTCCTGTTGGAAGGTGAATCTTCTGCCTAGTCTGAGGTTCTGAATGCTCTGGACTCATTTTTGCTTTGCCATTATGGTGTATGGAGTGTATATTGATGTGGGGAAAAAAGTAATAAGGCAGCAACATAAAATGTGAAAAAGTGAATACTTTTGCAAGGCTCTGTATGTGAGCTAATGTAGGCTAAACCATCTAAAACAAAATAGCATAATGATACATTATTAGCCCTCATGTTTCATGAATGAAGTCATTTTAATTTCTTGTGTAACTTATGAAACACTGTAAAAGTGGGAGATAATACTTCCTTATCAACACTGAAGAAGTCACACGTCTAACTAGTTCATCTGTGAAACTATTTCTGACTGGCGTCACTCACCAAACAAGTTTGAATGGATTGAATTGATAGTTCAGCTTTTGTTTCTTTACAAATGGTGTTCTCTTCACTTATTTTTGTACGAAACGTATAAATAAGACACCTAAACATAGCCTATCCAAATGTATTCGAGGCACTAAAAGCTTTAAGATTTACACGATAACTGCGTGAACCTGTTTCTAATACCTTCTCAAAATCAGTAAACTTTACTCGTTACTCAAACCAGCATTTTACTTTGTTTTATTATAAAACAGTTGTATAGGCTACATTTTCAAGCATTTTACAATTTTACACTGACGACATTCTAACAAATATATTTATTTTGTAGGAATAATTATCCATAAATCCGTAAGACAAAAGAGATGACATGAGATGGGGAAAAAAGATGTAATGAAAGAAATAAACTCGTAATTTACTGCCAATTACATTACCTTGTCTTTTTGTCCAAAATTACGACCACTTCTGTCGATGTGTCATCTCAAGGCTGCAGCTCCATCCTCACTGCACTGGTGCAGCTGTCATTTCATGGGTGGGGGGAGGAATGCGCGTTCCAGGGCGTAACTTTGACGCCAAACCTGTTCGCTGAATAGAATGTCAGACGTGAGACGTAACACTTGACATAATCTCTGTTTTGCGAAATGGGACCGAACACGATGTCTTCTTCAAGTCTTCCATGTCATATAATACATTTAATAAAAAATAGTACAATAATAGTAGTATAAGTGGGACCCTGAAGTGCAAAAATGTTTGCAGAGTCAATTATTCAAACGTTTGAGCAACTTCGAGCTTCAATAAATTATTGTCAGCTGATCCCAGCTGAAAAAAAAAAACAATAGAGACCATCACAAAATGTGTAATGGTTTTACTGGTTATAATGGGAATTGTACTGGTTTTAATGGACATTCTAATGGTGCCTGTCCTAATGGAATATGTTTCAGAACACACTCATGAATAGACATTTTAATGGTATTTGTAGTGGAAACCATTAGAATTTCTATGATTGTTTCTTTTGTTTTTTTTTTTGTTTTTTTTTAGCAGGGATGATTATTTTACTAAACAAATTGAATTAAAATCTTCATCATGAGTTGTAAATTTTTTATAGCCTTTGTTTGCCATACTTAAATTAAGAAAGGCAGCGAAACAGAAAGCCAAATAGCTATTTTTATCTAACAAATATAATTAATTGTAATAATTAATAATTATTAGGCTATAACCAGTTAGTCGGAGAATATGGCATATGCATACTGGTTTTTATACTAATTATGACCCAGGCATGGGTACTTAGGCCATATTTGTAGCAATAGCAAAAAATACAAAATTAATCCAAATTATTTGATTTTTCTTGTATGCCAAAAATCATTAGGATATTAAGTAAAGATTAGCCTACGTTCCTTTAAGATATTTTGTAAATTTCCTATAGTAAATATATCAAAGCTTATTTTTTATTAGTAGCCTATTATGAATTGCTAAGAACTTAGGATAACTTTAAAGGCGATTTTCTCAATAATTTTATTTATTTATTTTTTGCACCCTCAAGATTCCAGATTTCACAATAGTTGTATCTCTGCCAAATATTGTCCTATCCTAACAAACAATACATCAATGTAAAGCTTATTTATTCAATTTTCCAAAAAAAGGAGGGTCACAAATATGTCTTGTCTTTTCTTCTCAATTACCCTACGTGGCTGGATATAAGATTAGATGGTGCTCAAATCAATTTTCTGTGTATTTTCAAGCCTTCCTCAATAAATATGTCTATCCTCTGTATGTTAAACAACAAGACCGGCGCAGGTGCCTACATCCAATAACTATGACAAAAATGTATAAATTTGGTTTATTTATTCACAATAGTCTAAGAAAAGAACATTGTGTGAAGTATCGCATCTCTGCCGTCCCCTAGCGGACATACTGATCTCATCGCACCTGACTTTGGGGCGGGGTCTGTATTTCACGTCATGCATGCAGAGGTGAAATTAAGTGATGTGCTTTTAATTTTCTTGGACAGGCAATAGCGTGATTTTTGTAACCTGCAAAGCGGATTTTGCGAGGAATGCACACATAAGGACATCATCTGAGGTATGTCAGGTTTTATTAATAAGAGTTTAAAACATTTTCTCCACTGATGCGGTGCCCACATCAAGTATGATTAACGTATTTGGGGCTGACGCATTTTTGTTAATGTACTAAATCAGACTTTTTAAATGTATTTACTGAGTGTAACTAAATCCAAGTAATAAAAATGTGCTTTTGTCTTCTCTCCGAATCATAAAAAAGAACTGCATAATGATGAAGTAGCCTAGAGTTTAATATAAAACGTAATGGTAGTAAAACAACGCGTATGTTTTAAAACGTGGACCTTTAAACAAGTCCATCTTGTCTGACAGGTTTTTAGTGACACAAGTGTACTTTTCCACGAGACAGACGTTTTGACTTGTGGCTTACCTCTAACAACGAATATTTTGTTTTCAAGAGTTGCTTGTTGTGGGCCGGTTGCATAAAAGGTTTAGACTAGTCTTAAAAAGTTAGTCAGCTATTTTTTTTCTTTAAGACTGGTCTTATTTTTTTTTAATTCAGATACAGAAAAATGTTGATTAGTCTAAGTTGAATCCAAAAAATAAGACTAGTAAAGTAAGATTATTTTGCTTACCCCATTGGGAGATTATTTTACTTGTTTCCAGTAAAAACACACTTAATTTTGACTTGTTATCAGAAATTCCTTCTCGATTTAAGAATTTTTAGATGTTTTGGCTGGAAACAAGACAAAAAAATCTAAGTAAGAAAAGCATTTTTTCAGTGTACTAATAAGCAAGACTTACTTTATATTAACTAACATTTGTGGGGGGTTTTTCTCATTGCTGAAGAGTGTTGAACATCCTTTTCCTACAGTTCTACTGAATTTAATTTTCCTTTAGTCTTAGGCTTATTCACTTAATTTCATTGTGGTGTGAAAGGGCTTTTACATTTGCTAAGAATTGGACGTTTTTAAATTAAAAACAAACAAGAAAGCCCTGCCCAGATTTAAAAAGTAATGTAACGCATTACTTTCCATAAAAAGTAACCAAGTAACGTAATTAGTTACTTTTTTAGGGAGTAACGCAATATTGTAATGCATTACTTTTAAAAGTAACTTTCCCCAACACTGCTTAAGACACTGTCTTAACATAGAGGCTAAGTTTATGCAACTGGCCCCAGATGTTTGTTTTGTAAAGTATTTATAGACCTAACATGTTTTAAACTTTTCAGTCCAGTTTTCCAGTCATGAGGGACAGACTTGACCACCTCCAGGCAGTATCACTGTCTAATGGCACTGCAGCAGAGCATGAAACTGCCCAAGCTCTCTCTCCATCAGAAAACACAGGCTACGACGACCCTCCTGAGGACCCCAGCACCAACCCTGACTTAGAAGCTGTCTTTGATGAGGCACAGGAGGCACGCCGTCAAATTCAATACATCCGTCTTGAAGTGAAGCGTCTCAGGGAGCAAAACTCGCATATTTTTACAAGCGCAGTCTGCTCTAGTGCTCCAAATACCAGTGACTCTAATGCTATTGCAGCTGATATCAAAACTCGTGGACAGGAAATGCTTGTGCATCTTCGTAAGATGGATTCCCACAGGAAAGAGTTAGAGGAAAAGCATGGCATCAATTCACCAGTGACAAGAATCGCCCGAACACAGTACGCCAGCATAAGCAGCAGTTTCCGTGATGCCATGGTGGAGTACAATGAGGCTGAGATGAGCCATAGGGAGTCCTGCAAGGCATATATTCAGCGGCAGATGGAGATTGTGGGACGAGAGGTCACAGGTGACCAGATCGAAGAGATGTTGGAGAGCGGTCAGTGGAACGTCTTCAGTGAGAACATGGTTTCAGAAGGTAAAACGGCACGGTCTGCGCTCATCCAGATCGAGAGCCGGCATACAGAACTGGTACAGCTGGAGAAACGCATTCAGAGCCTTCATGAGGTTTTTCTGGATGTGGCCATGTTAGTAGAAGCGCAGAGCTCAATGATAGATTACATTCACACCAATGTTCAGTCAACTGAGGTGGAGGTCAGGGAGGTCCTTGTGAAGCTGGAGCGAGCCAAGAGACACGATAGGAGCAATCCATTTAAGAAAATGTTCTTTTGGAAACGATGATATAGATTCATATATCACAATGTCAAAAATATGTCCTTAATCATCAGATTTTTTAAATTTTATATATATTTGTGTATTTACTCTACCAGTCAAAAGTTTTCAAACAGCAAGATTTTTTTTTTTTATTTATTCCTAAATTTTCAGCATTATTACTCCAGCGTTCAATGTCACATGATCCTTCAGAAATCATTTGAATATGCTGATGTGCTGTTCAAGAAACATTATTATTATTATTATTATTATTATTATTATTTTTATTATTATCATCAATATTTACTTTTGTAACATTATACACTATATACCATCTTTTTGGAAAGAAATTATAGAAATTAATACTTTTATTTATTAAATTGATCAAAAGTCCTGATAAAGACATTTATAATGTTACAGAGGATTTCTATTTAGAAAAATGCTGTTCTTCTGAACTTTCTATTCATCAAAGACACCTGAAAAAAATCTACTTCAGCTGTTTTCAACATAATGATAGTAATTAAAACATTTTGAGCAGCAAATCAGAATATTAGTATGATTTCTGAAGAAATCATGTTACTGGGGTAATGATGCAAAAAATGCAGCTTTTTAAAATAGATTCAAATAGAAAAGTTATTTTAAATAGTAAATATATTTCAAAATTGTTGCTGTACTTTGGATCAAATAAATGCAGGCATGGTGAGCAGAAGAGACTTCTTTAAAAAACATTACAAATCTTACTGTTCAAAAACTTTTGACTGTGTATGTCCTATTACTTATTTAGGCAAATTCATATTCGTCTTCTGATGAAAAATTAAAACACATTTTGACTTCATCACGCTGAAATAAATTTGTCAGTGTTATAAATATTTCAATCTTTTTTTTTTTTTTTGACACCAGAAGTATCTCAAATATTTACATTTTGTTTATTTTAAACATGCATTGCAGCTTGCCGTTTCGGTAAATAACCCATTTTGTGCCTTTGGAGATTTGAAAGTCTTTTTTCTGTGCACTTCATCAAGTGTTAATTCTTGTGTGAAATATATCTTGTCAATATGACTGTACATTTTTCAGCTAAATAAGTTAGGTATTGGATGATGGTTAGTCGTAATGAGTCTGACTATTTAATGTGTATACAAACCTTCATCAGCTGTATCTCATTTACTCTGCATTCATTCAACATTTTGTGGCAGATGTCATCAATTAGAGTGTAATTTTGTTACCCTAATTAGATCACATGTGCCTACCTCATGTGAAACGTGATGTGCCCTGCTCACAACTATTAAACTAACACATGCACTGATACAAAAATCCTCTGACTATGGTAAAGAAAGTTGCTAAAAGGGACATTATTTTAAGATCGTGTTAGTGATGCATAATAAACATATCACTGGAAGATGTGCTGTAAGTTCTGTTTATTCACCTATACATGCACTACTTTTCAAACATTTGTGTTTAGTAAGACTTTTTAAAAAAAAAAATATATATATATATATATATATATATATATTTTTAAGCAATGATGTAACATGAATCAAAAGTAACAGTAAACAATAGTACATACAGTAAACAGTAAAAATGTTATACAAGATTTTCATTCCAAATATTTTTTTTTTTCTTTTGGACTTTTTATTTGTCAAAGAATCTTTTTTTTTCACCGGTTCCACAAAAATATTAAGCAGCGGTAGTTTTCTACATCATTAATAAGAATTTTACTCTACTTTTGATCAAATAAATGCAGCCATTGTGAGCATAAGCAACTTAAAAAATACTTTTTAATGGTAGTGCATAGGCTAATATGGAAACTTGCAAACAAAAAGCCCATGACATGAATGTGACTGCTGGATCTGGATAGGTCAATCTGATGACTCCAATTCACAGTCCCTTTTCATACTTAAGTTGTTATATTATGTTATGGGTAAATGAATTTTTTTAAATCTAGCCATGATTGCCACCACTGTGAGTTGGCCTACTTGTTTTTTCACCTATAACTCATAGGCTGAATTCTTGTCTTTTATGCACATTTATTAAATTAAATATACATAGAGAATTGGTGAAAACTGCTGTTCCAGAACCAGGAAAAAAATTTTTTTTTACAACATTTAAGCGTTAAAATCTTAGATGTTTAGTAAGATCCTTCTATTATCAATTAAAATCTACAACATTTAAAATATCAGTAAGCTTAATATATAAAATCATTTATAGGGTACTTTCATTGGAGGTGGCTGTCCCAAACCCTAACCCCTAAATTTCAATTTATGAAAATCATTTTTACATTTTATTCCGTTGTTGTTTTTAAAAATGGCATTTAGATTTTTTTTTTTTAAGTTAAAAGAAAATGTATATTTTCTTTGTAAATTATATTTAAAAAAAAAAGTGTCCCACATTTTCACATCCATTTGCAAGCTTTATTTACTTGTTTACAGATGTTTTTAGTGCAAAACTATGGAAGCCCACTTCTGCCACTAAATAAAAAAAAAAAGGTAAAGATAAAACTCGCAATTCTGACTTTTTTTCTTGCAATTATGAGAAGCTAATTTCTGAGGAGCAAAAACACTGATATGTTCACAGAATTGCTATATGACATGTATAGCTATATATATATATATATATATATATATATATATATATATATATATATATATATATATATATATTCTGACTTTCAATTGCGAGTCTATATCATACAATTATGACTTTATAACTTGCGATTGTGACTTTTTATCTCACAATTCTGAGAAAAAATTCTGAACTGCAAATTTGTATCACGCAGTTGTGAGAAAAGTCAGAATTGTGAGAAGTCGCAATAACCTTTTTTATTTTTTTTATTTAATGGTGGGAAACAGGCTTTTTCTGTACTATTTCTACAGAAAGTAATTTATGGTTTTATGATTTCAGGGGTTAAACACAATTTAAAGCAACAAACAAAAATCCCTGATATTCCATGACTTGGACCAAAAAAGTATTAAATTCCCTGACTTCCAATAACTGGAATAGACCTTTTAAAATTGATTTAAAATGATATTTCAGAAATTCCATGAATTCCAGAAATTCCATGACCCCTGAGAACCCTGAGTGTATGTTTTAGGCCATTGGGTGCTATCGATTTTAACTACACCCCTACATTTATGATCTGGAATGGTTAGTAGATGCCATCATTTTGAGGTCAATGTGCTCAAAAGTCTGAAAATCTGTGTGCATACCAAACGCTTTTTTTTCTGTAATTAAGCATACTTTTTTGGGGAGTTACTCTATAAGATTTAGTTTTTATTTGTTAGAACTGTGCTATCTAACCCTGTGCTGATTAGCATCTTTGAGCTGTGCTCAAAAGTATCTAAAATTATTTCTTAAGAGAGAGGATAAAAAATGTTGCCCAAGTGAGGCGAGTCATTGATTCTTGCTCAGACTTGTTAAGTATTGAAGAAGCGCCAAGACAATTTAACCCTGCCTCCTTGGGTACATTTCGCGCGCTCCCGCCGTCGCTCTACCGCGGACGCGCTTGTACTGTTCAAAATTACCTGAGCAATAGACAAGACACCGCTCTCTGTTAGAAACCAAAGACTAGGGTGGACGTTAAGATGAGACTGTCGGTCGCTTTTCGCCATGCGCATAGGAGCCAAGCCAGCATAAGTCGACCACGAGCCGGTGTCAAAGTTTTAAAACCGAAGAACAGATTCATACCGGCGAATAGTGCAGTGTCTCATCTGTGGGTTCGGGAAAGTTCGACTAGCGGTACTAGTGAAACGGCAACGTTAGCCAGTTTTAAAAGTCATCCACGAAAAAACGATGGACCGCTGTATGAAAGTGCTGTTGGGTAAGAATAAAAAACACCCTATTAAGTCTCTAAACCTAAATGCGAGAAAACTTTGTTTTCCAAAACACGATGAAGGATTTTTGTGATTGTAACAGTTTGGTTCTGTTGATATAGCGACTTGACTAAAATATCTATTGTCTTGGCGTTGATTTGTTTCCACGTGCTAATAGTGTTTGGCCGCCAGCTGATGTAACTTCTGCCTCCCATTAGTCTTCCGTCTAGACACCCTTTTTAATAGGAACTTCGTTGTGTACTAATTATGGTGTATAGCAATACTGTGTTACTGTATGAATTCAAGTTTTTAAACAAAAAGTAACACTTTTGTTTCATTTAAAGTTTAAGGGATGTTGTTATTTGTAGGTCAGTGTTACACTGAATGTCCTCATTTAACCCGCTCCCCTGGTTGGCGATCACAATACTGACTTTATTTACAGTCATATAGCTATATGTTATATCGGATTTTGCTACATTTACAACAGTGACTTTATTTTTAAAAAGACCTGAAAGTATTGTAAAACAGGTTGAGGTGTATATATATATATATTACTACACCAGTAAAATCACTGTCATGCATGAAGACTTATATAAGTAGAAAAGTAATATAAAGAATTTAAAGGGCAGCTTGTTTAATGGGTATTATATTAAATCTCGCAGAAACCTTAGTTACAGTCACTGAAATATGTTAAAACAGTCTTCCTTAAAAGTCTTTAAGAGATGGAAACTGTGCAAAACTTGTGTATAATTGCCTAATCATAACGCTAACAAATTTTACTACAGTAGTTTGATTGCAAAATAAAATCATTACTGTTAATGGTGTTCTTTGTATGTCATTAACTGATCATTACCATACATCTCTGCCATATGTACATCAACTTGACATAGTCACCACTATTAAGCTACTACTAAATGTATTGTACAAACTTTAATTGTGCTGTAAAGTTACTTTGCAACGATATGTATCGTGAAAAACGCTATACAAATACAATTGACTTGACTTAATCAATCCCTACAAGTGACCCCTGAGCTTTTTTGGTGTGTAAATAGAGTCAGAGGTCAGGTATCTTCTACAGAGGGTTAAAATAATCAGTAAAAATGCCTTTTCAGCCAGACTTACAAAAGATGCTTACAGTGATGCAATAGACTCCATGATAACACAAGATATGCTTATCTGTTGCTAGTCAAAATGCGTTGGCCAACCTGCTTAAAATTATTACAATCTGCTGAGCAAATAAGACCAATTACTGTTGTATTTGTTGTGTCTTTACTGCTTTCTGTCATAGTCAACTGGGTCTAAGTGTTATCATGTGCAGTATCTGGGCAGGCACAGGGAGAACTTGTGTTTAAGCGTTTAGAGAGGTTGCAGATCTATTCGGCTAGGGAGGTTTTAAAAAAAAAAAATTCTTTGGTCATATAAGCAATCACTGTGTTAATATTAATGATATAAGTTTACTTACTCTGATCTGAGGTTCAAAGTCTGCTTTAGAGACTCAAAACTAAAGAGCTGACAAGAACAGGCAAAATTATGGAGTGCCGTTTAATGGTCAACATTGATTTATTGCCTAAAGAGAAGTCAGGAATAGATAACCAAGCTTTCCTTCAGAAGGAAACCATGGGGTGATTTTTTTTTTTTTTTTGAAGATCAGGGTAAATTTATCTTATTTTGTCTTCTTGGAAAAAACGTAAGTAGCTTCTGAATATGATATTTAAGAGGGGGAAAAAAGTACACATCTTCATTGTTTAAAAGTTTACACCCCTGCCCTGCTCTTAATGCATATTTTTTTCTTCTGGAGCATCAGTGAGCATTTGAACCTTCTGTAATAGTTGCATATGAGTCCCTCAGTTGTCCTCGGTGTGAAAAGATGGATCCCAAAATCATACAGTAATTGTTGGAAAGGGTTCAAATGCTGAAAAACCAAAGAATTTGTAGGACCTGGTTGATTTTTCTAAAGAACATCAGGCAGTTTAACTGTTCAGGACAAACAAGGGACTCATGAACAACTACCACTAAAAAAATGCTGTGGATCATTTAGGTAACAACACAGTATTACAAACAGGGTCATTTTTATAAATGTAACTATTTACAACTATTTACAACTATTTAAGATGCTATCCATGTAAATGTCTTTTATGTGAAATATCTTATTCAGGTCAGTACTAAATAAAAAATAACATGCATTTTATATGATCCCTCTTATTTTGCTAAAATAATTAACATTTTGCAGATTGTGCAAGGTGTATGTAAACTTTTGACCTCAACTGTAATGTACCAGTTGTATTGAATGTGTGTCTCATATGTGTGTTAATGAACATGCATAATGTTGCTTTTGATAAAATATGCTATGAGCTTAATAGTTAAGTAAATGCATCTCATTTGCAGTGACATTGTTCAGAGGAGCAGAGAGGAGCTCAGAGCTGTCAGAGAAACCAACCCAGACCTCAAACCTACACTGGCTATCATACAGGTGTGACTTTTAGATAAAGAGTTGGAGAGCACTTGTGTGTATCTGTTGTTGTGTGACTGAATCTCAGACACTGAAACCTGGTATGTTTCCTTATGATAGGCTGATGAAGATGACGCTTTGCTGGAGGTAAATAAGAAGATGGCTGGAAAGGTATAATTGTTTGTCTTCCTGTTTGTCATTTTGTTATTGATCGATAAGGTGAATAGGAATGTAAATGAATAGCTTATACAGTGTTTTATACCACCTGGTTTTGTATCCATACAGATTGGCTTGGATGTTATGCAGATTTGTCTTCCACACCAGTGCACAGAGGAAGAGGTCAGTGATGCTGTGAATTTTAGCTAGATTAAGCAGAAACGATCCTCCTTAGAGAGATCTGTGCAATTCTCTGCCTTCTGAATTTTCTTCTGTATTCTACAGGTGATTGAGGAGATCTTGAGATTAAATGAGGATTGTCGTGTTCATGGCATTTTTTTGCACCTTCCTCAGTCCTTCCTCTCTAAAAGTGTCCGTAATGCCATTAAGCCACAGAAAGACGTGGATGGGTAAGCTACAGTTTTTTTTTTTGGTTATGTTCTATGAATATTTCCCATGTGCCATAATACTGTTTTGCATGGCATTTATTAAAAATACATTTATTCCAATGACAATGAAGTTACTTAAACTATTAATTGCAGGATACCAGTAAGTATAGATGCATTTACTTTATTGAATTAAATGTAAGAAGTGAAATGAGAAATGAGAAAAGACACTCCTGTTTGTATTTATGTGTTTGCAGGGTCTCTGATCTTAATGTTGGCCGTGTGGTGTTGGGGGATCAGAGAGATGGCTTTGTCTCTCCTGTTACTGGAGCTGTGCTGGAGATGCTTGCCAGGCATGGTGTGTATTTGCTCGTTTATGCATTTTACCATATGACATTCAAAACGTAAAATGTTTCACAAATGCTGCTGATTCTACTGAATGGAGTATTAAACACGTATCCATTTTTATATGTCGATATATTAAATGTATGCTCCAAATGTGCATGTACATTAACGTTCAGAAGTATGTGGTCTGTAAGTCTCATCACCAAGACTGCATTTTATTTGATTAAAAATAGTTAAACTAATTTTGTGAGATATTACAATCTAACAAAGCTGTTTTCTATTGTAATGCATTCATTTTAAATATAAAATATATTTTATTCTTGTGGTGGCAAAGCTGAACTTTCAGAAGCCTTTGCTTTAGTGTCACATGATCTTTCAGAAATCATTCTAAGGCTAAAAGTAGCTCTCAACTTGCAGATTTAGGAGAAAATCCTAAATCTAAAAAATAATGGGCGTGTCAATCCTAAAGTTGCTCTTCGAGTATTTCACAAAGCATTTTAGTGCTAAAACTACCTCCGAAATCTATGAAATGTAGTGAAGAGGGCTTCTAAGTCACTAAGACGTCCGAAAACGGCTGTTGCTGGCAATCTGCCTCGGAACTTAAACTTTTTAGAAACACTGTGCATTATTACGTATTTGCAATTACTTACATGCGAGTCGAATTAACTCCAAAATTCAAAAATTGTAATGTTTATTTTTTTTTTCCTGTTTTTAATTGTTTGAAAAACCTACTTTTTCTAACTCGTCATTGACGGTTTGTCTGATTTTCACCAAAATTGGCTCAGATCATCTTCAGACCATGCTGGCAAAAAGTTAGGGAATTCAAATTAATTCGTCCAACCGTTCTCGATTAACATGCGAACAAATTCTATGAAAAGCACTCAAAAATGGATGTGAGGCTATATCTCTGCAAAGGTTTGGTATATTGAGATCAAACTTGGTGTGTGTTATAACAAGCATGACCTGAGGCTACCTGCAGTGTTTCGGCGCAGTGCCACCTAGTGGTCAGGAGATATGAAAATGGATATTTTCGCTTATAACTTCTGAATGGCTCGGCCAAAAATGACAAAACTGGTCTCTTTAGATTGAAGTCGAATGATACCCAATGTTTTTGCATGCTTATAACTTTGGGTTATTTTCACGGGAATCAACTTTTTAGACTCCTGAATCCTTGGCGATACCAAACATGGCAGGTTTTGCCTTATGGTTTGTGCAATGTTGCATTTTTTAGTGCTTAAAAAATATTAGCCAATATCTTAGAAACCGTTACTCTTATCGACATGAAACCACCGTAGGAAATTTGAAAAAATAATGTGCCGGCTACACTCTAATGCCCAGTTGCCAAAATTTAGATAGTAAGTGGCAAAAAAAACAAAGTCAGCCATCGGTCATTTTTTCTCTTCTCATATATAAAATGTCTATAACTCCAAAACAAAATGAGATATTTTCACTATTTGACACATATATGTATGGGCACACTTTAAGGACGCATAACAAATTTGTTGGGATTGTGCCTCTTGGTGGCGCTATAATTGAACAAAACATAAAATTGCCGTTGACTGCAATAGAGTATTATGATATAAAATGCTACATTTTTACCAATGCATTGATGTACCATTACAAAACTGGTGTTTCAGAAACATTTATAATTGTAAATGTTGAAAACAGTTGTGCTTGCTTAATTTTTGTGGAAGCCATGATACTTTTTCAGTATAGAGAAAGTTCATTGGAACGGCGTTCATTTTAAGTAGAATTTTATAACATTATAAAGGTCTTTGCTGTGACTTTTGATCAAACTGGTGTTTGCTAACTGAATAAAAGTGTTCATTTCTATCTAAAAACATCCTCAATTTTAGAACGCTAGTTTACTTTTTTTTATCGTACCATATTTTTTGTGTTGATAAAGCATTTAATTTATGCATTAACTTTTCTTTAGATGCCCCATTGGTTGGTAAGATGGCAGTGCTGCTTGGTGTCGAAGGACCCCTGAAGGCAACTCTTCAGTTTTTGCTGCAAAACAATGGCATGATGGTGCAGACCTGCCAATGGAGCTCGAAGAACTTGCAGAAACGGGTAAATTATTATTGGGAGATGCAGTATTCAGGTCAATTTTCAGGTGTAGTTTGCTATTTTCAGCAGCAGAGGGCAGTGTTGCTTTTTAGGAGGGACATCTGGATAAATCATATCAGAATCAGAATGAGCTTTTATTCGCCAAGTATGTGCAAACACACGTGGAATTTGTTGTGGTTTTTCAGGAGCTCTTTGTACATGCATACATTTATGACATGGGAACAGTAAGACTATGGGAAAAAGTTTAAAATAAAAATTATAAAAAAAAAATCAAATGTGGTATACATCTGGAACAGAAGACTTGTACTTGAAAGAGATCTATTATGTAATAGAGATATAAGTAATAGAGATCTATTATTTGTACTTGTACAGATCTATTATGTACTGTATATAAAGAGCCGTGTAATCTATCTATCTTTCTTTCTTTCTTTCTTTCTTTCTTTCTTTTGTTCTTTCTTTCTTTTGCAGATCATGGACTCGGATGTGGTGGTATTGGTAGAGAGTGGCCACAAAAGCCTCCCACCCACTTGGTTAAGACCAGGGGTGGCAGTCATCAACCTCAGCTCAGCCCTAATGGAAGGTACAAAGTAAAGATGGCCGACATTATAATAATTGATTTTGATGTTGCTGGTATACATAAAGCATATAAAGCACTTCTTTACTTGAGAAGTGTCATTTGAGAACTGAAAAAAACTTTTATAACTTTAGTACCGTGAAAATGAAAGGCGAGCATGTGACTCCTCTGAAACCGATTAAGTCAGGCACGCAGTTTTCTTCACCTTTCATTACCTGCCATCTCCAAGAGACCATAATGGATATAGAGGCCCATGCTATTTCCTCCATAACCCGCAAATTCCATTAGTGTGGGAACATAATAAGACCCCGCTAATTGTATTTCCTGAGATGCTCAGTCCGGGCCAACTTTTCATACATATGATCTTATTTCCTAGAACACCCTGACAGTTGGGAGCACAGGGCTGAAGCTGAATCTGGTGCAAGAGTTGGGCCTCTAAGTGCTGCAATTAGAATGCAGGTGAGAGGCCTGTTGTTGTTTCAACTTTCTAGTAAGTTTTTAAAATAGGATAAATTATTCTGTCAATTATATCTGTCTAATCAATCAAATCTTCAGAACCTGTGATTTAACCAATTTAAAGATTAATTTATTTGACAGTTGTTATAACTATTATTTTATTTATTGTTTTATATTTGAATATATTTTCAAATGTAATATATTCCTGTGATGTCAAACCTTAATTTTAGTTGACCATTACTAATCTTTCAGTGTCACAGTGACAGGATCCTTTAGAAATTATACTAATATGCTAATGTGAAAAATTGTTTACTATTGTCCTCTTTTTAGAGCTGCTTTACAGCAGAATTAGTTTTAGTTTGCATTGCTGAAACATTAATTTCCTGTTTAAGACTGTAAAGCTGCTTTAACAGTCTGTATTGCTATATAAATATAGTTTACTTGATTTTAATTTGGTGCTCAAGAAACATTATTTATTATTATTATCATTGTGGAAGACTTAATATTTTTGTGGAAACAGCATTTTGGTGTTGAAGAATTCTTCAATTAATAGAAAGCTTAAAAGAACTGCATTTATATTGAAATCTTAACATTACAAATACCTTTGTCCCTTTTTTACTAACTTTTGAATGGCAGTGTTATGCCAAGTCACAGTAGTTATTAGCAGTATGTTTGTGCATCAAGAAAAAAAATAATCAAAGTTGTCCAAAGACAAGAACGAGCATTGTTTTGGTTTTATGACAGCTTTGATGAAAGGTTTTGCAGAATGTCATATTTAGGCAAAATAAGAAAAATGTACACATCTTCTTTCTGTACAAAAGTGTACACCCCTGGCTCTTAATGCATTGTTTTTCATTGAAGCTTCTGTAATAAGTTGCGTATAGTCCCTCAGTTGTCCTCAGTGTGAAAAGATGCATCTCAAAATCATAGTCATTGCTGAAAAGTGTTGAAATGCACAAAAATGCTGAAAAAAAACAAAGAATGTATGGGACCTGAAGGACTTTTTTGAAGAACAGCAGGCAGTTAAACTGTTCAGGACAGAAGTCAGAAACATAATATTATGTGATTCAAGTAACAACACAGTATTAAGAGTCAAGTGTATGTAAACTATTTAACGGGGTAATTTTTATAAATCAACAATTTTCTCTTGTGGACTATATGAAGAGTTGCAAAATTATCTCGGTCAAAAATGAGATAATGTTACTGAGTGAATGCTCTCAACGCATATTATACGTCCATCAAATACTTTACTTCAGTTAACTCGCAAACTCGCTAAAATCCCACCCTCAGCCCTGTCAGAATTACCAGTACTTACATAGAAACCTATACATCGGAGCCTGATAAAGATGCATTTTTTAAAGAAAGTTGTCAGATGGATTTAGAGGCTTTTGCATCTGAACTCTTCGTATGTAAATGTCTTTTATGTGAAATATCTTATTCAGGTCAGTGCTAAATAAAAAATAACATTATAATTTTGTATGATCCCTCATATTTTGGTAAAATAATTAACGTTTGGCAGATTCTGCAAGGTGTAAACTTTTGATATGAGCTGTATTTGTATACATGATTATGCACTGAACGAAGTTGTCATTTTAAATTGTTTGTGGCTGCTGTTGTGATCTTCCAGCATGTAGTAAGGAGCAGCATGAGGTGGATACAAGAACAGCAGTACCAACCGTGGAGACTCCGCCCGCTAAAACTTCAACCACTCTCACCTGTGCCTAGGTACGAGCAGCCTTGCCTTTTGGTTTCAACAGAATATGCATCACCCACACCTTTGCTTGTTCATTTGTGCACAAAACTAATTGGTCTCTCCATCTTTCTGTTTGCATGTGTCTGTAACCCTCAGTGATATCGAGATCTCCAGGGCACAGACTCCCAAACCCATATCCCAGCTGGCTCAGGAGATTGGGCTGCTTCCAGAGGAGCTGGAGGCCTATGGGAAAACCAAAGCCAAAGTCCATTTGTCCCTCCTCGACCGCCTCCAACATCAGCCTAATGGCAAATATGTCCTGGTGGCAGGGTGTGACATCAGTTTTTACTACTTTCATTTAAATTCAATTCATGTCATATTACATGTCTAAGGGTGTGTTTGCACTTGGAAAGTTTGGTTTGATTAAAATATAGAGGGTTTGGACTTGCGTCATGATTTGGTCAGTTACCTGGATGCGCGGCCATACTGATGATACTCGGATGTAAACAATGGCGTGGATTGCATGGTTAATGTACTACTATGCCCATGATAAACAACGGAAAACAGACGTTAGTAATAATGCAGTAAAGAGCTCCTGACAGCTCTCCTTAAACCCATAAAGTAAAAGTAAAACACGTCTCACTCTAAACCCGTTTTCCCTCAAAATTCCTGAAAATCATAGCTATCATCCAACTTCAGATAGCCATAACTTTTGTTACGTTCAAGCTATCATATGGTATCAAAAACTAAAAAGGGTAAAATTTCACCATGTGTTGGGTTTTCCCAGATCGCATCACAAATTTTCGTTTGGTTCAGACCAAAAGAACCAAGAGCCAAGTGTGATCACACCCTGAAATGCTATGATGATATATGATATCATATATGATAAGATAAATTATATGAAAGCAAAAACACATTTGTATTGAACAACGAAGTTGGACTTGAAATTGTATTAATTTATTGAGCAGGTTGTAATCCGTAAATTGGAAGCTTTTTCATCAATTAATGCCAGATGAATTGATGACCATCACTGCAAGAGCCTAAATAAGAGAAACTTTTAAAGGTTAAAAGCATTTAAGGAAAACTTCAGGTCCATGTTTATGTGTTTTCACACTCACATCCGTGTGCACGTTTGTACTCTGCCTCTAAATTCCTAGAAAGAGTGATTGGTGGGCCCAGGATCTTATCTACCGCTGGCTCTTGAGCCCACCAGGAGCCTCCCTTTCATCCGTGTGTGTGAAGCGTGGCTCGGTCAGCTCCAAATGGGGGCCCAGGGTCTCTTTCATGTGTGTGGGGAATGCGCAGACCCCTGGCTTTATCAGCAGCCCCTTCCCTCTCCCTTAACTCTCCTTCTTTAAGTCCCGCTCTTTGTTCTGCCTACAGACGCTGTGAAGCAGCACTGCCCTCCCCACCCAGCCTACTCAATTACTGTCAGCCACTGGCATGCCTTTACTGCGCTGCCAAAAGAGCCGCTCCACAAAGACTGAGAGAGAGGGAGGATGCTGATGGGGAGAGGGTTTGCCGGCAGTCTAATATAGTGAGATCAGAGGGAAATTGAAAAGAGAGGAAGGCAGAAAGATGAATAGATGTGTAGTCACCAACCTTCTCCCTTTGAATGTGGGAAAGCATGTGTTGATAATGTTTTCGGTCTTTGTTTTTCAGTATAACTCCGACTCCTCTGGGTGAGGGGAAGAGTACAGTGACCATTGGTCTTGTTCAGGCCCTCTCTGCTCATCTTAAGCTCAACTCTTTCGCTTGCCTGCGACAGCCTTCCCAAGGCCCAACGTTTGGTGTCAAAGGTCTGTTATTTTTGTGTTTGCATTACTTTAGTTACATTTTTTTTTTTTTTTAGTAAATAGACAGCAATGTAACTACAGTAATAGTAACTACAATGACAACATTTCAAGGTATCAGAGATGCACTTCCTGAAGGTTGCACCAAAGTGTAGACATTATACAACTTTCTAAACTTCACTGTAGAGCTGCAAAACGATTAGCGATTAATTGATGCAAAATAATTTGTTTACATACTATGTGTATGCCCTATGTATATTTATGTAATATATAAATACACACATGTATGTATACATTTAAAAAAAAAAAAAAGGTAAACGCTTGTGTATGTAATTTAGATATAAATATTTTGCATATACATCTAACATATTTTTCCTCAGTATATACATGTAATGTACACAGTACACACACTTATAGTATGTAAACACAAACTTTTATCTTAAATTGATTAATCGCGACTAATCGTTTTGCAGCTCTACTTCACTAATTTAAAGGCTCTGTAATTTGTCCTTTGTAGAGTAGGCAATCCCAGAATACCCTGTAATGCAAGTAAATGCAAGATGGTGGAAAAGGACAGCATTGTTAATATAAATAAATTGATTGATTGTCAATATAAAAAATTGAATTAACAAAAAGTGAAATCAGTAAAGTAAAAAATATAATTAAACACGCATCTCACACACACATATAAATATATAACGAATGAATCGCACATTTTTCCTAAAATTAATCACGATTAATCCTACCTGACATTACATTTTTTAATTATACTTTTGTATTGCAATAATTTCACATTCATGCTTAAAATGAATGTAGAAACAACATAAACTCATATTTTTAATATTTGTTCAATGCCATCTTTTTATGACATATATATATATATATATATATATATATATAATATATATATATATATATATATATGTATATATAATATATATATATATATATGTATATATAATATATATCCATTTTGCCTAATTTGCTTAAAAATGTGTTTTCTTGACCAAGAAAGTGGGCAGATGAAAACCACTATTTTCTGTTTCAAACTTTCACATGGCATTTTTGGGTTATAATTACATTAAAAATTCAAAACCAGATTTTGATTTTCAAAGATTTATTATAAAAACTGAATATTTTTCACATTTTTCACAAAATGCAATAAATCCAGCAGGGCTCTACGCTTACTTTTCGTTAAGAACCTTTACAAAAAATGTACAAATTTGGTGGCACAGTCAATTTTAGAAGCACCTTCTCATCAATATTTAAAATATCTCAAAAATTAGCCTTCCCATTACAAGGTGACATTTGACTCCTTAAAATAAATTAAATGGAAATTTAGTTTTTACCTTTGTAATGCATTTTTTTTTCTAACTTTATTAAAAGTATGTCATCTTTTGTCACTCTTTAAACAATATATTTTAGAAGCATTTTAACATTTCTAATTAAAACAATAGAATAAGAATAAGTTACCAATCAAATTAAATAAGTATTAACAAAATTTATTTGTACTACAGAGGTGGCAATGGGAAATTGACTCACTAGATTAGTGTAAAAAGGCACGTTCGTTCAGAAACCAAACACTACTGTGTTTGAATGCAGCGGCTCAGTTGTGACTTTGTTTCAAACTATTTTTCACAAAGAAATGGAGCAATCTGGCAATAGTTTTAGAGTCAGACAATGTAAGTCACTTAATATTACCTTCTTGTTTATTTAACTGTTGTATTAAATCAATATCTCATTTACAAACTCCCTTAAAAATCATTAAAAGCTGTCACTCATCTTTGATCATCGCGATCTCACAAAGTTATGGTTTATTTTCTTCCCCACCTCAAAAACCACCATAGGTTCATCAATGCAGTCAAAATTGTTCATTTTTTGTTTGTTGATCCCAAAGTACAAAGTAGATGAGGAAAGCTAGGATGCTGGGTGTATGGTTGAGCGGATGTATCACATTTTGCAGAGAAAGGAGACAGGCGTTTATCGTGGTTTTGAAAAAAACTGAGAAAACATGACAGAATAACACTGCGGATATTGCATTTTGTGTAAAATTAATAATACCGACCAATTTTCAATACCGACCAGATGCAATACTGATGTTGGCAATAACTTTTTTTTTTTTTTTTTAATGGTGTTTATCGCGTTTTGGAAAAGAGCTCTTCATTATATAATTATAATGAATTATAATTTTTTTTTTCTCAAATGAAATGAAATCAACTTTTCAAATAAATTGCAAAAGTTTTCGGTGTGAAAGTGTAGGCCTATTTATGTGGTACTAGATTTTGTATCATAGCTCATGTCTGGCTATATCAGACACATTGTCTTGTGTTTTCATTGCTGTGTGTTTGTCAGTGCGCTTCATTATTTTGTCTCCCTGCAGGAGGAGCGGCGGGTGGTGGATATGCACAGGTCATTCCTATGGAGGAGGTGAGTGACTACAGACATCCTGTCTCCCGCTATCACAAAGCCCTTTCCCTTAGTATGCCACAGCTGATGACAGCCCTTAAAAAAACTCACACATCCATTGAGACAAAGTAAAATAAAGCACGATGTCCAAACATCTTAGACCCCTAGTGAACATGCTTTTGTTTTGGTATTTTCCAATTGAATTTCTTTCTTATTACCGGTAAATATCAGAATGTGAATATGAAAAATGTAAATGGAAAAGTAACATTATTCGGAATTTGTTGTTATATGATATGTCCAAGTTTTAATTTAATAACAGCATGCATGAGAATAAGACTTTTTTTTATTATTTCTAGTTTTATATTACATTTTGAATCCCATATTTTCTGTTATCTCAGACTTTTGGAGAACACAGCATGTTTGTGTGTATGTTTGAGAGCAGATACTGTCTTTATCAGAAGCTTCAGAGAGCAGCTTACTCACTCTCACTTTATTTTTTTTCCTCTCAGTTTAATCTCCACCTCACAGGAGACATCCACGCTATAACCGCAGCCAATAATCTAGTGGCGGCAGCTATCGATGCCCGCATTCTGCATGAAGCTACTCAATCAGACAAGGTAAACAACTGCAATCACAATGTTTTTGATTACACACACTCTCTGGGATTTAATATTATGCTTCATCAATACTTGGTCAATAGCAGTGTCGTTAATGAGTATTGTTTCTGATTCTATACAAGTCTATAATTGCATATTTGTCAGTTTCTAGCGCTTTAAGTATTCAGCTATAAGTTGTTTTTGTGTCTTTTAGGCCCTGTACAGCAGACTAGTGCCATCTATTAATGGTGTGAGACGCTTCTCTCCTATACAGATGGCTCGCCTACAGGTCTGGACAAGATTTTTGCACCTCTTAGCTTTTTAACTTTTATTGTTAATGGGATAGTTCTGACAAAAATGAAAATTAATTACTCACCCTTATGTCGTTTCAAACCCGTAAGACCTTCGTTCATCTTCAGACACAAATGAAGATATATATACATACATACATTGAAGAGCCAAGGCTTCCATGGTCTTGGAAAACCACATTTTAAATGTGATTTTTAGACTTGGAAAAATACATTTATTATATTTTGTTTGCCATATGTGACCACAAAACCAGTCAAAAGGGTCAAATGAATAAGCTTTTCCACTGATGTATAGTTTGTTAGGATAGGACAATATTTGGCCGAGATGCATCTGTTTGAAAATCTGAAATCTGATGGTGCAAAAAAATTTAAATATTGAGAAAATTGCAAATTTACTTTGTAAATGGGAATCCGGAAGAACATTCATCTCTTAAAAATTCTGGAATCCAAAAAATGTGATATCCACATTGTGGACAATGGGGAGGTAAAAAATGTTTGAAAGGACTGCACTATTTTAAAAGGTCTATTCCAGTCATTGAAAATCAGGGAATTTAATAATTTTTTTTTTGGTCCAAGTCATGGAATATATATTTTTGTTTGTTGCTTTAAATATTAGTTTCCATTTAGCAAAATGTAATTTTCCTATACCGTTTTTTTTTTTTTTTTTTTTCATTGCATTGTTTTACACGTTTTGCCTATTTTTATGGTTGGGCTATTTTACAGTGCCATTTTATTCCCTTCCCGCACATCAACTGGCAATTACTTAAGTCAAATGCGGCAAACATGCCAGGAAAATGTACATTTTAAGAGCTTTGTCTACAAAATGACTGCTTCAAAGACTGGGTGTGAAAAGTAGATGATAGAAAAGCAAAAACTAAATGTGAAGAGATAAAAAAAAAAAAAAACCTGAATGATGAACTTGATTACAAACAGAAAATCCTTCAGAGTGTTTAACCCCTGAAATCATAAAAACATAAATTAATTTCTGTAGAAATAGTACAGAAAAAGCTGCTAAATAAAAAAGATAATAAAAAAATGGTTATTGTGACTTCTCACAATTCTGATATATTTTCTTGCAATTGTGAGATATAAACTCGCAATTCTGAGAAATAAAGTCAGAATTGTGAGATAAAGTCGCAATTGTGAGTTATAAGTCAGAATTGTGAGATGAAAAAGATGCAATTGCGAGTTATAAAGTCAGAATTGCTTGATATAAACTTGCAAATGTAAGAAAAAAAGACCGAAATGCATTATATAAACTCGCAATTAAGTCAGAATTGTGCGATATAAACTCATAAGTATTTTGTCTCCTCAGAAATGTTTATATCTCACAATTCTGAGAAAAAAAGTCAGAATTGCAAGATACAATCTCGCAATTGCAAGAAAAAAAGTCAGACGTTCTTGTGTAATCTTTTTTTATTTAGTGGCAGAAAGGGCTTCTGTAGTTTTGGACTAAAACGTCTGTAAACAAGTAAATAAAGCTTGCAAATGGATGGATCCGTTCATTATAGGTCATGGAAATTCAGCATTTTAGTCAGTGAAAATCAGGGAAAAGTCTGGGAATTTGACATTTGGCTTAGAGTGGGAACCCTGAAATTTGAAAGCAGTGCATAAGGTAACCAACAGGGGTCCTCATGCAGCTACAGCGGAAACTAGCAACATTCTTATAAGGTTGTAATTCACAGCAAGTCTCGCTGTTCACAAGTTTTGCTGTTTTTGTTTAAGTAAACAAGTCAAGTGTTGTGTTATGTTGGCTGTGACACAGATAAGCTGAGAGACTCCTCAAAACACAAACTGTTTATGTTTGCTCAGGGACAGGCTAGGTTGACTTATATTTTGGAAAGGCAGAGCTGGTAAATTTACAAGAGACGGCTAACAATTCGAAGAGAAACCTAATTAAAAAGGCAGTCTGAAAGATATTTATGACCGTACTGGGGCCTCCAATTGCTAAATATTTGCAAAAATCTCCTGAAGTCAAGGCCAAAACTAACTGCAGTAATGAAAACGCTTTAATAGTAGGTTTGTTTAATATGAATGAACAGCTTTTTCATCGTAATAATCACTGGACTTGTGTCTGTCTCTTCCTTACCTGTGTTTGCAGCGTCTTGGAATAAACAAATCGGACCCCAGTGACCTCACACAAGAAGAGGTCAAGGCATTCGTTCGACTTGACCTTGATCCTGAGAAAGTCACGTGGCAGAGAGGTAGGAGCTTGTGCAGATTGCTTTTCTGTTCTGCATATGGAATGCTCTTACGAGAATCCCTCAATGCTTGATGAGTCACACAAAGAGATGTTGAGATTGTGGTACAGGATGTATGATGCATAAGACAGTGAGCTGAGGCATGCAGCATGACACAATATGTGGCCATTGGAATGCTATTGCCAGATTTGACTGTTCCGTTTGAGTTGGCAAGTGGGACAGCACTATAAACTAGCCATGTGAGAGCAATTTTAAAAAAACTAGTCCCTCTTGAACACGTCTACTCTTTGCACCTGGAAGGGATGCCAAATGTAGACCTTCTGCTTTTGGTTATGGCGCAGTGCCGTCTGATATCTGCGATCACTGGGGGATGAGATTCAGCTGGATCGGGGTGTTTCCCGTTTTACTCGTGGCCGCCTGGGAACATCTGTTGCCTTTAGCCCTACATTCAGAAGATAGTGCTGCAGTGACTGATGGGATATTTACTCTGCCGGTTCAAAAGTGCACACTAAGATGAGGGGCCTGGAAGATTAAGAACAGCTTTACATCTCTCTCCTGCTGCGAATGCGAAAGTGTGCGTGTCTGAGGAGGTTTGACAACTTTCTCAAAGTGACGTTCATAAATGCAATGTTTAAACCATTAGGGTTTCCCATGGTCCATTATGGGAAGATATCATTGTGAGTAAAGCATTATCACGGTCTTTCCTTGTTTATTAATCACTCTTCAGATGAAACATTTTGGCTGTGCCGAATGTTATACTGTAGTTCGTGTACAGTGTGTTCTCACAGATGGATGAATTGAAACCGATACAAAAAAGGAACACAAGAGACAGCCAGAAAGCAGACTAAACCGCTGTTGTAATTTCTGTTGCCCGTGACATGTTTAAAATGAGTCTTATAATGATTGTTCTGCATTTCTGTGAGAAAATACCAGAGGGTTTGAATTCTTTCCTCCGACTTCCTGGCCCTTAGGGAGTTGTGTTTGTGTCTCACACTGCACCCTCCTACAATCAGCTTGGCTGCAAGGGGGAAAAAAAAATCAGAAATGCTGAAAGTCTTTGAGGAATGCATGCTTATTGCAAGGTTATGGTTTCGCTTGGCATGTTGGCGTCCGTCCCTCTGGGTCTCTTTAGGTCATTGGTTTTTGGGATTCATTAGATTGCCTCATACATCTCCTCAGCAGTGACTGCAAAATCTGTCCAGCTTGCAGCACTTAGCGTCCAGCTGAGTTCCCTCATGACGTGGTTCTCTCCAGCCATTGTCTTCAAACACAACGCTGCTACGTTTGAGCAGATAGAACAAGCCAACCAGTGTGATGTTATCGCAACCTCATGAAAATAAAATATTGCTTATATGAGAAAAAGTAAATAAATCTTGAAATCTTTCAATTTTAAATGTGCTAAAGGTTAAAGAAAAAAAAAGCACCCAGGTTTGTTATCATTGTGTCAGAACTGTTCAATTACTCTGTTGACCTTGTTCACAAAACTAGTCTGTGGTGCAGTGAGGATCCCCTGCTGATTTTTTACGTTTGCCCACTGATAAAGAAATTATAATTTTTAGTGGTAGGTTTATTTGAAAGATGAGAGACAGAATAACAACTAAAAAATCCTGAAAAACGCATTTCAAAAAAGTTATAAATTGATTTGCATTTTAGTGAGTGAAATAAGTATCACACTTGATACATGACTTAGTACCTGGTGGAAAAACCTTTGTTGGCAATCACAGAGGTCAGACGTTTCTTGTAGTTGGCCACCAGGTTTGCACACATCTCAGGTGAAAGGGATTTTGTCCCACTTCTCTTTGCAGATCCTGGCCAAGTCATTAATGTTTTGAGGCTGACGTTTGGCTTGAACTTTCAGCTTCCTCCACAGATTAGGCTAGGCCACTCCAGGACCTTAATGTGCTGCTTCTTGAGCCACTCCTTTGTTGCCTTGGCTGTGTGTTTTGGGTCACTGTCATGCTGGAATACCCATCTATGACCTATTATCAATGCCCTGGCTGAGGGAAGGAGGTTCTCACTCAAGACTTGACGGTACATGACCCCAGCCATCGTCTCTTTGATGCGGTGCAGTTGTCCTGTCCCTTTAGCAGAAAAACACCCCAAAGCATAATGTTTCAACCTCCATGTTTGACAGTGGGGATGGTGTTCTTGGGGTCATAGGCAGCATTCCTTCTCCTCCAAACATGGCGAGTTGAGCTGATGCCAAAGAGCTCAATTTTGGTCTCATCTGACCACAACATTTTCACAATTCTCCTCTGAATCATTCAGATGTTCATTGGCAAACTTCAGAAGGGCCTGAGCAGGGGGAGTGCTGCAGGATTTCAGTCCTTCATGCCATAGTGTTAGCAATTGTTTTCTTGGTGACTATGATCCCAGCTGCCTTGAGATCATTGATAAGATCCTCCTGTGTAGTTCTGGGCTGATTTCACACTGTTCTCATGATCATTCTACAAGCATGGAGCATTTGTGAATAATGACACCAACTGTTGCCACCTTTTTACCAAGCTGCTTGGCAATGGTCTTATAGCCTATTCCAGCTTTGTGTAGGTCTGCAATCTTGTCCCTGACATCCTTGAACAGCTCTTTGGTCTTGGCCGTGGTGAAGAGCTTGGACTCTGATTGATTGATTGATTGATTGATTGATTGATTGATTAGCTTCTGTGGACAGGTGTCTTTTATACAGGTAAAAGAGCTAAGATTAGGAGAACCCCCTTTAAGAGACTGCTCCTAATTTTAGGTCGTTACCTGTATAAAAGACAACTGGGAGCCAGAAATCTTGCTGATTGATTTTCATTAAAATGCAAATCAATTTATTATATTTAACTATTAAAATTATAGCCCAATCATTTCTTTGTCAGTGAGCAAATATACAAAATCAGCAGGGGATCATATATTTTTTTTTCCTCACTGTATTTGATCTTGAATCATACTAATCTGATTGTAGAGGTCAACTTACCAGCTCAGTGATCTGGTTGAAATGGTTAAAAGTTAATTTGCATGGAGGACTGAGAATAACACTTAAAATGAAGACAAAAGTTCCCCAATAAGTGAACTTTCCAATAACTTTTTTTTTATAATTTGATTGACAAAAAGAAAGCATTTGACAAATGCATAAACAAACAGACAAAAACAAAATAATTGGATTTTTTTTTCTTTAAATGCAATTTAAAATGTACATCTAAAATTTTATTCATTTACTATTTTACTCAAGTATGTTTCAAAACAAAAGAAAATATGTGATTTTTAAATTTAAAGTGTATTACTTTTATGTTGGTAAATTGGTAAATAGAAAACATAATTCTTCTTATTTTTAAAGGTGCTGTATGTAATTTTTTACTGTACCAAAGCATACAAAAAACCCATCATGCAGTCATATGTATTTAGGAAATAAGCCAAGTTCACAGCTACAGCCAGTTATTCTACTTTGAAAATGTAGATTTTTTTGTTTTTGTCTGTGTGATTCTGCCCACTGCCAGTTTGACCAGTAGTATTTAATGTTGTATTTAGTATATACTAAATCATGCTATTGGTTAAACTGGTTACTATTGGTAAACACACACACACACACACACACACACACACACTATATATATATATGTATGTATATATATATGTATATATGTGTATATGTGTTTTGCAAATATTTACATGTGTATATATTTATTTTCATATAACTTACATTTTATATATACATGTATTTAATATATAAACAAAACATTTTTCTTAAATATGTATGTGTGTGTTTATTTATATATACATAATAAATGTACACAGTACAAGCTCCTATTATGTTAACAAAAAACATTTGTTTTGGATGCGATTAATCATCATTAATCGTTTGACAACACATGACAAGACCATTTTAATTGAAGTCATTAAAGTGGGCACACTTTATTTTTGGGTGAACTACCCTAAGGTAGAAGCATTGACTTTTAATTCATCAGTCTGTTTTCTCTTAACATATGTTTTCCTGTTTCAAACAGTTGTTGATACCAATGACAGATTTCTGCGTAAGATCACCGTTGGCCAGGCTAATACAGAAAAAGGCCATTCTCGCCAGGTACGTGCTTCATTCTCCTGATTCAGTTACCCAGCATTTAAATGTGATGTGTACACATTTTGTCAGTTTTCCTCAATGAATATTTATCTCGCTCTCTCTGTCCCTCTGTAACTTTTATGTATATTTCCCTTAAGTGGAATCTATTAAGTCTTGCAGCATGTCAGCGGCTGTCAGAAATAATGACTTTTATACCAAATCAAGCAGATAACAGTGTGCACCTCAGTGGGAAAGAGCCTAAGCAAGAGCACATGTTTCAAAAAATACTGTAGTTCAGTGGTGGCCAAAATTATTAGAACACTAGTATTTTCACCAGCTAAAAATGGTTTTAAGTTAGTTATTTCTATCTTTTTGCTGTAGGGTCAATAGGAAATGTCAGTTTACATTTCCAAACTTTCATTTTGCCATTAATTGTAATAATCCATTGAGATTTTTGTCTCACAACGACAACAGCCAGTACTCCACACAGAGATCTATCTGGAATGACATGAAGAAATGGAACAAACTGAGACAGACTAAATCCAGAAGAACTGTGGCAATGTCTACAAGATGCTTCAAGAGACCTACCTTGATAAAGACAATTACATTATGACATTATTTTTGACGGTGTCCTCAATTTACAGCATTTTTACACAAGTGCCTAAAACTTTTAACAGTACTGTAGCATTGCAGGTAGGTTTTTTGAGGCATCTTGGATTTAGTCTGTCTCAGTTTGTTCTGTTTCTTCATGTCATTCCAGACAGACTGGATGATTATGAGATTAGACCCCTGTGTGGAGCACTAGCTGTTGTCAGACTCCTTATGCAAACAAAAATCTTACTGGATTATTGCAATTAATGGCAAAGTGAATATTTGAAATGTAAGCTGATATTTCCTATTGACAAACTACACTATTGAAGATAGAAAAAACTGACTTAACCATTTTAGCTGGTGAATATACTAATGTCCTAAGAATTTTGGCCACCACTGTGACCCTCTGAGGTGGTCAATCATGTGCTTATATTCATCTCCCCTTTCTCCTACTCTAACAAAACCACTGAAATGTGCAATCCTAGCACTTTTGTTCTTGTGCAACATACAGTAAACTATGCTGTGTGTGTATTTTGGAAAGACGGTAAGAGAGGGTGTGCTTGAAATTTCAAAAAGCACTTAAGCATGTTACTTCAGGTTTTGCAAACATTGACTTAGGGTATCATCTCAGCAATTAAGGTGCCGTAAATGCAGTTAAATGGCAAGTAATGATGACACAAGTGGTGTGTATTAAGCGGCCCATCTCTCCCGATAGGGCATCTGGCCACCACTCCTCTGCTCCCAGCTGTTTTATTGGGGGAGTATTTATTAGCTGAGAGTTAAACCAGGACAGCTCGGCTTTTACTCCAGCTGGGGTTGTCTTGGACACATGTGGGAGCAGTTTACTGTATGTGATAAAGAACCAGACTTGGCAGATGTTGCGTGTGTGTGTGTCTCTGACAAATCTCTCTGCTGTCTATATTGCAACGACTCATTTTGATGGAAATCACCACTGTGATGTGTTTGTGTGCTGGGCAATATGTGATCTTTCTCTCTTATTCTTACAGACCCAGTTTGATATCGCAGTGGCCAGTGAGATCATGGCTATCCTTGCTCTGACAGATGGGCTGGCTGATATGCGGGCCAGGCTGGGGCGGATGGTTGTGGGCAGCAGCAGAAGCGGCCAGCCGATCACTGCAGATGACTTGGTGTGTGTGAGAGAGAGTATATTTTTCAAATTAATGTGTTTTTTTTTTTATTTTATTTTTTATTTCTATTCATTAAAAATGTGATTGATCCCTTTTATTTTTTAATGTTGCAATAGAAAAGTTATTTTAAATGGTAATATTTATCATTTTTTTATGCTCATCAAGGCTGCATTTATTTGATCAAAAATACAGAAAAAATTTGCAAAATATTTATGATATATTGCATAAAATATATAAATATATTGCAAAATGTTATTACAATATAAAATGTTTTTTATTTGAATATACTTTACAATATAATTTATTCCTGTGATGCAAAGCTGAATTTTCATCAGCTGTTACTCCAGTCTTAAGTGTCACGTGATCCTTCAGAAATCATTCTAATATGCTGATTTATTATTAGAATGATCAATGTTGGAAACAGTTGCTGCCAAATATTCTTTTTTCAGGATTCTTCGATGAATAACAAGATAAAAAGAGCAGCATTTATTCAAAATCTAAATCTTTTCTAACAATGTAAATCTATGCTATTACTTTTTAGTAATTTAACACATCCTTGGTGAATAAAAGTATTAATTTCTTTCAAACAAAGAAAGAATAAACATTTACTGACCCCAAACTTTTAAGCAGTAGTGTATAATGTTAGAAAACCTTTCTATTTTAAATAAATGCTGTTCTTTTTAACCTTTTATTGATCCAAAAAATCCTGAAAAAAGTATCACAGGTTCAAAAAAAAATATTAAGCAGCACATTAAAGCATATTAAGCACATCAGCATATTAAAATGATTTCTGAAGGATCATGTGACACTTTAATTACAGATATAAATTAAATGTTAATGTTTATTAATATAGAAAAAACATTGATTTTACATCGTAATAATATTTCACAATATTAATTTTTTTTCTGTATTTTTGATCAAGTGAAAACAGCCTTGATGAGCATAAGAAACCTCTTTAAAAAACATTAAATGAGAGGGTGTGTCCAAACTTTTGACTGGTAGTGTACATACAATTTGTCTGTGGTGTCACTGTCTTTCCTGTTGACACCATAGACAAAAATCATAATTATTAAAAAATCTAAATTAAGCCTCTATTTTAATAGATATAGCATATTAAACTAATTTTAAATGCATAGCAATACATTTTATAAAAAAAAAAAACATGCATTTTTACAAATTCTGCCTCTCATTTGCCACCCCAATTGATGAATGTCAAATACGCAATGACTGCTAATGATATTTAAATATAATTATAATGCTCATGTTGTCTAGGTTCCAAAAATAGCAGTGTAAAAAAATATAGTGTTTACATTAAACATATTATAGCATAGGTCTTCAACTGTCCTGCAAAGTTTCTTTCCAACCTGCTTCAGCACACCTGGCCTGTGTCTTTTCAAATTATCCTGAAGACCTTGATTAGTGTGTTCAGATGTGTCTGATTAGGGTTGGAGCGAAACTCTATGCATTTTAGTGCTTACAGTCACATATTAAGCATAATATTTCATGATTGTGATAGGCTGACAGCTCTATCATAGAAACAACTGCTATGAACAATATATTCTGACATTTCTTTGCTCTTTGGTTTTCTTAGGGTGTAACCGGGGCTTTGGCAGTCCTCATGAAAGATGCTATCAAACCCACACTGATGCAGACACTGGAGGTGAGACCTCTTCCCTGTTCCTGTACCCCGAACTCTCAGTATCTTTTACACAGTCGCTCGCTTGTGCGCTATTTACCTTCTTCTGTCTCCCACACATATGAACACATTACTGTCCTATCTTGATGGAAACTCCCAAACTTGATACTCTCAGCGTTGGTGAAGTGATAGGATATTCGAGGCATGACACCGAAAACACACACTCATACAGTAACGCATGCACATCTGGTTTTGGTTTTGGCTCAGTGGGAGTGTGTCTCTGTCTTTCACTATCACACCCTGAACACCACGAGAAAACTGGAAATGAGAAATAGACAGCGGTGAAAAGCCTGATTGTTGGAATGCCTTTCATCTTTATGGCTTTAAAACATGCTAATGACTAGTGATTGATGTTTGGTGTGTACGGGCGTATGTTTTTGCGTGTGAGATGCATAGGGGTTGCATGTTTGCAGAGAGAGCCGCAGAATTGCTTTGTAAAACCTTTCCTGCCTGGTTTCCTGTTTCTCTTGTGAGGAGGAATCGGATCAGAGCAAACCAGGCAGCAAAGGGTTGTGGGAATATTCTGTTTGCGTGGTGCTATAATGTCCCTGCTGGGATTAGGATGTATGTGTGTGTGAATGAGTGAGAGAGGAAGTGTGTGAATGACTGAACAAGAGGACATTCACAGTTGGATCTAAGCACGTTTGATTGATAATAGACTAAAGATGTGAGATTTGTCAGGAGCGTTAGGAGAAAATATGTTTCCAATGGATTGTTGTTAACTGATTTTGTGTGTGTACAATGTTTGTTGCACCTCAGGGACAAATTTGTCTGCAGAAGTCGGCCTCCCTTTAGACTTGAGTTTTTTTTTTTATTCACTATAAAAATGTGAAAAGTATTCTTTATTCAGAATTTTACTGTTTCTATAAAAAAATAAAGATTATGCTTCTATTTATATTTGCCTGGCCAAGTAAACACCAGTCAACTGTATGTATGTTGACCATATACACTGCTATTCAAACTTTTTGGGGGCATTGGGATATTGTTTGTCTGTTCATTTACACTCCCGTCCAAAAGTATTGGAACAGTAAGAAGCAAATTCCTTTATTTTTGCTGTAGACTGAAAACATTTGGGTTTGACATCAAAAAATCAGACGAGATGAACACTTCAGCTTTTATTTCCAGGTATTTACATCTGGAGCTGATGCACAACTTAGAAGATAGCACCTTTAGTTTGAACCCACCCATTGCTCATGAGACCAAAAGTATTGGAACTTAAACTAGATTAAAGTGAATAAGACTTAATATTTAGTTGCAGATCCTTTGCTTGCAATAACTGCATCAAGCCTGTGACCCACTGATATCACCAAACTTCAGCATTTTCTTTTTGTGGTGTTTTCCAGGCTTTTACCGTAACCTCTTTCAGTTGTTGTTTGTTTTAAGGGGCTACTCCCTTCAGTCTCTTCTTTAGCAGGGAAAATTAACTACTTTGTTGTTTTGGCACTATGTTTTGGGTCATTATCTTTAGAGCCCTATGAAATCCATTTTATTTTTTTCCAAATTCATTTTTTTTCCATTTTCATTTTTCGGGATTCTTTTTTTTTTTTTTCAGTTTAAATTTTTCTGTACTCCTTTTTAATGGTTAAATAAAATCTTATTAATCAAAAAAGCATATAAAATCATGAAACTACAATTTAACATCGATTTATTAAAGGTTTAACAAAAATGACATGAAACATTGCACTTTATTGTTACCAAATTCTGGTTTTAGCATGTCTAATTATTTGAATGCATAACAACTTTTATTTATTCTCACACATTTTTTTTAATTCACTCAGAAATTCTGTGTTGTGTATTTATATTAACAGAAGACATAAAAATAATTTTATTTATCATTTAATTAATGAAATTAAAATGTTATTTTTAGCAAGTAAAGGGGATTTACTATTAAAATTAAAACATGAAAGAAATATTTCTATATTCTTTCTTCCTATTCTTGCTAATAAATGGTTTGCATTTTCTGGTGTAGCCTCTGTACTTTTGTTTATAAAGTCTTCTGTGAACATTAGATTGTGATACCTTCACTCCTGCCCTCTGGAGGTTGTTACTGCTTTCATTAACAGTTGTTTTAGGGTCTTTCTTTACAGCTCTTACAATGTTCTGTCATCAACTGCTGATGTTTTCCTTGGTCTACTCATTCAATGTCTGTTATTTAATACGCCAGTGGTTTTCTTTCTTCCTCAGGATATTCCAGTTGGTTGTACTGGCTATGGCCAATGTTTGTGCAACGGCTCTGATTGATTTTTCATCTTCTCTCAGCTTCACAATTGCTTGGTTTTCACCCAATTGCTTGTTTTTCTTTGGTTTTCATGTTGGTTACACGTCAAACTACAGATGCAGGCAAAACCCAAATCTGAACCTGATCGCAGACATTCAGTGCCATTTATTGTTTGAATAATCAATTTATTACACAACACAATTTGTTGAGTCAACTTAAAATAATGTTACCCTGCTGCCTAAAAATGTTAAGTTCAGTCAACTCAAATAAGTTTATTCTAGTTGAAATGTTAAGTTGGTTAAGCACACAACTTGGATATTTGAGTTGACTAAACAATTTTTTTTTTTGTTAAACTTAACAGCTGTGTTTGTTACTTGGCTGCCTTAAAATTTTAAATTGAATCAACTCAAATATCTAAGTTGACATTTAGAAAACCATAACATTTCAAGTTGACTAAACTTTTTATTTTAAGGCAAACAAATTGTTTTTTCCAGATGTAAATACCTGGAAATGAAAGTTGAAATGTTGATATCTTGTCTCATGTTTATCTTTTGATGACAAACCCAGATGTGACCCTGGACCACGAAACCAGTCTTAAGTAGCATTGGTATATTTGTAGCAATAGCCAAAAATACATTGTATGGGTCAAAATTATCGATTTTTGTTTCATGCCAAAAATCATTAGGATACTAAGTAAAGATCATGCTCCATTAGGATATTTGTAAATTTTCTACCACAAATATCAACTTAATTTTTGAAAAGTAATGTGCATTGCTAAGAACTTAATTTGGACAACTTTAAATATTGTCCTAACCTAAAAAACCATACATCAATGGAAAGCTTACTTATTCCGCTTTCAGATGATATATACATCTTATGACTGGTTTTGTGGTCTAGGGTCACAAATGTTTTCAGTCTACAGCAAAAATATAGGAATTGGCCTCCTTACAGTTCCAGTACTTTTGGAGGGGAGTGTAATTAAACGGACAAACAATATCCCACTGCCCCAAAACCTTTGAATGGTAGTGTATTACAGAACATATAAAACTTAACTATTAATAGTTAATTAATAGTTTATAGAAAATTACTATTACTAAATGAATTTGTAGTTCATGTACTAGTCAATAACTAGACTGTCTTTCTGGCTTGGTTTTTCCTGTTTTCTATCTTTCCTGGCATTGGCATGTCAAATATCATCTCTTTTCCACACTCAAAGGGCAAAGGGCTCCAATCTTTCCTATTCAGTTTTTTTTTAAATGTATTATATATTTTTTTATTCCAATAAAACTTTTCCAGAGGACAGTTCACTGGAAAACCAGTGCTCTCTTTTTCCATTTCACAGTCACACATAAAGATCATCACTCATGCTTTCATATTGACTTGTTGACAAGCTGCCAGATATGTCCACTTTGTGAGCAAATTTGATGCAGTATATTGATTTGTTGAATTCTTTTGCAGATGGAACAAGGTTACTTAGAATTGATTGATTTGGTCTTGGAGTCATTTCAAAACATGTGAAACGTATTTAGCTTGTAATGAGTTACACACTGTCAAAATCGATGTACAGTTGGTGTTCAGGTTTTGCATCCTTTTCCTGAATTTAAATGACTTCACCATCACTCCGTTCTTTGTTTTGTATGTACTCCCTTTTCCATCTTCCTGCGCTCTCTCTTTCCTGTCGCTTCAGCTGTCAGTGTCACTTTTCAGTGTTTTTGGGAAGTTACAGAGGACCTCAGGGTCAGTTCAAATCTCATATTTTCACACAGCTTTAAATGCTTTCTGGCTCTTGATGATGAAACCAACTTTCCAGACTTATTTAAAATGCATGTTGTTGAATATAAAATGGTGTTAACATAAAATCTCAACCACGTGTTTTACGCAAAATACTCAGATGTGGAGATTGACCATTTAAACTCTACACCTTGTATTATTAGTCACCAGCTCTTTAATAAAAATTTCAGGTCATTTTCAGGAATTCTTGAGGCACAGTTGCTAGTGTGTGAGATATTTTGAAATGCAGGTGTGACTTGAATGGTTTGTATTGATTTTGTTTATGTCTTTGTCATGTCAGGGCACTCCAGTGTTTGTGCATGCTGGACCTTTTGCTAACATCGCCCATGGAAACTCCTCTGTCTTGGCAGACAAGTTGGCTCTTAAACTAGTTGGAGAAGATGGCTTTGTTGGTGAGTGCACACACATACAGTATACACACACAAACAAACACATTCAGTCGCACATCACACACACTGCATCTGCTTCTTATAGTCACACATCCATTGACTACAGACAAAGACTGTGTTGGGGGTAAGTTGAAACAACAACAGTAGAGTTGTTCTCTGGTTCAAACCAGACTTCTGCTCACAAAGAACTGGCGTCATGCTAAATTTGATGCCCCCCACAGAATCATATCACGCTTGAACCCCAAAAGGTAGCCGTTTGTAAAACACATTTATCACATCTTTTATTTAGATTATATGAATCTATAAGCTTTAAGCAAAGTCCTGTTTTTCCTAAAATGGCTAATAATTAACATTTAAAATGTACTTTTATATACATAAATATATTTTTATGTAGTAGTGTATGAGTAATGTTAAAAAGTATGTAAAATGTTACTATAAAGCGGTTGGTAAGGTTTTTACAAATTTTAAATGTAAACAAAACTATAGTAATATTTTGTAATATTGAAATTTTGAAATGTATTCAAATGGAAAAGTTATTTTGAATGTTATTTATTGTAATAAAAGCTGAATTTTCAGCATCCGTTACTCCAGTTTTCAGTGTCACATGATCTAATGATATATCATATCATTATCATATCATATCATTCAAATATGTTGGTCTGGTGCTCAAGAAGTTTGAAAAGAGATTTTTGTTGAAATCACAATACAGTTACAAGTTTTTGTATGATTTTAAATGTCTTTACTGTCACTTTTGATCAGTTTAATCCATTCTTACTAAATAAAAGTAAAATTTACTTTAGAAATAAATAAACCCAAGTTTTGACTCACATGTAAGAACTTGCAATAGGGTATTTTCTAGACTTAAAGGATAGTTAGTAGGGCTGGTCATTTAACACGTTAATTAGATTGATTAATTACAGTGAAAAATAACACGTTAAAAATATTTAACGCACTTGCCCTGCCCCAGACCTATGTGGGTCATATGACATTTTATACAGTTTTTTTTTTATGACAAATACGAGACATGGCAACAACTCACTGCATGATGGAGCCTAGAGAACGTAGTTAGAATGTCCCTAAAATTCAAGTTTGGGTTTTTGTCTCATATTTACATCATATATTTAAGAAATATCACACAAGCAATAGGTGATCTACTGATCTTATACAACAGTTCAGTAAGTAAGAAGTTAATATTGTTATTTTAGGCACAATGTTGTCTGTTTGGCTGAATTTTGCCAACGAAAATATAAAGACAAAGCAGAACTGTTTGTCTCTGTGCAACACACAGTGGCATTTCATTACTACGTTTCTGGGCCTGGGGACATTTCAGTTGTGTTGCTGTCTATGCAGGGTCAGAAAGCTCTGAGATTTCATCAAAAATATCTTAATTTGTGTTCTGAAAATGAACACAAGGAATATCATGAGGATGAGTAATTAATGACAGAATCTTAATTTTTTTTGGGGGGGGGTTAACTATCCCTTAAATATAGTTATGATGATGACTTTGGGATTGAAGGGAAATAACATTCTATGAGGATACAGAATTTGTCTCAACACCAGATTCATTCTTTCTTTTTTCTTTTTTTTTAACGCTCAACCCAACTAATCTTCTCAGTGTCAGCACACCTGATCATACGTGCCTTTCAAAGCACACACACACACACACACACACACACACACACAATCTTGCCATCTCTCCTTCACTTTATCACTTCCTCTCTCCATTTCTCTCTAATTCCTTTGCTCCTCTCTATCCTTTTTATTCTCTATCCCTCCCCTGCTCCGCGACATGCCCCAGACACTAAAAGAATGCTGGGAATGGCGGAGGCCCTGTGGTCCACACTAAAAGCAGAGTAAGCTTCACCCCCTCATTTCAGGACAAGCTGAAGTGTGTAAGCCCAATGAAAACATTGCCTACCAAACCAGGCCAAGCTGTGTTGAGTTACACAGCCTGTAGAATTTCAGATACTTTTTGTAACGCCAGAGTTTCTGCCAGCGTGTAAATAGTAAATTCTTCTGAAAGGGCTGCGTGATTTTTAAATAATCACTGCGTTTTTGTATATATATACAAGTAGCTCATAGCACTTTTTTCAGTATCTCAGCAGTTCGGTTCACTGTAAATGCTGCCCCACACAAACTGTATCTCATGAGTTTGGGTCACTTATAATGTGTATAGGTGCCAACTGTCTTCCCACACCTGTAATGTTGAAGACAGTGAAACACACCCGCAATTCTTAAAAGACTTTTTTTCTCAGAGTTGCGAGATATAAACTCACAGTTCTGACTTCTCATGTCACAACTGTTTATATCTCCACAATTGTGACTTTTTTTTTTCCTCAGAAGTGCAAGTTTATATCTCGTGATTGTGACTTTTTTCCTCAGAAGTGAGTTTATATCTTGCAATTGTGTTTTTTTATCTTAGAATATTTTGCAATTTACTTTTTTCCTCAGAATTGAGTTTATATCGTGCAATTTAAAAAGAAAAATCCTTAGAATTGCAAGGTTATATCTTGCAATTGTGATCTTTCTTCCTCAGAAATTTGAATTTATATCTCGCAATTGTGACCTTTTTTCCTCAGAACTGCTAGTTTATATCTCACAATTGTGATCCTTTTTTTTCTCACAATTGAGTTTTATATCTTGCAATTGTTTATTTTTCTTTTATCTCAGAATTGCGAGTTTATATCTCATAATTGTGATCTTTTTTCCTCATAATTGAGTTTATAACTCGCAATTGTGACTTTTCTTCATAATTTTGAGTTTATATCTTGGTTTACTTTTTTCCTCAGAATTATGGGTTTATATCTTGCAATTTACTTTTTTCCTTAATTGCGAGTTTATATTTTGCAGTTGTGACCTTTTTTCCTCAGAATTGCGAGTTTATGTCTTGCAATTGTGACTTTTCCTCAGAATTTTGAGTTTATTTCTCACAATTATGACTTTTTTTCTTCAGAATTGCAAGGTTATATCTCACAATTGTGACCTTTTTTCCTCAGAAATTTGAGTTTATCACACAATTCTTTTTTTTGTGAGATAATGATTCAATTGACTTTTTTCCTCAGAATTGCGAGTTTATATCTCATAATTGTGACTTTTTTTCCTCAGTTGTGAGTTTATATCTCGCAATTGTGACTTTTTTCTTTAGAATTGAGTTTATATATTGCAATTTTTTTTTTTATTTATTTATTTTTTTTTAATCTTAGAATTACGAGTTTATATCTTGCAATTGACTTTTTTCTTCAACATTTTCAGTTTATATCTGGCAATTGTGACCTTTTTTCCTCTGAATTGCACGTTTATATCTCACAATTGTGACTTTTTCCTTAGAATTGAGTTTATATCTTGCAATTTCCTTTTTTTTTCTCAGAAAAAGTCATAATTGTGAGATGAAAATTTGCAATTACATTTATTTATTTATTTTTAATCAGTGGTGGAAAATGGGCTTTCAAATATTATTTTATTGCGATTTATAAGAAATTTTTGAGAAATCACAATTCCCTCTCAAATCGTACAGCCCTTAAAACCTTACTGAGGCCCCTGTGGAGGACAGTAAAATAATTGAATTGAATTGATTTACTGTATTACGAAAGAGAAGCAGCTCTGTCTTGTTCTTAAAGTTAAAGAAGTCCATATGAGACTTGGAGCATCAGCCTCAACAAACAGCTGGAATGCTGGGAGTTGTTGACTTTTGCGAAATGTCAGTGAAGTAGGGGGACGTGTGTATGCGTTACCTGATGCCAAGGTATGTGTGGTATGTAGTGTTTTTGCTGTGGGTGAGAGGGAGGACGCTGCCTATCAGCTGATTATACACAACAAAGCCGCTTCACAGGAAAACCACCGCAGTATTCAGGAATACCAGAGCAGCGTGGTAGTAACCTTTAGTCAACTCAAACCAAAATCACTGAGCCCAAACCTCAGACTGATGATGGTCTGATAACTGAATTCTGTGAAAGTCCCTGAAGGGCAATAACATACTCCCCGCCTCACATTCTCTTTGTAAATTTGTACCTGACTGGTGTGTGGGTGACACAAGGCCCAGTAATGTACACTCGTTTAGAGGGTGTTTCATATATGGATTGTTTTAGTTTGTTTCAGCACCTGGTTGTCCCAAGGCCATGAGCACTGCCTCCAGGATAACACTGTGGTTTTTGGCCTGTTTCGCAAACACACATTTTTGCATATGTGGTTTATGGGGACTTTCCATAGGCATGATGGTTTTTATACTGTACCATTTGTATTTTCCTTCGCCCCCTACCCCAACTCTACACCTAAACCTAGCCCTCACAGGAAATTACAATTGCATTTCAAAAAACACAGTATTATACAGTAAGAAACAGGCCATTCAGATTTATAAGATAAATTTTGCAGTTTAAGTGCTTTGCACCTTTTTTCTTTCATCCATTCTTCCTTTCTAAACCTACCTTCCTTCCTTTCCTTCCTAAATATTAATTTCTTTCTTCCTCAACATACCTACAGTTGAGGTCAAAGGTTTACATAAACCTTGCAGAATCTGCAAAATGTTAATTATTTTACAAATATAAGAGGGATCTTACAAAATGCATATCATTTTTTGTTTAGTGCTGACCTGAATAAGATGTATCACATAAAAAACGTTTACATGTATTCCACAAGAGAAAATAGTAGTTGAATTTATACGAATGACCCCGTTCAAAAGTTTACATACACTTGATTCTTAAATCTACGGTGTTATCGGAATGATCCACAAGTGTTGTTGTTTTTTTTTGTTTGTTTGTTTGTTTGTTTTTGTTTTTTGTTGTTCATGAGTCCCTTGTCCTGAACACTTAACCTGCCTGCTGTTCTTCAGAAAAATCCTTTAGGTCCCACAAATTCTTTGGTTTTCCAGAATTTTTGTGTATTTCAATTCTTTCCAACAATGATTGTATGATTTTGAGATCCATCTTTTCACACTGAGGACAACTGAGGGACTCACATGGAACTATTACAGAAGGTTCAAACGCTCACTGATGCTCCAGAAGGAAAAACTATGCATTTAGAGCCAGGGGTGTAAACTTTTGGCATTTTTTCTTTCCTTCCTTAAACATACCTTCCTTCCTGTGCATACATATCTTCCTTCCTTTCTTTCTTTCTGTGCATGCATATCTTCCTTCCTTCCTTCTTTCCTGTGCATGCATATTGTCCTTCCTTTCTTCCTTCCTTCCTGTGCATGCATATCTTTCTTTCTTTCTTTCTTCCTTCCTTCCTTCCTTCCTTCCTTCCTACCTTTCTTCTCATGCATGCATATCTTCCTTCCTTCTTGTGCATGCATATCTATCTTCCTTCCTTCCTTCTTCCTGTGCATGCATATCTTCCTTCCTTTCTTCCTTCTTTCCTGTGCATGCATATCTTTCTTCCTTGCTTCCTTCCTTCCTACCTTTCTTCTCATGCATGCATATCTTCCTTCCTGTGCATGCATATCTGCCTTCTTTCCTTCCTTCCTGTGCATGCATATCTATTTTCCTTCCTTTCTTCCTTCCTTTCTTCCTTCTTCCTGTGCATGCATATCTTCCTTCCTTCCTTCCCTCCTTCCTAAATCTACCAACCTTGCTGCTACATTTCATTCCTTCTGTCTCTCCTTTCTCACTTCATTCCTAAACTTGGTCAGCCTCCTTTGTCTTCCAGAGGTGCAGCACTGTTTACACACTGGACATACTTTCTGTATAAAATCATGAGATTTATAAAATTCTGTTTAAACACATGGATCTTTCCCTCTTATGGTAATTAAAGTATTTAAAGATAACTGTAAGTGACTAAGACCTGATTCATGTGAGACTGAACAAAATACTGACCTTATGGAGATCACCTCCATTCAAAACCAAATGCCAGACCACCCCACACACACACACACATACTCAGACACACACAAACATGCAGAGCCTCAGAAAACATGCCAGACCTCTCTGGTGGAAATAACAACATTACCCTTCCCATTCCCTCCTGCTCCAAAAGCCTGGGAAGTAGCACAGGAAGCTTGCAGGGTTCTGGGAAAAATGGATACGTGGAAATACTCCATACACGCTTACTGTGCAATGGCACATACACACATTAATACTGACTAGTTCAAACAAACAGTAGATGTCTCTCATGCACAAAACAAACAAAACGTAAAAAAAAAACTTAAAACATGCAGTGATCATGTATTGTACACCACTTGTCAGCACTTGATGTTCCTTAATGTTCTATTGATTACTCATTACACTGGTTGTAATTACATCCTAATCATGAATGAATGGCAATAACTCTCCCTGGATTGCAGGGACAATTAGATTACCGTGTAACTTTAGGTTGCATTTATGCGTACGTGTGAGAAAGCATGTGCGAGTGATGTGCTTTTACCCGTCTCTGTGCAATAATAATAAGGTATTGACACAGAATGTGTTTACATCAGTATCTTGCACAATAGAGCCGTTTTTATATCAAGACCCTACTTGCAAAAGCTCTCAACAATTTAATTGTTCAATTTCCTTTTCCTTCCCTGCTCAGTGACGGAGGCTGGCTTTGGTGCGGACATTGGCATGGAGAAGTTCTTCAACATTAAGTGCCGGACGTCTGGGCTGAGGCCTGATGTTGTGGTGCTGGTAGCCACTGTACGAGCTCTGAAGATGCATGGAGGTGGACCAAATGTAAGTGTGTGCGTTGCATATTCACACGTCCCTTTGTATGCCTGACTGCGTTAAAATACATTTCATGTATTTACGATGTTCTGTATATACTGTGTGTTTTATAAGGTTACAGCTGGTGTACCACTGCCTAAAGAGTATATCAATGAGGTAAGCGATTAATTTATTCAATCTAATCTTATGTTGAATGACCATATTTGTATAGCTAATGATTTAGTGGTTTAATTTTTGTACCTTTTTTTTTTACTTATGTACTATACTACTCTAACAATAAGTGGCGTTGTTGCTCCCCAAAGGCAGGATGAAAATAAAAAGGGTTGAAAGGAGGTCTGGAAGTAAATGAATGAGTGTCTGCCCTACCTCACTCGGGCTAAGGCCCAGAACACATCTTCTCCACCCCCTCCAGCTCCCTTCTTCCTCCCTAATGTGGTTTGTGTTATTCAATTAACAGGGTAAATACAATCTGTGTTGTTGAAGCTAGGGACACAGAGGCGTAATGGGAGTTGTAGTCTACGAAATACCCGTACCTGCTTTTCATCAGCCTCTCTAAAGCAACCCCAGCTGAGAAAATAACTCAAGTGCTTAAGCTAATTGTGCGGTTCTCTAATGAGAAACAGAAAGCACCGCAGCATGTCTCCTGAGCTTTGGATCGCTATTCTCTGAGACTGGTTCTGCTCCATGAGCGACAATTGAGTTGGGGAGAGCAGGAAGTTTCCTCTGGGAAGCTCAGCTGGTGGGATGACGTTCTCCGGGACAAACCAACTCATCCTTTAATGAAGACCCTGATTAGCCATTCAGATCCAACATTTTATTACTTTCCGTTTTTTATTTAGTTCGTATCTCTAAAATGTTTTGATTTAAAATCTTACGGGTGAAACCTCAATTAGATTCAAGCCTGATATTTAGAGATGTTTTTCATTAGTTAATTGACCTCGTTTACTGTTTTTCTGTCAGAATTTGCAGCTGGTTGCAGACGGCTGCAGTAACCTGAAGAAGCAGATTCAAATCGCTCGCCTCTTTGGAGTCCCTGTGGTTGTTGCTCTGAATGTCTTCAAGTAAGAATAAATCTGCCTAAAAATGCTCATACTCCAGCATCCGTTTTCTTCCCAAAACATGATGTTTGAAAATTCTCTTGGTTGATGTAAACCAGAGTACCAAGCGTTAAAGAGAGTGTCTGGTCAAAAACAGGCATAGAGGGTCAACAAATTGAGCTTAAATTTGCACTTAAGTGTGTCTTTCAGCTTTAAATAGCCATATTTAGTAGGGATGTGATGAGATCTTGTGTGTCGGATCTTGCGAGAACGTGACAATATCTTCACAAAACATTTAGCACTGTTTACATTACAGCTGCACACTTAATTTTTAAAAGATTGCGATCTTGATTCAAACTCCTATGCAATCTTATTCCTAAATGACAACGATTCACACTGACGCTTATGATGTGAAACCCAAAGACATTCAAGTCTGCATTCTTGCCTTTTCAACCACATAATAATCATTATTTCTGTGTTACAGACATTTAAAGAAAAGAAGTACTGAGATAAAAATGTATAGTTATATAAAAGTTTATATAAACGCTTATTGTCTACAGTAGCGATCAAAACGAAAGTATCTTAACACTTGTAACGCATATCCTTTTCCGCCAGGAGGGGGCGACAACTGCCCGTTTAAAAAAGTTTTTATTGAATCATTCATTAAGGTGAATGACTCCTTCATTGATATATATATATATATATATATATATATATATATATATATATATATATATACTAGTGGTTTTGTCTGAACCACTAGTAAATAACTTTATTTTGTTAGATTTCTCATCTTATTTTTTCTTCAGAATCGTGATCTCCAATTTATTTTAAAAAAAATCGTGATTCTCAATTCATCCAGAATCATGCAGCTTTAGTTTACATGTTTATTACTGCATGTAATTCATTAAAATAGAAATCAAATTTCATAAAGTTGATGATAAAATGCACCTACATTTTTTTGCATATTGTGTTTTTCCATTGAATAAAATACTATTTCCCCCTATATATATTTCATCACTGTTTAAAAGTCTTGTCTCATTCTCGTGAACCCAGTCTCGTGTCTTGTCTTGTCTCGTGGGATAAGTGTCTCATCACACCCCTAATATTGAGCTAAAGTGTTCTTTGCCCTGTGCTATTTGGATTTGCCTTGTCAGAACCAATGACAATTTTCTTTCCATGAAGGACCGACACTCAAGCTGAGATCGATCTGGTGTGTCGCATCGCAGAGGCTTCTGGGGCCTCATCTGCTGTGCAATGTCATCATTGGTCCAGAGGTGGGCGGGGCTCTGTGGAGCTGGCACATGCTGTGAAGAAAGCTGCATCTCAGAAGAACAGTTTCCAGTTTCTGTACAATCTGCAGGTGAGGCCTGACACAGTTGTTTGTGGAAAAAATACTATGAACATTAATAAAACAAACAAACAGAATCCACTCTAAGACAGAGCAAATTGACTGATGGATGCAGACTGTAAGGCCATCAGCTGGTTTGAGTTAACCTTAGTGAGCTTTGGAGGTTGTGACTTTGATTAAGTGATGCTATGAAAGGTGCGGTAATCTCCGCTCTTGGCTCCGGCTGGCCTCTATTATCCCATTAGAGGTCTGCACACTTGCTATCCCAGCCATCTCCACTTTCTATGAAATGGATGGGGGGATTTTATGACCACCAGATAGACGTTTTAGAGCTGGAAAAAAAGTTCAAATACATACATGTTTTCAATACATCTTTTACTTCCTTATTCTGTTAAGTAATTATTGTGCCATGTGTTTTTTTAAACAGGATTCTATTGTAGAGAAAATTCGGACTATTGCACAGAAGGTTTATGGTGCTGATGACATTGAGCTTTCACCTGAGGCTCAAGCTAAGATGGATTACTACAATCAACAGGTGAGAAGCGCTGTACATAACAAATGCATATACTGTTTAGATGTTTAAGCATTTTAGGGGTTGAAGCGTGTAGCCGGTGAAACCCTATTGTAATTGTTAGAATGGCCAAGGATCAGAATTCTCCACCTAAAAGTGATCAGGCAGACCAACACCATAAGTTGTAGAGACTTGAAACTTTGGAGGGATGGTAGTATTTACACTGCCCTCCAAAAGTTTGGAAACGCCCTAGAAAAGTGGGGTTTTAGACAATATTGGCATGAATCCTTTTTAATTTGTGATAATTTTGCACTACGAAAACATATTTTGTCACATAAACAGTTTATTATAGAGAGAACTTAATTTTCGATTCATCAAAATATCCAGCATTAGCAGCTATTGCAGCTCTACATCCGAGCTGTCAGTTTATTCAAACTTTCACTTGATATATTAATCCAAGCCTCCTGAAGGATTGCGCAAAGATTAAACCAAAAAATAAGGATTTATGTTGATATTGTCCAAAACCACACTTTCCCAGGGGTATTTCCAAACTTTTGGAGGGCAGTGTATAATATAATATATTCTCAGGGGCGGATTTAACCAAAAGACGAGGTAAGCAGCCGCTTGGGGCCCCCTCTGATATTGCCAAAACATACACTGCCTTCCAAATGTTTGGAAACACCCCTGGCGAAGTGTGGTTTTGGACGATATCAGCATAAATCCTTATCATTTTTTGGTGCAAATACATTAAAGTAACTTGACATTATCAGTGAAGACCAGCAATAATAATTTTCATTTTGATTACATAATAATGGCAATATGTACACTACCGGTCAAAAGTTTGAAAAGTTTTTTTTTTTAAGAAGTTTCTTATGCTTATCAAGGCTGTTTTCACTTGACCAAAAATACAGAAAAAAAGTATTGTGAAATATTATTATGATGTAAATCATTGTTTTTCTATATTAATATACATTAAATTTAATTTATATCTGTAATTAAAGTTGAATTTCCAGAATCATTACTCCAGTCTTCAGTGTCACATGATGATTTATTATCAGTGCTGGAAACAGTATTTTTTATTTTTTTGCAACCTGTGATACTTTTTTCAGGATTTTTTGATCAATAAAAAGAACAGCATTTATTTAAAATAGAAAGGTTTTCTAACAACATACACTACTGTTCAAAAGTTTGAGGTCAGTACATTTTTATTCTTTTTTTTTTTTTGACAGAAATTAATACTTTTATTCACCAAGGATGTCTTAAATTAATAATAAGTGATAGCATAGATTTACATTGTTAGAAAAGATTTATATTTTGAATAAATGCTGTTCTTTTTAACTTATTCATCAAAGAATCCTGAAAAAAGTTTCCAACATTGTTAATTCTAATAATAAATCAGCATATTAGAATGATTTCTGAAGGATCACGTGACACTTAAGACTGGAGTAACAGCTGATGAAAATTCAGCTTTGCATCACAGGAATAAATTGTATTGTAAAGTATATTAAAATAAAAACCATTATTTTATATTGTAATAGCTATTTTATTGTATATATTGTAATAATATATTGTATAAATGTTTTTTTTCTGTATTTTTGATCAAATAAATGCAGCCTTGATGAGCATAAGAGACTCATCATTAGAAAAGTAGTGTTTAATCTCAACAAATCCACTGCAGTTCAATTCTCTGGACTCTCTAGGTCAGTAATTATCTAAAAAAATATGATGATTGAACTCCGGTTAGCTATACCAGGGTTATTTAGAAAATGGGTATTACCAAATATATCTAAAAGCCTATAATTCTTAAATGGAACTTTTTGGAACTTCACAAAATTAAGCACATGCAGCATATAATTCTAAAGGAGTATGCCAACTATTATGGACATTAGATTTATAGATGGCACTATAACAACCATAAATGTTAAAAAATAACAAATTTTTATGGTAAATTACCTAGAATTGCCAAAAATGCTGTTTTTGTTGATTGATTTAGGTTGTTAGAGGCTTGCTAAAAAAGTTATGTCTGTTTTTGTATTCATATATATTTTTATATCAATAATTTTCAACCTTTTTATATTTATATTTATTTTTTATGCATATGCACCCATATAACAAATACATAGTTAAAAAAAATACAATATTCATCTTTATATGCTTCTTATACAAAGAGATAGTTTAGAATGGATGAATTGAAACTGGTGGGTTGAACTGATTCATGAAAATCTGACATGACATTTGCAATTTTAAATTTTAATGCTTGTATTTGTTCACCATTTTTTACATTTAACCATTGTTTGATGTTGGTTGAACATGTGTTTCATGAGCTACGTGTTCAATGATATTAAATGGTTAGATAATCTTGGCCCAACAGGTTTGAATTACATTCAGCGAAGCAGTGCATCTCTCAACATAACGGGTAACGATTGTCAAGAGGCCAGAGCCAGTGATGTTCATGTCTCTTGTGGATATTAACTGAGTCTGTAAATCTCTCACAGGGTTTTGGTGCTCTTCCCATCTGCATGGCCAAGACCCACCTGTCTCTCTCTCATATGCCCGAGAAAAAAGGTGTTCCCACCGGTTTTATCCTGCCGATCAGAGACATTCGCGCCAGCATCGGAGCAGGGTTTATCTACCCTTTAGTTGGAACTGTAAGTGATTATCCTTTAAATCTGATGGAAGCACATCTTATTCCTTTCTTTTCCCTTCTGTGTACATCTACGTCCACACTTCCAGATGTATTTGATGGCTTTCACCTATTTGATGCCATCCACTGCCTTTTCACATTACTTTCTTTTATTACTTCCTTTTGCCTGGTAAGTGAATGTTTCGCTTACTAATAGGATCCAGGATTACGGTTGAACCTATGATCTATGACCTTGTTAGGGCCTTTAAAAACAGCACTCATGCCAAATTCCTCTGCCTTCATGTTTTTGCTCTATAAAAGCCAATATTGCCTGGCCCAGGGCAGGTATATCTCTCTGTCTGAATTCCTCACAGTGTTTGGTCAAGGCAGTTTTCATTTGATGAGAAGTCTATTGGATTCTCAGTTTGGATTCATGTGAGGCAGTTTGATTAAGCCCTGTGAAAACAGCCCTTAGAGCATGTGTGGGGGTTTTCGAACTTTTGAATGACCCATGCTTTTCTTTGTATGTGCGCATATTTGTGGTTTTCATTAAGATACTCCATCCCTGGATTTTTCTCAATGTTTTTTTTTAATGTTTCTTCCTAAACCCAGCTGGTTCACCTTAGGAGCCACCATTCCAATCAGACTTCCAACATGGGGGATGTATGAAGCAAGACTCTTTATTCTCCCATTTAGTTTATACATTATAAAGCTATACATTAAAAACATTTATAAACGTGCATGGAAACGGATGTCAAATTTTAAAATCTGTTTGTTAGAAAAAGGCTAAATGTGATTATTTTTATTTGATCATATTGTATATCGCTTTGTTTGAACATCCTGACCAAATGGACTTTGCGTCACATTATAGTGTCCCAGTTTGATCAAGCAAGCATTTTTGTATCTTTTTGTCCATGTTTTGTTGGCTGGGTGAGGCTTAGGGAAGGAAGCTCATTTCCGGGTTGAGAGTGAGGTCCTGGCTGCATTGTGGGGTCAGGGTAGGGGTGAGGTGTCCGTTGTGCGGCATGCTGGGAGATGGGTGACTGTGACCCAGCCCCTCCGGTCTGACCACCGCTCTGTCCCCTTTTATCTCCATGGGCCTGCTGCGGGACACACGGCCAGCGCTCATGACCTCTCACCTTCAACCCGTCTCAGAATTTACTGCCAATGCTTTGAACTTCAGTATGATCTGCTGTTCTGGTTTTCTTTATTTTCCTTATTTCTTTCCTCAAATCTACCCTCATTTCGTTTTTTCACTTGCTTGATTGTAATACAGTCAGATGTTAATGAGTCAGTGCTTAAATCTCAAAAGGATAGTTCAGCCGAAAATGAAAATTCTGTTATTAATTCCCACTTTAATGTCGTTCCAAACTCATAAGACCTTCATTCATCTTCAGAACACAAATTAAGATATTTTTGATGAAATCCGTGAGCTTTCTGACCCTACATAGACAACAACACAACTTAGGGCTGCTCGGGAACTTTATATGATTGATTAGAGCCCTGCATTTCAGCCTGTTTTTTACGGAATTCAGTCAATTTTTATGCAATATTTCTGTTTTAGGCTTCTCCTTAATTTTATATTTTAGACATCCATCAATTATGGCGATTAAAAAAAACTGCTGCACTAGTGAGACTTCACTTTCGAGACCGGCTCGGACGGCATTTAGTGTCTCAGCCAGCAGCAGTGCCTTCAGTGCAGCTTCACGTTCAAGCAATAGGTTGAAACTTGGCAAAAAGCACCGGTCAAAAATAAATAACAATAAATGTGTCGGGGGGAATAGTAAGGAGATATTTGAGTTATTTATGAATAAACTAGTGTATTCTGAGTCAGTGTCGCAAAGATCCTGACTCGCAATCTCCTCTTTGACGCGCCTTTAGAGAGAAATGCATCTTTACGGATTACATAATGAAAGTGTTTTTGTTTTCGTTTTGTTTTATTTCATTAAGTAGTAATTTAAAGCTTCTATATATGCATTTATGTCTGTAAGACATGTATTTGCGAGGTTCTGTTAATTTTTGTGAAGCGCTCTTGTTCAAGAACCAGACGGCAGAAAGCGCATCATTTTGTTTTGATGGAGAATTTTAAATAGTTTTCACCGGAAAAAATGCAAGTGATCACGCTGGTGCCTCAGTGTCCTGCAAAGCGGCTTTAGCTTCTACTCTCCGCACAAATGATTAGATATGCGCCTAATAGCACACATTTATCTGTGTTTAACATTTAAACCAACATTGTTTTATACTGTTTTATGTAGATTTTATTTTAGTCAAGTCGTGATGATTTGTGACCCTGGACCACAAAACCAGTCATAAGTGTCAATTTTTCAAAATTGAGATTTATACATCATCTGAAAGTTGAATAAAGAAGCTTTCCATTGATGTATGGTTTGTTAGGATAGAACAATATTTGGTCGAGATACAACTATTTGAAAATCTGGAATCTGAGGGTCCAAAAAAAATCTAAATGTTTAGAAAATCGCCTTTAAATTTGTCCAAATGAATGCAAATTACTAATCAAAAATTATGTTTTGATATATTTACAGTAGGAAATGTACAAAAGATCTTCATGGAACATGATCTTTACTTAATATTCTAATGATTTTTGGCAAAAAAAGAAAAATCTATAATTTTGACCCATACAGTGTATTTTTGGCTATTGCCACAAATATACCCCAGCGACTTAAGGACTGGTTTTGTGGTCCAGGGTCATTTTTGAGAAGGCAAATTGATCAAACAGACTATGAATAGTCTTCCGCTGACTGCATTCCTTTAAAAAAAACACAAACTTATATTTAACGAACAAAACAACAACAATTTTCCAAGTTAACTTAAAAAAACGAAACAAAATATAAGCCTAATCACTTTGCTATTACATTCAAAACTGAGCTATTTTAATAGCTGAGACAATAGTTAAACATTCACTTTAACAGCGCAAATTCTCTTTCGTGCTTTTAAAAACACAACATCAAATAAACATTAAGAAATCAAGCATGTCCCATTTATGCAAGTCACGTTACATGATTTTACTGATTTGCATGTGAAACTAGGCTTTTATGGAGGAGCAAAAGCACATTAAATGGGGCAGAATTGGGAGCAATAATCATTTTGTATTTTCATCAATTCAATCGTTTGAAGCCAAAATCGAAATTGAATTTCGATTAATTGCACAGCACTAACACAACTGACACGTCGAAGGCCTAGAAAGGTAGTGAGGACATTGTTAAAATAGTCCATGTGACATTAATGGTTCAACCGTAATATGAGAGAATACTTTTTTGTGCATAAAGACAACAAAAATAACAACTTTGTAACTCTTGTGTTTGTTTTAATATATTTTAAAGTATAACTAAAGCTATATTTATTTAGTAAACATTACTCCAGCTTATTTATTCAATTTGTACAGATATTGTAAAAAGATTACATTAGTTTATAAACACGTTTCCTGTCTTTCAGTCATAGTCATAGTAAACTTGCATTTTAAATGGCATGTAATCATTAATACAGGCAAGTCACATCTATTTCAATCATTTCTGTGTGGCTCAGGCTATAAGACAGGTGTGTGTTATTCTGCCTGTAACTTTCAATGCTAGGCCCTGAGGGGCCAAAGCAGGCATTTGGGGGGGGGGTTACAGGAGGAAGTAACTGATGTCATGCACCAGATATGTGAGGGAGGGGTCAGCCAGAGAACAATGGGACTCAGCGGATCTTAGCTTCCATTCAGCTCAGGAAATTTATTGCCCAAATCCGTGTCTGCTGTAAGCTGCACAATGAATTCCTGATGATACCGCTGGAAGGCTTATGGTGTTTTGGCAACCTGACCACCGCGCTGACATGAACACATGTCAATAGCGGACTGGTGCAAAGAGCATGTTCAGTAGAAAGTATAAACAGACACAATGGTCTGCGGTAAGAAAAACATGGCCCAGTGTTCAAATGAATTAAGTTGCCATTTGTTCTTAAACGGTGACTGCATAATGGAGTATTGTGTATGGAAATCATTGTGGGGATTTCTTGGCTCAATTTAAAATAGCAACTAGATTCTTTTTAAGTTTATTTGCGTGACAATACTCATATGACAGCACAAAGTGAACTCTTTAACCTAAAGGAAAAAACAAAATGTTGAAGTGCAGATTTGTATCCTGGTCAATAACTAAATCCCTTGTACGTTTTTGGCACAGAAGAGACATCTCAAAAACACCCCAGGCAAGCAGATGACCTTTTAAGTGAATTTCCTGAGACAGTGTTGCATCAGGTTTACAGGTTTTTTTTTTTTTTTAGGGGTCAAGCACCCATGTATAATCATCGTCTTTTGAATTTGTCTTCTGAAGAAATTCTGTCAGAGTGCTTCAGTCTGACCAATCTGGGTTCAGTCTCTTGCGCTTTTAACAACAGTTTGGCATATTGCATTGCAACTGCAATGTAATTTCCACCCTGTGCCATAACGGTACTTAAGCAAATTGGAAGAAAGTGCCATTTAGTGGTAAGAAATTTGTACAGTATACCCAATACTGAATATACCCAACATTTGAATCATTTGGACTTAAAGGGATAGTTCACCCAAAAATGAAAAAGCCCCCATGATTTACTCACCCCCAATCCAACCTAGCTGTATGACTTTCTTATTAAAAACAGTCCTGGCTTTATAATGGCAGTGAATGTGTATTAATGTTTAATCATTAAAAGAGCTCCACATGACTCCAGGGGTTAATAAAGGTCTCCTGAAGCAAATTGATTAATTTTTGCAAGAAAAATATCCATATTTGTGATTTAATGTGGAAGCACAGTGGAGAGAGCAAAACAAAAACACCAGTCACAAAGTAGAAGTACAAAACAAGAATTTGTAAAAAAAAAAAAAATAAATAAATAATAATAATAATCCAGTCTGTAGGGTTTTACCCATTTTTAAAAAAAAATGGGATAGTCGAATTTTGCTCAAATGAGTCAACTGGTTCACTTTATCTTTCTACAAGGAAGTTAATTTAATCTAATAAGCCATTAAATAGCTCCTGGGTTGTCATGCGTGTGAGGAATCTTTCTTTCAAATATTTAAAGCTCTGCTTGCTGTGACGAGGGTTTATTCTAAGAAAAGATGGGGAAAGGAAGTCTCAATAAAGGCTTGGGATGGATGATGTCTGTCTTTATTCTCAGAAATGCACATGACCACAGAAAACTTAAAAAAAAAAAAAGATTAATCTGACATGAAATCTGAGCTGAAGTATTTCATATTAATAGCGTCCATGACATTTATTGAATGTAGCAGGATCTTTATATCTAAGACCTCTGTGAAAATTAGAGTTTTCATTCTCCAGGCAAGGTGAAATGGCTGGATAAACGATGTACTGTTTCCTCTGTTTGTTTTTTTTGTTTTTTTTTGCTAAAAAAAATGCTAATTTAATTAAGATAATTCATTTCTTTTTCCTGGGTCTCACATGTGTGCCAGTCACTTGATTTTAATCTGTGGTATTTTTAGGGTTCTTCATTTTTCTTTTATGTAATCAATGGGTTTGACCACTGGCTATAGATTTTGTTGTTGGGGAATTAACATGATGACCTTTAAGATTTACTTCTAACAATTTAACCCAAAATCTGCATGCTTTGTGTGGATGTTGATTGCTTAACTGACCTGTTACCATTTGCACAATCTATGTGCAATTCATTTTCTAAAACAACAAAATATTTAGGCATCCTAAATTGTAATGGACACAACAGTTTCAAAATGATCGCAAAATTGGGGGCTACTAAAAGAATCACTATTGTTGCATTAATTTGGTGATAAAGTCTGGTTTTAGTGGCTCCAGAATTAGCCTCTGTTTGTAATTGAGAGTTATATGCCATCAAAGTAATATGATTTGCCTAGAATAGATGTTTAGCAAGGTGGTTGAACATCTTTGAAAGCAGCTCTTCTTTATAACTGAATTTATGATCTTTGAAGCTAAGTGAATCTAAGGTTAATAGGCTGATTTAAACACTCAAAGAACACAAACTACGTATCAGTTATAGTCCTTTAAGTACCTAAACTTCATTTAACAAACCTTCAGTTCACTGACTCAAATACTGTGTGCTGTGATATATTTTATCAAAAATATTTATTGGCTATCAAAACGTTGTGTTTTTTTCTTGTATGCTAAATTCTCTGTTTCTTTCAGATGAGCACCATGCCAGGCTTGCCTACACGACCGTGTTTCTACGACATTGACCTTGATCCTGTGACGGAGGAGATAAAAGGACTTTTCTGAGGACATTTCTGCAGTCACTTGCATGCATTTGACCAGTAAGCACACACTTAAGAACAATGGCTTTTTGTTTTTGTGCTTTGCACATGCCACACAACAACAACAGAATCAGATTTGATTGAATGTACCTAAAACTCTTCTCTTTCTTGCTTTTCTCCATTCTCAGGTCCATGTAGGCCTCCATTCATTTGCCACTGATGTTGAGAAACCACTGAGTGTTAGATCAACAAAAAATCCTCCTTATTTGATTTGCACAGGTTTCTTTTTTAAACCAAAGTTAAGTCTTAAATCTGTGATGCGTTTATACATTTTTTATTAATCAGTAACTTGTTTTCCCAAAAAATTGAGTTTATAGTTATTGGTTTGGAGACTTGGAGTCTTGAAGTTTTAGGCTTTACGTTTTGTTTTTCTTTCCGTAAACATTTCTGTTTACATAGTGTTTTAGTGTTTACAATTTAATGACGCACAAGCTTTTAAGCCATTTAACGCTTTAATATTTCTGTCTTGCATGTTTCAGATTTCTTATGAAATATGGTAACCATATTCAAGCAAACTGTTTATTTTCTTTTTATTTGGATACTGCTATTATCCTCTTTTTGTAGCATTAAATCATATGTAACGGTTTCAGCCAAATATGCCATTAATCCTAAGTCTGAGGTGCTTTTATTTACACTACACAAAACAAAATTACAAGTGGTGCCAGTGGTTTGGCACCTGTTCTCTCTCTGTGATGCAAATGACATAAATGTACAAGTGTTGCAAAGATCTCACTACCGGTGTATGCACATTTTCAGCATGCATGTGCGTACATGCCAGAAAGTCTTGTTTTAGACATTCCACTGTTATCTGTTATTCTGAGTCTTAAACTACAGTGTGCTACGTGAGTAAAGAAGAATTCCATTGACTGTTGCAATGCATGCTTGAAAACCTGCATTTTTCTAGTGATGATAGATTCTAAAAGGCAGTCAGAGAACAAGATGACAAAAATAAAATTGTATTTCAGCGTATATACGCAACGTTGAATTGGAGAGTGAACATTTTCCTTCATTTTATTCATGTTCCACTTTTACAAAACTCTTAATGCTTTAACATTCATTTTGTATGTGAATGAGTGTGTGAGAGATGTGTGTGTGCATGTACAGTTTACATACAGTCGTGGCCAAAAGTTTTGAGAATTACATAAATATTGGAAAAGTTGCTGCTTAAGTTTTTATAATAGCAATTTGCATATACTCCAGAATGTTATGAAGAGTGATCAGATGAATTGCATAGTCCTTCTTTGCCATGAAAATTAACTTAATCCCGAAAAAAACTTTCCACTGCATTTCATTGCTGTCATTAAATGACCTGCTGAGATCATTTCAGTAATCATCTTGTTAACTCAGATGAGAATGTTGACGAGCACAAGGCTGGAGATCATTATGTCAGGCTGATTGGGTTCGAATGGCAGACTTGACATGTTAAAAGGAGGGTGATGCTTGAAATCATTGTTCTTCCATTGTTAACCACGGTGACCTGCAAAGAAACGCGTGCAGCCATCATAGCCATCAGGCAAGGATATTGTGGCTACTAAGATTGCACCTAAATCAACAATTTATTGGATCATCAAGAACTTCAAGGAAAGAGGTTCAATTCTTGTTAAGAAGGCTTCAGGGCGTCCGAGAAAGTCCAGCAAGCGCCAGGATCGTCTCCTAAAGAGGATTCAGCTGCGGGATCGGAGTGCCACCAGTGCAGAGCTTGCTCAGGAACGGCAGCAGGCAGGTGTGAGCGCATCTGCAGCACAGTGAGGCCAAGACTTTTGGAAGATGGCCTGGTGTCAAGAAGGGCAGCAAAGAAGCCACTTCTCTCCAAAAAAAACATCAGGGACAGATTGATCTTCTGCAAAAAGTATGGCGAATGGACTGCTGAGGACTGGGGCAAAGTCATATTCTCCGATGAAGCCCCTTTCCGATTGTTTGGGGCATCTGGAAAAAGGCTTGTCCGGAGAAGAAAAGGTGAGCGCTACCATCAGTCCTGTGTCAAGCCAACAGTAAAGCATCCTGAGACCATTCATGTGTGGGGTTCCAAGGGAGTGGGCTCACTCACAATTTTGCCCAAAAACACAGCCATTAATAAAGAATGGTACCAAAACACCCTCCAACAGCAACTTCTTCCAACAATCCAACAACAGTTTGGTGAAGAACAATGCATTTTCCAGCACGATGGAGCACCGTGCCATAAGGCAAAAGTGATAACTAAGTGGCTCGGGGACCAAAACATTGAAATTTTGGGTCCATGGCCTGGAAACTCCCCAGATCTTAATCCCATTGAGAACTTGTGGTCAATCCTCAAGAGGCGGGTGGACAAACAAAAACCCACTAATTCTGACAAACTCCAAGAAGTGATTATGAAAGAATGGGTTGCTATCAGTCAGGATTTGGCCCAGAAGTTGATTGAGAGCATGCCCAGTTGAATTGCAGAGGTCCTGAAAAAGAAGGGCCAACACTGCAAATACTGACTCTTTGCATAAATGTCATGTAATTGTCGATAAAAGCCTTTGAAACATATGAAGTGCTTGTAATTATATTTCAGTACATCACAGAAACAACTGAAACAAAGATCTAAAAGCAGTTTAGCAGCAAACTTTGTGAAAACTAATATTTGTGTCATTCTCAAAACTTTTGGCCACGACTGTACACCTTGCAGAATCTTTTTTTTTTTTTTTTCACCAAAATAAGAGGGATCATACAAAATGCATGGTATTTATTTAGTACTTACCTAAATAAGATATTTCATAGGGCTGTGCAGATAATCGGACGCGATATCATGCGCACCTCGTCAGTAATGCCGGTTCTGTGATTAGTCGTAAATCTCATTCACGTGTTCATTCATGCAGCCACGTTTACTACACAGAGCCGTAGTTCGCTGATAAGCTACGCAGTTTCGCGTGCATAATCGATATATATCGCCTGCGATACTGAAGACGATATTTGCGTAGCTTGTCAGTGAACTACGGCTCTGTGTAGTAAACGCGGCGGCATGAATGAACACGTGAATAAGATTTATGACTAATCACAGAACCGGCATTACTGACGAGATACACATGATAATTTGCGTCCAAATATCGCACAGCCCTTATTTCACATAAGACATTTACATATATGATTTTTTTGTGTGTATTTGAGCCCTTTCCAACAATGACTGTATGATTTTGAGATCCATCTTTTCACACTGAGGACAACTGAGGGACTCATGCAACTATTACAGAGGGTTCAAATGCTCACTGATGCTTTAGAAGGAAACACAATGCTTTAAGAGCTGGGGGTGACAACATGTTGAATTTGAATATCAGGGTAAGTTTAACTTTTATATGCTGGGGAACATGCAAGTAGTTTCCGAAGGGCAGTACTAAATAAAAAATATTATTTTTGTGCAAAGTAAGAAAAATGTACACGCCCTAATTTTGTTCAAAAGTTTACACCCGTGGCTCTTAATGCATTGTTTTTCCTTCTGGAGCATCAGTGAGCATTTGAACCTTCTGTATTGCATATGAGTCCTTCAGTGTAAAAAGAAAAAAAAAAAAAAGATCTCAAAATCATACAGTCATTGTTGGAAAGGGTTCAAATACACAAAAATGGTGAAAAACCGAAGAATTTGTGTGACCTGAAGAATTTTTCTGAAGAACAGCAGGTGGTTAACTGTTCAGGACAAACACGGGACTCATGAAAAGCTATCGCTAAACAAAAAAACACAGCTGTGGATCATTCAGGTAACAACACAGTATTAAGAATCAAGGGGGTGTAAACTTTTGAACAGGGGTCTTTTTTTTTCCCACTATTATTTTCTGTTGTGAACTATATGAAAACATCTTTATGTGAAATATCTTATTCAGCTCAGTACTGAATAAAAAAAACTATTTTATATGATCCCTCCTATTTTTACATTTTGTAGATTCTTTAGGCTTGTATGAGCGAGTTAATGAATCGCCAATCCATATTGTGAAAGATTGTTGGTCCACAAAGATGAAATTCCTCTAGATTAGATTTCTTGGTCTTTTATTAGGATAAAGAGCTGTGATGTATCAAACAGTAGCAGGCGACTGGCCCCCACAGGGTCTTTCCATTCTTGTGCCTCAACAGGACACAGTCTAATCAGAGACACCCCATGAGGGTAGCCATACTCATTCATACCCCTTTGAAAAAGAGGCCTGTTGCCCTGTCATTGAAGACACCCGTAATTAGCTGACCAGCTCAGCTTGACATTTACTCAAATACTCACACTTCTAATCTCTTGCCTTATACAGTTGTGTTTTTTTTTGAATGGCCAATAGTCTAGAGTGTTATTGTTCCTTTTTTTTCCATGAATAGACTTTACACTTTAAAAGAGAGAAAAGTAATTATTTTATTATTTAGCACAAGTTTCTGTTGCTGCTATAGTGACTGCTGCCCTTTTGACCTTTCGTAGGGGTTTTATTGAGGTCACCATGTCAGGTGCGCTTATGGAGCTGTTACTGCTTATTAAATGCATTTCACCCAATACACTACAGTTCAAAAGTTTGGGGTTGGTAAGATTTTGTAAGGTTTTTGAATGTTATACTCACCAATGCTGCATTTAAAGGCAACCTATTATGCCCCATCAGTCATCTTGCCGGCACTAAATGTAAGCAATGCCCCTGAACTGAACAAAACTCATATTTTGCTGATAATTGCCGCTGAAGATGGTCAATTATTGTCATGTTTTAGATTGTACTAATGTTAAAATGTTTGAAGTACTATAGACTGCCAAAAGTTAAAACAAATCAAGGAAAAGTGCAAAAACTGTCTGAGGAACAAAAGGCATTTGTGGTTGGCCAAACAGAACCAGAATTTCCAGGACAAGAATCTTCTTTTGTAACAATATTGTTTTCCACTTTAGATCAATTTTATGCATCCTTGTTAAAAAAAATCCTAGTGACCTCAAACCTTTGAATGTTATTATATAATAATAATAATAATAATAACATATTGTGTATCACTGAGGTTATTACAGCATCAGCATGCTTAACAAATACAGCTGCCTGAATTAGATGTACTAAGTCTTGAACGTCAGTTCTTTGAAAGGCATTTCAATAAAGTTCATGTCTATGTCAAGAAACTAAAATCCGTCATTATGTTTCAATTAAGTTATGTTGTTGTCTGGGACACAGAGATGCTGATTCAATTATTTTAAGGCTGTTCTTTTGTGACATTTAGACTAAGTTCTTGGCAATCCAGGCAACTTTATTTGCCTCATTTAACATCAGCTAAAAGGCATATTGGTCATTATTTACTAATAATTTTAATTGCTTTACTTTGGACTCCAGCTTGTTGTCATTGGGCCTCATTCTGCGCCAAGTCATCCCGAAAAGTAACTGAAGATCAAAATTATTATTATGAATCACTTGAATGCAGGAATGCATGTGCGAAGGGTCACACTAGGCAAAGCCAATGTTATTTAATTCAATTACAGTGTGAAAGCATTATGATTCAGTCTGAACCTTGATCAAATTATAAGTCCACATCCTACAAAATGTTCAATGTAAGTAAATCACTGCACTAAGTAATAAGAAAAAGTTCTTCAAGGACAATATATATATATATATATATATATATATATATATATATATATATATATATATATAATGAAACCACTCCCTTACATTCTCAATACAGGTCATGATTTGAGCTTTTTTGCTTTTTAAATTATGTATTTAACAATGTGCTCAAAACATACCACGTCTCTTTCCACCACAAACTACTGCCTCTAAATATGGTCTGGGTATTTCTGAAAGCAAACATGTCTTCAGTCTATTCTTTAAATGTTTTCCCCTCTTTTTTTGTTATATTGCAAGTTATCCTATAACAATAACCAAACTTTAAATTACCTTTTTCCCCCACATCAATCTACACTCACTCGTACAAAAAAAAAAAAAAAGTTTTAACATCTTTGCAAACCTTTTAAAAAATAAAACAAGTTTAAATGATTTCATTGCATAAGTATTTAAACCCTCAAGAGCATTCATATTGCTTGTGGAGTTAACCTGGGGTAAATTCAATTCAACAGGTATGAAATGGAAAGGCACACATCTTAATAAAACCTGAAAGTGCATATAAGAGCAAAAATCTAAGAACTGCCTTGTAGAGCTCAGAAACAGAATTGCACTAAGCCACACATCTGGGGAAGATCTCAGAAAGAAAATAGCTTCGAAACAACCTGGACTCTTACTAGAGCTGTCCAAACTTGAGCAATTGATGGAAAATATCTTTGGTTAGAGTGGTGACCAAGAACCTGATGGTCACTCTAGTTGAGCTCCATGATCATATGTGGAGACAGAAGAAACCTACAGAAGGGCAAACATCACTGCAACACTCCACCAATCCAAACTCAATCCTCTCCTCAATGAAGACACATGAAAACGCTTGGAATTTGCAAAAAAGCACCTAAAGGACCCTTAAACTGTGAGAAAAAAGACTCTATGGTGTGATTAACCTCGATTCCAAGCATCATCATGTTTGACGGAAAGCAGGCACTGCTCATCACCTGCAGAATACCATCCCAAAAGTAAAGTGTGCATGTAGCAGTCTCTTGCTATGGGGTTGTTTTCCAGTGGCAGGGACTGAAGGACTTATAAGAGTAGAAGAATTTTAATATAGCCTTAATGAAAACCCAGTCCAGAGCATCAGAACCTCAGACTGAGCAGAAAGTTCACCTTACAGCTGGGCAATGATCCTAAGCACACAGCAAGAGTGGCTTATAGACGAATCTGTGAATGTCCTTGAGTGGCCCAATCAAATATATAAAGGGACCTGAAAATGTGCCTATCCAACCTGGCAGAGCTTGAGAGGTGAAGGTGCCAAATGCTGATGCTGATGTGCAAAGCTTGTCGCACCATATTAAAAAGATTTGAGGCTGTAAAGGTGCTTCAGCTAAGTACTGTGTTAAGGGTATGAATACTTATGCAATGTACTTATTTCTTTTCTTTTTTTTTTTTAATAAATGTACAATTCAGTTTCTTCTTTGTCGTAATGGTGTATGGAGTGTAGAAGAAGTAATTTAAAGCAGTTTAACATAAGACAGCAACATAAAATGTGAAAAAAATAAATGAATACTTTCGGAACTAAATTACCGAAATCTGATACATGATGCATTTTTTTCTCAAGCATTTTAAGAGAATGATTATCAATTTTAATCTTAACCTTTACTTTAGGTGTTGTTGACTTCTCTAAACACAGAGCCAGTGTATCGTGCCACCACGAGGTGGCTTGTGCAAACTTGGTTGTGAATCGCAAGTGGCCTGTAATTTACGCATTTAAAGGTTCTAAACAAAATGCCTTGGAGTTCAGCCAAACACGCAATTAACAGAGAGAGAGAGAGAGGCCTCACTGCATGGTTGGTTTAGATGCATGCATGTGGACGCAAACTACAGTGCCCTCTTAATTCGAGATTTCCTGCGGGACACGTTCCATTGGGCTGTTTTTCTGTGGAGGCCCATCCGGCACCCAATGTTGACATTCCCACTGTCTGTAAATAAAACCAGGGCTGAAGCTTTAAGCTTTAATATTTTTATTACTGCAGCTGCATTCCATTGTAAAAAATAATGGTTCTGCATACTTTTAATTTTACTAAGGGAGGCAGGTGCTGTAATAAAAATCTTAATTTTCTGTGAAATTTCATGAGCTGTTTAAATGAAAAGCAAGTGTAGCTTAAAACGAGCACTTTATGTTCCCAAAAATGTTTTATAGGGGGAAAAAGAGGTGTAAGACATTTTGTTACTGTAACTGTAAGTAAAAATCATGTTCCATGAAGATATTTTGTACATTTCTACCGTAAATATAACAAAATGTAATTTTTGATTAGAAATATGAATGGCTAAGAACTTCATTTGGACAACTTTCAAGACGATTTTCTCATTAAATTTTTTTTGCACCTTCATATTCCAGATTGTCAAATAGTTGTATCTCAGCCAAATATTGTCCTATCGTAACAATCTATACATCAATGGAAAGTTTATTTATTCAGCTTATTTCAGATTATGTATGAATCTAAAATTCAAAAAAATTACCCTTATGACTCGTTTTGTGGTCCAAGGTCACAAATTAATTATTTAGTTCTATATTATATATATATAATTTATTGATTGATTGATTTTTTTTTTTTTTTTTTTTTTTTATGTTTTATTTTTTACATCCCCTTGATTCTTAATATTGTGCCAAATACACAAAAATGCTGAAAAACCAAAGAATTTGTGGGACCTGAAGGATTTTTCTGAAGATCAGCGGGCAGTTTAACTGTTCTGGACAAACAAGGGACTCATGAAAATCATCATAAAACTATATATAGTTTGTTTAGTTTAAATTTTTGGTACTTTTCAACGCAGGTACTTTTTGTATTATCTTTTTTTTTTTGCATCCAAAATAAAAGTTTTTGTGTACATAATATATGTGTTTGTAATATATATTTTAGAAAATCATGTTGTGTTTATATATTAAATATATTTATAGTGTATGAATATAAATATATACATGTAATTATTTTTTTAAATATATACTGTATGTGTGTTTTTCTAATAATAAATAATAAATATACATATTACACACATATATAAACGAAGAAAAAATTTTTGGATGATAATGCAAAATATTGTCTAATTATCTTTATCGATAAAATCAATACCAATAATAAATAAAAAGGTTTTTTTTATTTTTTTGGCTAGTTGAAAAAAATTAATGGCCGGTAAAGTACAAATTTAGTAGCCAAATTGGTAGGTGAGTGAAAACGTTAATTTCAATCCCTGATTATACCACATCTTTTCAATACTTCGTTTTGTTTTAATTATTTAAGAATTATATCAACTTATAAACCAGACAGAAATGTACTGTAAGTTCATGCCTTAAAACCGTCCATCTAAAAATTCTAGAACTTATATACTATCAAACCATAGTTTGTTAACCTATTAAATTACTAAGTGTGTAAACTGATGGTGTTGCACTCCCAGGTCTCTCTCTGGTTTGATGCTGTAAGGCGTGTCTGGCTGCTCTCCATGTGATACTGATGGGAGGAGGGCTCCTAAAAGTGAACCTACAGACCCGTTTCAACACTTTCCCAAAGCAGACAACCCTCGGGACGGACTGCAGGGCGAATTTACACGGGCTGTTGGATACCTACTTCCCTTTGAACGCTCGTTATTTGACTAAGAGTGGAGAAGCAGCGACGTTATTCATCATGGGAGCGACACCATCCGTGCAGCGGGACGCGAAGAGCCCTGAAGATGCGCCAGAGGACATCGGCGCGGAGCTCAGCGACACTCAGGATGGAGAAAACGTAGACGGCAAGGTAACACTACGCTTGAGAAGTAATATTGTCGCTCGGGGCTGACGTTTTGAATGTGTGTGGGGATAAAAGAGGAGTGAAAGGCTCAACGTGCTCACCTAAGTGTCCGCGTTCGGGACCCCTTGAGTCAGATGTGTGGCGCAGCTAGTTATTGAGCTTTGCTGTATGTAAACACCTGACAGCTGTGACTGCGCTGTGCGCTTTTGTGATTCGCCTTAGCAGGTATTCGTGTGTGCTTATGTCTATTCTCAGAGGTTTTCTTTAAGTTTAATGAGTTGATTTGCAGTGATGCAGTATTGAGGCAGCCAGACTTGACTTCACCGGTTTTTACAGCAGAGGTGCGACAATTTTTTTTGGTCCAGACAACAACATGGGATGTCGTCAGGGAAAACATAATTGAGATATGACTGCATTTATATCTCGTTCCCAGGTCCCCATGATGAAGATGCATGTTGTCAATATTTTATGACATAGTGAGCAGTGTTGTGGGTAATGCATTACAAGTAACGCAAGTTACGTAATAATATTGCTTTTTCCAAGTAACTAGTAAAGTAACGCATTACTTTTTAATTGAAAAATTAAAAGCTCTCCTGTCCCCATGTTAAAAGAAATCAGGATTAAGATGTTACTTTAGTTCTATAATAAATGTGAACATGCATTAATTCGTCTCACTCACACAAAAAACCTAATTCAGTATTCCTCATAATGAATAAAAACAGTGGAATTTAACTCTGAATATGATGCAAACCTGCAATCATTAAATATGTTTAATAATACAGGTTTCCTTTATATATCTAATCCTATTTTATTAACCACTGTCGACCTTTGATGATCCAATTCATCCATACTAATAAGCAAAGATTTAATCTAACATTTGTTTCCCTTTTTTTATTGCTGAAGAGTTTTGATTTTTTTCTTCTGTGGTCTACTGTTCAGACGTGAATTTACTTTCCTCTAAGCCTGAGGCTTTTGGTTTTGAAAAGGCTTTTACGTTTGCCAAAAATATAACTTTTTATATTAAAAACAAACAAGCAAGCCCTGCCCAGATTTAAAAAGTAACACAAAGTAATGTAACTCATTACTTTACATAAAAAGTAACTAAGTAACGTAATTAGTTACTTTTTTTAGGGAGTAACTCAATATTGTAATGCATTACTTTTAAAAGTAACTTTCCCCAACACTGATAGTGAGTCATATCACTGTTGGGCTTTTTGGTGTTTGAATATGCTTGTTTGACCTGTTAACTAGAATTATCATTCAAGCAGTTCTTCTATTGATTATATCATTATGTCATTCAAAAGCAGTAATGCTGTCATACTGAATATTAACACAAGGCTGCAATTAATCGAAGTCGTGTTGATATTTAATAACACAACACAAGAAGTTTATACAGAATATACAAATGCTACTATAGCTTGTATATTTTCATATAGTATTTTGTACTTTTTTTGTACGCAACAAATTGACTGAACAGGTTGTGAGTGAAGCAACAGAAAATTGACTTCTTTCTCCATAAAGTATTCTGTAATCACTCTGTTTAGGATCCACTCCGGGTTTTCCATTTCCTCCCCGCTGATGAGAGAAACCCCACTCAGAGCAAATAAACCTTTGCGCTCCAACAAAACACTCTAATTGTAGTTCATAACTATTTTAGGCTGACAAAATGATGGCCTTTTTTTGGTAAAAATCAAAAAGCACATATTCATAAGACGTCGCCACTTCATAAAATAGTTGTTTTATCATGAGATTGGGTTGGCTCCAACTAATCTGGGACTTTGTCACTCTTGCGTGATGCCTTGCCTAATTTAGACACACAAATTTGCACTACGCTGTTATTTCTTGTCATGCGGCAAATCACGGGACGCATAACTGACACCATGGCGTTATATTGTTTCAAAGAGCTATGTATCAAAATGACTGGATAATGTAGCCATGCAGAACACTCAAGGGGTTTACCAAGAGTCAGAGGATGAGTTTTGATGGAATAAATGGAAGCTGACCATCTTATATTATTATGATTATATTATACATTATACATTACATCATTTCAAGAGATGCTTGAGTGAGTCATAAAAGGAATGGTTCGCTCACATAATACTCCTATTGTCGCAATTGACTTTCTTTCTTCTTTAGAAATTTGGTTTACCATTCATACAGGTTTGAATTATAGCATGAAGGTGAGTAAAATGATGACAGAATTTTTTGTATCATGGGATATCTCCTGAATGTTACTTTGACCACATGGACAAAATCAGACAGTTTACTTTATACTGCAAAAAATGCTTTTCTTACTTAGATTTTTTGTCTTGTTTCCAGCCAAAAAATCGAAAAATTCTTAAATCAAGAAGGATTTTCTAGACAAGTATTAAGATTAAGTGCCAATGAGGTAAGCAAAATAATCTTATTTCAAGATGAAAACTAGATTATTTTGCTTACCCCATTGGCAAATTATTTAGCTTGTTTCAAGCAAAAACTCACTTAATTTTGACCTATTTTTTCTGAAAACAAGACAATAATTTTTACTTGTCTAGAAAATGCTTCTTGATTTAAGATTTTTTTAGATATTTTGGCTAGAAACAAGACAAAAAAGCTGAGTAAGAAAAGCATTTCTTGCAGTGTATCCACTCTGTAATCTCCAATGTATCAGTATTCTAACTTTTTAATATTTTGGCCTAAACCCTATGACAGTTTCTCCTGATGTGAACCGTTAAATTCTATATTGATCACATTTATTATTTAAAAAGTGCTTTTACAAAAACCATAAAGAAGAGTATTGACAAAGCCATTACGGAAGCAATGGAAGTGAAAAATATCTACTAGTAGTTTCAGCCTTCTGAAGCTGAGGATGTACTTATTTTTACCAAACAGATCAGCATTTAAACTTATTTTATTTATTTATTTTTTATTTAAGCTTGTTTTAAGAGAAAAATGTGCAGAAATATGATGGGACACATTCTGTTCCGGAAAAGAGCTACAATTCTTACAAAGAAGGTACAAACAAGACAATGACCTTGCATTTTGTTTTCCCCCAGCATTCCATTCTTCTTCTTCTTCTTCAGCTGTTTAGTTTCTGTAAAGTGCATGATTGTCTGACCAGTTGAGTTGTATACAGTTCAGTATATGCCTTTTTTAACAGGCGAGCCTGGAAGAATAAACAGTTGTTGTTGGAACAAGACCTTTGATACAAAAAGCCCTGTTAAATCCATCCAGTTTAGTGACTTATCTGAATTGTCTAAATCTAAATCTTGAAAGAAACTTGTTGAAACTTGTGTGAGATATGAAATATTCAAAACTCGAGTGTTTGTTATTTATCAGATAAGGGCCCTTGAACAGGTGTGGTCTGGCAAGACACAAGAGACGGCCCTGTGTATGTATGTGTGCGTGCGCTTTAGCAATACAACTACATGCTGTGTATATAGCGTTTGTGTGAGGCGCCCTACTGGAGATGTGGTTGATAAACATCCTCTCTGGCGCGCATAGGAATTTTAGTAATTTCTCTGTCGTTCGCACAAACTCGTGCTATCTAAAAATGGGTCAAAATATAAATGCGGTTGAGCACCTCAGACATCCCCTCACATTTGAACATTTCCTCCCTCTGAAATGCAAAACACTCACTTTGTTAAAAAAAACCCAACAGGGGCTGAACCTCGGCTCTCGACTCTTTTCAGACTGTTTGCTGTGGATTCAATGGCTAAGCCCTGGGACTCAATTGCAAACATAAACCCACAATAACGCCTATGTTTCCCTTACTACGAGAGACACACTCAGGCCTTTTTCCAAACCAACAATGCACTGATTGACAAGTTCATAAACATTAGTTGTGACTAGATTCACACTATTCAGAGTCCGAAAACACTCAAAACCCACGATTAGCTTGGGTAAACTTTTTTTAGCTTTATGAGGGATGGTATAAAACCCTTTACATGTTGGAGCGGTAATGAGAGAGGGGTGGTGTGGGAGCGTTTGCAATCAGATAAGAGCCTCATAAAGGATGGGACCCGAGAAGAGGGGGAGGAGTGGAGAACCGAGAGAACAGAGGGCCCATTTAGGATGGGCTGGAGGACAGGTCCCGGGGCAGAGGGGTGCTGTGTGCGCATCGGCCCGAAGAAAGAGAACTTGAGAGAGGGAGAGAGAAAGTGAGGCAGGGAGGGGGACGTGGGAGGAAGGTTGCTGGTTTGAATGGGAACACATCATGCAGAAAGAGTGAACGAGAGGGCACTGGGAGGGAGAACAAGTAGATGGATAATTAGCATGTGCTTCGGTGCCTGAGGTGACGAAAACGTAAAGATGAGAAACGGAGAGAGAGGGATAGGTTTTTCTTTTAGCAAGAAATGAGAAAACCTTTTTTTTTTTGAGAAGATAACCATGCAATGTCATGCTGACTCTTGTGCGGTCACAAATACAGCTAGTGTTAAGAAGTGAGATTTGCACTGCAATGTTAGAACGAGCAAAGATAACGCACATTGATAGATGAAACTGAAATTCTATTTTTAAGACCATCGTGCTAATCCCAGCTCAACTTTTTATGAGACTTTGATTTTATTAAACAAAAAACTAAAGTTCAATGTGATAACATTAATTTGATCAAGATGTAAGAATACCGTAAACAATGTTGTTCATTGTTGATCAACTTCAAATGTCGTTGTGAAGCCGTGCTCTGTAAGTCCTATGTTGAGAGGATCTGTTCAAGGACTGGGCTGGAGTGAGATATTATGCAATGTAGGATGTGATGGAAGTGCATGCAGACATCAAGGAATCAGTGGTTTAATGAGGATTTGGCAATGGTGGCCAGTCAGGCTGTTTGCTTCACCATCCCATTCGCACTAATGCACCAGAGAGGGAGTGGGGACTTCCTGTGGTTTGACTGCGGGGAGGAATTGGTTAAATAAATGTTCATGTCATGAAAACACTTCAGGATTTTTCTCCACATAGTGGACTTCAATTGGAGTCAACAGGTTGAATGTCCAAGTTGCAGTTTTAATGCAGCTTCAATTGGCTCTACACAATCCCAGCTGAGGAATAAGGGTCCTACCTAGCAACACAATCGACATTTTCTAAAAAAAAAAAAAAAAAAAAGGGAAAATATACTGTTAAATCCAAAATGTATTCAGACACTTCAACTTCAACATTTCTCACATTATCGCGGTTCATTTGCTGTAGTTTAGACAATGTTAATAGAATATTACAAGAACTTGAGTTAAATGTGTTCATCTTGATAATGTCAGATAACTTTGATAGAAAATTCAGACAGCTGTTAGTATGAGAATATTTACACAACTATCAATAAAAAGGTTACATTAACAATTAAAGCAAAACATAGGTCAATTTTTTATCAATTTTTACTGATAGTCAACTGTATGAAGAATTTTTGGGTATAATATGTCACAGTTTACTTTATAAAAAGTATATAAATTAGTGTTTTTTTAGAAAATTACCCATCGTTTCACTAGATAAGACCCTTATTCTTTGGCTGAGATCGTGTGGAGCCCTTTAAAGCTGCATTGAAACTGCAGTTTGGACCTTCAACCCACTAATCCCCATTGAAAAAATCCTGAAATGTTTTCTTCAAAAACCCTAAATTCTATTCGACTGAAGAAAGAAAGACGTGAACATCTTGGATGACGTGGGGGTGAGTACGTTTTTATTCTGGAAGTGAACTAATCCTAAGGTTAATCATCTAAATGAGTGTAAGTGTAGGACCTGCTGACCACTTGGATATACATTCAATGCTTTGTCAAATGACAGGTTTGAATTGCAGAAAGGGAAAGTGTATGAAAAGACCATTAGACTTTTATTAGAAGAAAGAGGGAGGCACTTAAAGTAATTCACTTAGAGGAAGGATGCAGATGGAGAGTGAGCGGTCATCAGCCACAGAGAGGGAAGGTGGAAAGGAAGAAAAAAACAACAGAAGAGTGAAGGGTGGGCTGGGGAAAATCTGGGGAAATATAATGTCAGGACTTTTTTTAGTAGTCATAATCTGTTAATGAGGTGTTTAGTGCGTGTTTATAGTTTTTTTTGTTGGGTAATTACATCAGTTATTAAAGGGACCACCCTGTTTCAGAGCTTCAGAGCAGGACTTCCTGTCCAGAAAAGGAAATTAGAGGAGGCATGATGCTCATGAAGTTACTTCCTGTTTAAAGATACAGTTATTCTCCTGATTATGTGTTATTTAGTGCAGAGGTTTAAGCTATATTTTGTAACTAATTTACACATAGAGCTTGTCTGTGTCTTAACAGACGGACTGGGATGCAAATAAACAATCCTCTTTTAATAATTTAAGTAAAACTCTGATGTGGAATTAAAGAAGCAGCCGAATCACTTTTATAAATATTTCACACCCTAGCTAGAGACATCATAACATATATGTGACCCTGGACCACAAAATTTGATTTATACATCATCTGAAAGCTAATATTTGGCTGAGATACAACTATTTAAAAAATCTGGAATCTGATTAGCGGCGTATGTGTGTTTTCATTAAGCGCCATCTAATGTCAGGGAGTGGATTTGCATGGCACTCTGCTTTTCGTCATCGAAAATCGCTTGGGTGTGAACAGCAAAAAACGTCCCGAATAACGCTGACGAAAAAAGTGCACGTTATTCGTCCCGGTGTGTACAGGCCATGAGGGTGCAAAAAATTGTAAATATTGAGAAAATCACCTTTAAAGTTGTCCAAATTAAGTTCTAGCAATATCAAAAATGAAGTTTTGTGGTAGGAAATTTACAAAATATCTCAATGGAGCATGATTTTTACTTAATATCCTAATGATTTTTGGCATAAAAGAAAAATCAATAATTTTGACCCATACAATGCATTTTTGGCTATTGCTACAAATATACCCCAGGGACTTAAGACTGGTTTTGTGGTCCAGGGTCACATATATGATACATATAGTCCATGTAGTCTTTGAGTTGATGTATTGTAATGAAAATAAATGAAAATAACGGTAAAGGCATTTATAATGTTAAAAATATTTCTATTTCAAATACATGCTGTTCTTTTGAACTCTCTTCAACATTCATAATAATATAAATGTTTCTTGATAGTCATTAACGTATTCGATTCATTTCTGAGGCCTTTTGTGACACTGAAGACTGGAAATGGCTTATTATTTAAAATTGTAATAATATTTCACCATATTATTGTTTTTACAGAATTTTTGATCACATAAAAGCAGCCTAAAAGAGAGAAAAACATTAAAAACCTTCACTGTAAAAAACAAAAAACACAATTTGTTGAGTCAACTTAAAATAATTTGTTACCCTGCTGCCTTAAAATTTTAAGTTCAGTCAACTCAAATAAGTTCATTCAAGTTGAAATGTTAAGTTTTATTAAGTGACAACTTAGATATTCAAGTCGACTAAACTAAAAAATAGTTTGTTACTCGGCTGCCTTAAAATTTTAAGTTGAATCAACTCAAATATCTAAGTTGTCACTTAGTAAAACGTAACATTTTGAGTTGACTGAACTTAAAATTTTAAGGCAGCCAGGCAACAAATTATTTTAAGTTGATTCAACAAATAGTTTTTTACAGTGTTGGCGTGTATTCATCGAATTCTTCGCGAATGTTTTCTTTTGCTTGTTGTGTACAGAAAAGGAATGAGTGCAGCTTTGAACCAAATTTGTGTTTCACTAATTCTGACCCTGCCACGCCATCTCAATTTCCCTCGCTCTGTCCCATTGGCGCGCTCTTATTAGAAAGGACCTGTTTACATGGGTCAAAATAGAAGGCTTCTATTTTCACCAGCCAACTCTCACTGTCCTCCTCCATCACATTCGCTCTCTTTTTTTTGTTTCCGCTCCACTTCTCCCCTCTCTCTCCCTCTTTAGAAGTAAAGTTGGCCTCATAAAATGTTAATAAGTGCCAGAGTTACATAAAAACACAGAATAGAGAAAAGTGAGGCCAATGAGGGCAAAAGCAGAAAGAAGAATACACAACACATCCACTGACAATATCATGTATTGAAATATTTCTTTTTTTCATAGTTTTACTCCTTTTCTCAAGTAAACAAGCAATTTCCTTATCTTCCGAGTTACTCTTCGCTGGCGATGGGCTTGTGCTGATAAAAGTGAAGCGCTCTCCTTCTGGAGATCCCAGACTAAGTGCTTTCATCAGGAGCCAGCATCAATAACGTTTCATTACTGCCCTGCCAGAAAAAGACAATCCCTGTCAAGCGTTTACTTTTGTCTGCACTTCACAGCTCGAGAAACCTATTGTGCTCCCGAACAACAACTAAAGGCTCCTAGATGTGCAGCTTATTACAAATGTAGTGGGGACTATCGACTTATATATAGCTCATTTGAAGATAAACATCGTCCGGAAGCTCAACTAGGATGGATTCCGGAAGTCTTTTGGATTTAAATGTGAATCCTCAAGCACAGGTGATTGATTGATTTGGACTATCTTGAGGCTTTTTTAAATGACCTACGAATGTGGGTTAAATTATTGGTGTCCTTGTGCGTATTGATTACTGTTAAATTAAATCCACGAACAACAGAAGATGCTGAGGGTGTTGCTAGCTGTAAAAAATACAATGTAATGATGTTTTCTTCTCTGAAAATTGGATTGGTCTGGCAGATTATTCTGCTGTCCAGCTGGTCCCAGGCTGTTTGCATGCTTTTATTGCTTGGTAATGCTGATTGGTTTTAGCTGATGTCATAACTGTTGTTTCTCTGTAAATAGGCAGACACAGTCCTCTGCATTTTTTACAAGGCTGAATTTTTTAAACAGTGCGTAACGGCCGTAGATCCTTTATTCTGTGCAGTGTTTTGGTTATGCATGTAGCAATCAGCCTTAGAATCAAAGAGATTATGCAAATGCAGACACGCCCACATAGAGTAATAATGATGATGTCAACAAAATTAGGCTGAAGCCACAATCAGTGGATGGTACTGGATGTAATGTCTTCACATACAGGAACCACTCCCATTCAAATGAACCTCAAAACAGATGATCTGATATGTGTTTGTTCCTGAAAAACAAGAGATGAGATGCTGAGATTTTTGCAAAACATTTTGACTGCTCTTTTATGCATTTTAACATTGCTTTACCTCGATTAGATGGCAGCAATAATGCATCAAATCGTGGAGAAGTGTTATTTTTTGGCAGTTTTTGTGCTTATGCTTTATTTGCATAATACCTTTAGTGAATTTCCCTTAATGTAGCATTTTCTTCATTTGTGTAGTTCAGTGAGTTTAGTGAGATGTTGTAATTAAAGTGTGGATTCCATTTGCCAAAAGCCTTTGTCAGATTTGTCTTTCCACTCTCCTAGCAGCCTTTAAATCTGACCAGAATTTATCTGTCATGACAATCGTGGCAGATGCAAAGTCTTCCTGATGAATCCTTTTATTCACATTAAGAACCAAACATCTGCTGTTTGAATTAAGTGTTAGCAGTGACTGATATTTATACCAGCTGTTTGTGGAGTTTTCATCAAGATCACCTGACAACTGATTTCTAATTACTGATGATAGGATATGGATGATACGTGTTTGATAGCAGGGTGTAACTGGCTGGCTGTGACTAAGTAAAATCAATATTGGAAATGGGCCTTAGCATCCATTTAAGTCGTGGGGAAGCATCGCTAATGGATAATAACTATGACTCAGTGTTTGTGTGTAAATGGCTCAGACCACCATGGTGAAGTGGTTTGTTTAGACGGTGTACTATGTCTTTATGAGAAAAGATACTTTTGGTATGGCTTTAGATTTGAGTAGTTATTTATTATCTTTTGGTATGTAAAACTTTATGTATGTAAAATCAATTAAAACTGTTTACAATGTGCCTTACAGAAGACACATACATAAATGTTCACAAATACCAGTTTTAGATTTTTTATGTTTTAAGGTTTCTACTCACCAAACCTGCATTTATTTCATCCAAAGTACAGCAAAAATATATTTTTACTTTTACATATTTTGACTATTAAAATAACTGTTTTGTATTTGAATATATTCTTTAAATGTAATTTATTTCTGTGAATTTACAATTCTAATTTTCAGCATCATTACTCCAGTCTTCAGTGTCACATGATCCTTCAGAAATCATTCTAATATGCAGATTTGCTGTTGAAAAACATTTTTTTTTTATTAATATTATTATTATTATTATCAATATTTATTTTTTATTTTTTTGGGGGAAATTGTAATGTATTATTTTACATTTAAAAAAAAATGTTACATTAATTTTTTTTTTTTTTTTTTGGAAAGAAATTATAGAAATTAATACTTTTATTTAGCAAGGATGCTTTAAATTGATCAGAAGTGATATTAAAGACTGATAGTGTTACAAAAGGTTTCTATGTCAGATAAATGCTGTTCTTCATTTTCTATTCATCAAAGAAACCTGAAAAAAATATACTCAGCTGTTTTTAACATAATAATAAATGAGCAGCAAATCAGAATATTAGAATGATTTCTGAATTTTTATTTTAAATAGCTCAATTATTAAAAAAAATTGACTGTGTTTGCTTTGTTTTGGATCAAATAAATGAATGCTTGGTGAGCAGAAGAGACTTCTTTAAAATACATTAAAAATCTTACTGTTGAATTTTTGACTGGTAGTGTACATATGGAAGCAGACTGAAAAAGAGTAAAAAAATATCTGAGAACAAATATACATAAAAATAGAAAAAGAAAAAAAAAAGATTACAGTTGATTAATTGTGGATTAAAACAGCTGTTTGGGTCTTATGAAATCCCCATGAAATCAATGGGCCTTTAAACTCATACTTAAGTTGCATATTGCAAATCATTAATGAAATCTGACATTAACTGTTGTTTCTTGAAGCATAATGTGCATTTGCAGTCCTGAGTTCGTATCTCAGCATATTGTTTCTATTGGATCTGGAGCTTCAGTGATGCAATGACTGTATCGATTAACCATTGGATCTTTTATTTAGAAGGCAGGATTTACTCCATCATATTGTGTGCTACACTTTCTCCCATTCATAGTAATATGAGTGAAGTATCTTGCATATATGCAGTCATTGATGATTAATGGGTTAAACAGTAAAAGGTCTTAGAATCAAGCCTAGGGGGACACCACAAGTCATCACATTGCAAGCTACTGTGATCATAGCACCGTTCACATGCCTCCAGTTTGATAATGTCCCTATATTGTTTGTGACTCTGGCTTTGCAGGACAGCTAAACAAATAAGGAAACCAAAGGAGGAGTTAAGGACTTCCTGTATCAGACACATGCGCTGTTTCTCTTTCACTGCAGTGCAGTGTCTCATCAGCTTGCTTAGTGCTGTACCAAAAATAACCAGATGCTGCCTCTCTCTCTTTCCCTCTCTCTCTCTCTCTCTCTCTCTCTCACACACACACACACACACACACACACACACACACTCTCTCTCTCTCTCTCTCTCTCTCTCTCTCTCACACACACACACACACACACACACACACACACACACTCTCTCTCTCTCTCTCTCTCTCTCTCTCTCTCTCTCTCTTTCTCTCAGAGGACATAATAACCCTTCTCCATCCTTGAAAGACAAATCATGACTCATGCCTCTTGACAAACTGCTGTGATGCCTCTTTCTGGTAAAGGTGCATGTGTTTCTGTATATGAGTGTAGGGGGTGGAAGTTTGAAAGGACATATCAAATTTGCAAGCGTCCAGGGAGAGTTGTAAAATCTCAGCACGATCATGTATTGATTGAAAGGTCATATATCGCTCTGGCTCACCGCCATGCCAGGACATTTAGAAATGTTATCTTCACAGCTGTAGAGAGAGCCAGAGTATATAGAAAGTCCTAGAATGCACTGTAGTAGTAGCTAATTGCATTTTCTGGCCTTATTATAGCATATAGATGATAGTGATGGACTGTTATCACTGGCCAAGTATGAAAAAGATATACAAGGTTTGTGAAAACAGAGATGCTTATAGATCAAAGCAGATGTTAAAATAGCTCAAATTAGTTCAGGTACTTTTTTATGTGAATAGCCTTTAAAGGGGTTCACTTTTACATGTTGTTTGAACTGAAATGTGTGCATCACCACACATCCTGATTTTGCTGAGTTTGATGATTTTAATCCAAAAATTTAGTCTTGACTAGGGCTGGGCGATATGGCAAAAATGTAATCTCAATATTTTCCCGTTAAAGATATATATTTCGATATATAAACTCTTAATGCTCCCAGCTTTAAAAGAGTATCCCAACTATGACTGAAGCCGCAAAAATTTGAGGGTTCATTAATTACATTTTAAAGTATAGTTTATTACAAAAACAGATGACACATTTGGCCTTAAAAAATTAAATAACTTACTAAAATGAACTAAAAACTAAAAGTTGTGAGAAAAGAAGGTAAATGAGAGTAAATGTGCAAAAATGTAAACATAAAACTGTTGTAAACATAATTTGTAAGTTACACAATTACAGTGATTTCTTTTCCAAAGAGACAAGTCTGTCTACATCGCCTGGCTTTAAGAGGTAGATTAAATGTGCAAAATGTAAACATAAAACTATGCAACTAGAAATTGCACACAATTTGTCAAACTTTTTGTCAGGAAGACTAGACTGTCAGCAGTGTCTGGCTTTAAGAGGTAGATTAAATGTGCAAAATGTAAACATAAATATGTATCAACTTCTATTCATCACAATTTGTAAAACCTTTTTTTTTTTTTTTTTGAAGACCAGTCTCAGTCTGTCAACAGTGTCTGGCTTTAAAAGGTAGATTAAATGTGCAAAACAAAACTATAACACAAAACTATACAATTTCTAGCCAGTGCACATAATGTGTAAAACATTTACGACATATTTTACAGATTGTTTAAATCTGCACCTCGTCACTTTTCAAATAGTGGAATAGCTTTCGTCGCTGCTTCCACTCATTTTTGTCATCCTTGTGTTGAGTTTGCTTTGCAAAGTGCCATAGGAAATTGACTTTGTTCTTTGACATGAATGTTAAAAGCTGCATATCGAGTAAAAATGCCTAGAGCTTATCATCGTTATCAACATATATTTTATCGCAACTTGATATGATATTGTTTATCTGCACAGCCCTAGTCTTGACCACATTTCAACACCTAAACCTGACCTTACCCATGACTAATCCTATAAAAAACTATAAACTCTTTTTTTAAATCTGATTGGTTAATCACAATGTTGTTCCAGGGTCAACAAAGATGTCGTTCCAAGAACATGTCACAGAAAATCAGGTTCTGTGTGCACTGCCACCCTATAATGATAAAAATCCACCCAGTGTTTTTTTTAATCCACATAAATTATAACCACTTCTCAGATCAAGCCATTCACAGATTTTTGGCAGAGGCCCTTTACATGTCTATTGGTGGACACTGGCGTTTTTTCGTAGACCTGCCCTGAGTGAGCTGCAGTCCGCCATTGTTTCGCCATTGTGCTAGGTAGCTAAAGTTAAAGTTGTTCACTTCCAGAACAAAAATTTATAGATATTTTACTAACCCCCTGGTCATCCAAGATGTTCACGACTTTCTTTCTTCAGTCGTGAAGAAATTATGTTTTTTCAGAATTTCTCTCCATATAATGGACTTCTATGGTGCCCCCGCATTTGAACTTCCAAAATGCAGTTTAAATGCAGCTTTAAACAGCTCTAAACAATCCCAGCCGAGGAAGAAAGGTCTTATCTAGCGTAACGATCTTTTATTTTTTAAAAACAATTGACAATTTATATCATTTTTAACCTCAAATGCTCGCCTTGTCTAGCTCTGCGTCAATTCTGTTCAAGACGGGGGAGGTTGAAAAACTCCCATCTCATTTTCTCCTCCAACTAAATCATCCTACTTTGCTGCAGAAGTACTGACCCAGTGTTTACAAAGAGAACGTGCAAAGAAGATCAAGCGCCCTTTACAAAAAAAAAAAAAAGGTAAAAGAGCGATGTAGGATGATTTTGAAGTTGGAGAAGAAAATGAGATGGGAGTTTTTCTACCTACCCTAACTATAATGAACTGGAATACACAGAGTTGATGCAGAGCTAGACAAGGTAAGCATTTGAGATTAAAAAGTATATAAATTGTCAATTGTGGCCCTTCTTCCTTGGCTGGGATTGTTTAGAGCCCTTTGAAGCTGCATTTAAACTGTATTTTGGAAGTTCAAACTCGGGGGCACCATAGAACTCCACTATAAGGAGAGAAATCCTGAAATGTTTTCCTTCAAAAAACATAATTTCCTTATGACTGAAGAAAGAAAGACATAAACATCTTGGATGACAAGGGGGTGAGTAAATCATCTGTAGATTTTCGTTCTGAAAATGAACTTCTCCTTTAACAGTCTCAGAGAACAGAGAAAGAGAGGAGCGGGGATGAGCAGTAGCTCATTAGCATTTAAAGGGACATGCACCGAGAGCTGTTTTTGACAAGGTGAAAAACTGTTTTACACTACCATTGAGAAATTTTAACCAACGTGTTTTCATTAAGACCATAAAGAAACATCAACTTGTGGAAAATGGGAATCCGATGACCCCATTAAAGACACCCAAAGTTCAAGTTTTTGGGTTGAACTGCCCTCTTGAAGGTTTTTTTTTGTCTCCACCAAATTTGGTCACATGTCTCTACCACAGTAACATTGTTAGGGCATAAAATAAAATCAGGCAGCATGTGATGATCACTATAAGCTCAGTTCCTTTTGTCTGAAACAATTCTGTATCTTCTTTGGTTGGATAACAACATCATGTGATTGTTGGCGGCAGTGGGTGAACTAATTTCCCTGGTGTTGTATCTAATCTTCTCAGGTCTTCTGGGAAAAAACACTTGTGTCTTGTGTCTGTTCAACAGCAGACGGGAAATGTCATTCGAAAGTGTAAGCGGTCACAGTGTACTAAAAGGTTGGTTAGTAACTCCACTAAACTCTGTACTGTTGTTTCTTCGAAATAACAGGAGAGTCACGTCTGAAGTCTTCCTTTCTCCTTATGATCGGAATTACAGGAGGACCCTTGGGATGGAGGGAGAGGAGGAGGTTTATTGTTTCAGACCGACTGTGGGGGGGCTAAATCTGGGACGGTGTGGCCGATCTGCACAGAGACACAGGGAGGTCCTGTCCTATCACATTGATGTTTGCTCATGAGGGTGGCCTTAGTGACAGCTGTTTGGGGAGTGGAAGGAACAGAAGACTCCCAGTATCGGCGGGAGACAAATAGGGGGTCAGGAGAATCAGGAAAACGCTCGGCGGGGTGGCTCGCAGCTTGGAAGACTCTCCGCACGGACATTTATATGTACAAGTTCCTGGAATTCGGAACAAAATAACGCTCCTTTTTTGTATATAGCTCGCAGTCGGCACCAAAAAAATAAATTCCCCCTCCGTCAAACGAGAAGTAAAGAATTCACTGCATATGTTTCCATGAAACAAACAAATCTGAAGCCAACGCGAAGGAAGTTTTAGCAGAGCGAGCACTTAATCCCTAGCCGCCTTGCAGATATGTGATTTATCAAGGCAGGTTGAAGAAATGCAAAGCTGTCACTACGCTATTTGTAAATGCGAAGCTCAAATGCCGTAAATTTGCCACAGTCTAATAAGTTTAGGCAATAAGATGTGTTTGTCTGCCTTTGAAGCCAAAGATTTTCCCCTTCAGTGAGTGAGAAACGGCCGGTTTGGTGTGTGGCGCTCTGGTTCTGATTCAGGCTGATGATTTGTGGACCTCAAAGATTGTTGTGATCTGGAGCAGTGTTACTGATTCAAATGGACTCGCATGTACATTTGATATGATTAGGCGTGTAAGGGGCGCAGTATATTTCGGTGGCCTATTTGTCAGGATCAGCCTGTTTAAACACTGGGCAGTTTACCACAGTAATACTACGCTAGTGTAGATTGTTTGCGAAGTAAGTGACTTAAGTGAGAGAGACTGAGGTTTGCTGTGTGCTGCCAGGGGCTGGTCGTTTCACATCTGTGTTTGTGTCGAATGAGATGATGCATGCAGTTTGTGGTCTCTGAGGCTCCAATACTGAGTATGTGTTACCCAAGTATGCATGTGTGCCTGTGTGCTTAACCCCCTACATAAAGCATGTCTTTTTCTCTCATGCTGGAAGAGTAGTTTACTGTTTTAAAATTTGAAGCAGATTAAGTTAAATAAGATGAATAGATGTGCATCAAAAACAGCTAACTTGTGTGTCTCAGTGCCTGTCTCACTAAATAAATCATCTTCAGAAAGCTGCAGACAATCATTGATATGCATTCAATTTAGATGCCTAAAAATTTTTTTTACATTTCTGTTTGAATATTTTTTTAAATAGAATTTATTCCTGTGATAAAAGCTACATTTTCAGCATTCTTACTCAGAAATCATTCTAATATGCTGTTCAAGAGACATTTATTAGCATTATTATTAGCATTATTTAAAATAGTTTTCAGGATTCTTTGATGAATAGAAAGATCTAAAGATCAGCATTTATCTGAAATCAGTATTTCAGATTTTTTATTTTTTGTGGGAAAGAAATTATGTAAGTTAATACTTTTATTTAACAAGGATGCTCAAAAGTGACGATAAAGACATTTATAGTGTTACAAAAGGTAAATTCAGATAAATGCTGTTCGTATGAACTTTCTATTCATCAAAGAAACCTGAAAAAATTCTACTCAGCTGTTTGGACTTTTTTCACATTTCTGGGTTTCTCAGCAGTGGAAGTCATCATAGTTGGGTTAACTTGAAGAGCAGTGAATGGGAGAGTACCACAAATATATTTTTTGCGTTCCCATTTGCTCAAATAGCAAAAGAAAAACTCCACAAAAGTGTTGTAATGACTTTTAATAAAAGGAAAAAAAATTGAGAGAGACTAATAACGGCAGCCAGAAGAGAGAACAATGTCAAATTTACCGTTCCTCCCATAAATGGGGCAGTAGAAACACTATTAGCGTAATAGCATTAACTATTTTTTCGTATTTTGATACAAAGGCAATATAATACAAATTATAGTGTTATAAATGCACATACATTTTTTTTAAATATACCGTTAAACGCATTATTACAGCCTTGTGAAAAGGGTCCATAATAATCATAAATGTTTTTATTAGAAGGATTTCTGAAGGACCATGTGACCGGTGCAATGGAGTAAGGATGCTTTTTTTGTGTGTTCTATTGAATTTTCTATTATTTTTTTCCATAAACTAGGCCTTTAATAACAAAGCAGTGTGCTAAACAATAGGTGAAAGTGAGATATACCAGGACTATACAGTGAACAGTTGGGTGGCTTATAATTTGTTGTATCAGGGAGGTTTATTTTCTCAACTGGGAGGTTTGTGTTTGGAGTATAAACAGTGAATAATCACGCATCCATCATGAGATCTCAAATACAAATCTCAATTACAGTTTCTCTGCGGGCAGATTACAATGTAGCAAAGGCAAGCAATGAGCTTCAAAGTGGAAATCAAATCCCAGCTGGGACAATTGAGCAACATGGATTCAATCCATTGACTGAGGTCTTATGATTCCCTGGTGTGCCTAAAAAGTGCATCATCCCTCTGAATTTGTAGGCTTAATGTCAGAAGTTTTAGGGTCAATATTCAGCTAAACGTCAAAACTTGTTACTCTGTTTCACCCATAATAATCAAGCTTCCTTTAACTGTAATAGCTTTCCGTGTGGTAATCAAAGGGCTGAGAGGCACAATTCGCCCTTGTCATTTACTTACCGCCATTTTGTTCCAAATCTGTATAGCATTATTTCTTGCAACATAAAAGAAGATATTTTAAAGAGCTGCATGAAGAAAAAAACTCATCCACAGGTTTAGAATGACATGAAGATGAGTAAATGAAGACTCTTACTGAAACTATTCCTTTCCGTAAGAGCACTTAGCTCCTCAGTTTCGATTTATCTGGGCCTTTCTGCTCCAACTATCAGCTGCTGATTTTGGATCTAAAGTCTTACTTCCCTGAAGACTCCTTTGATAACAGATTCTATCATGTTTCGTTTCCACACTCTGCAAACTCACCACCGGAGTCCCACAGGGTTCGGTGTTCTGGCCGGTGTTATTGTCTGTCTACAGCTTGATGAGTACATCACATGTTTTCCCTTATCACTTCTATAATGATGATACACAGGTTTACATCTAATATTCCCCTTTCGTCTGCAGAAGTGATCTCAGTCTGCATCTCTGGCCGTTCTGAACTTGGAAGGTTTCTCATAATTACCTCATCTACTGCTGCTCGCCTCTCTCCATCATTACAATTGGCAGAATTAGATTTAAACTCTTTTTTTTTTTCCTGGCCTCCTTTTAGATACAGACAGCAACTGAACCATATATTAGGCACACAGTCCTCCATGTCTCCATCTAGGTTAGGAAACTTCTCTATTCTTGTTTTCCAATGTTAAATGGCACCCCTAAATACAGTTATTACAAGTCTACAGTACTTTAAAATTAGAATATAGTTTAAATTTAAAACTAACCAAATTAGCAAAAATAGATATTCTATAAGTTCATGTTATTATTTGGAGTGTATTCTAGTTGTTGCTCATCAGCAAGGGGTCAAAGGGCAGAGGTTAACAGGCACGGATTAACCACGACCCCCAAGGGGCTTTTTATTGCCCTGCATCAGGCGTAGTTTGGGTATGACTTTTTGAATGTGTAAAGTGGGGTTCAATTCTAAGACTTTGGGTTAAAATGCTGCTTTTTTGAACATTTCTCATTTGCTACAGTTTTTTTGTTTGCAAAATTTAACATCAGTATCTGAATTTGAGTAAAAAATAAACATGCATTTTAGGATGGCTTTGAAAAGGTTTAGTTTAGGGCTAATGGTAAGTGAGCGATTGGTCGATTATTCTGACGATTAATCGGATAATTGCAATATATATATATTTTTTTTTTGAGGTAATGAAAATAGACCTAAGCTAACAAAAGCCTTTAAAACATACATGTATAATAGCCATAAGGCAACTGGTTCAAAACAAAACCAGTCATTAATGGTAATTTTTTTTTCACTATTTGGCTGAGATACAACTATTTGAAAATCTGGAATCTGAAGGTGCAAAAAAAATCTACATTTTAAGAAATTCACCTTTAAAATTGTCCAAATTAAGTTCTTAGCAAGGCATATTGCTAATCAAAAATTAAGCTTTGATATATTTACAGTAGGAAATGAACTAAATGTATTCATGGAACATATAATACCCTAATGGTTTTTGGCATAAAAGAAAAAGCAATAATTTTGATTCATACAATGTATTTGTGGCTATTGCTACAACGCTCCATACATGTAAATGATAACTGTTTGTGTGGAGCAGCATTTACCGTGAACTGAGCTGCTCTGAGACTTGCATACATAACCTCAATAATTAAAGTGCATATATTTAATTAACTGAATCATAGCGTTTGTGAATTTACAATAGCATTATGCTTACAATAGCATGCAGCCTTGGAAAATGGTGGATTCTTGTCCATTGAATGTGCAATGTGGTTACTCAACATGGGCATTTTTTAAAATCGAGTACTCGAATTGAATCAAGGAATCGTGACAGCCCTAGTTTAGTTTGTCCCACGTTTTCTGTCATGACAGACACTTTTTTCAAAAGCTAGAAGTTGTAGTTTTGCGTATTTGCGTGACGTATGTTCTCTCACAAACTATAAGACAATGCAGTTATCGTGTTATGCGTGCATTGAAAATCTGGAGTCATTTAACATGGTTACAGCAACATTATGAATGTCGCTGGCATACATTTACTAGCCTGGGCTTTCAGTTTTATGAGCTATGTGAGGATTTGATGTACTGTAGTTTACACCCTGTTGAAGGCCGTTACACTACACTATAATTCATCTTAAGGTGCTTAAATTGCAGTTTAAGAGACTGAGGCCACGAGGTATTCTACAAGATCGAAATTGTTTAACTTTGCATACCAGGAGGCCACAGTTTGTCCATTGATGTTTCATTAATCATTCTTTAAGAAAAAATAAAATATATGGGCTTCATCTGTCGGTGGGAATTTTAAATCCATACAGATGTCTGTTTTGTAAACTTCAACAGTCCAAAATGTGATAGACACCAAGGGAGTTTTTGACAACTGGATAGTTTTTTTAAAGGGATAGTTCACCCAAAAATAAACATTTGGTTATTAATTATTTACCCTCATGTTGTTCCACCAAACCCATAAGACCTTTGTTCATCTTCGGAACACAAATTAAGATATTTTGATGAAATCCAAGAGCTTTCTGACCCTGCATAGACAGCATTTAAGGCCCAGAAAGGTATTTAGGCCATCGTTAAAATAGTCCATGTGACATCAGTGCTTCGACCATAATTTTATGAAGCTATGAGAATACTTTTTATGTGCAAAGAAAACAAAACAAAACAAAAAAACTTTATTCAACGATTTCTTCTCTTCTGGGACAGTCTGACGCCATAAAGGAGAGTACCAAGAATTGTTGAATAAAGTCGTTGTTTTTGTTTTCTTTCCCAGAAAAGTATTCTCGTAGCTTCGTAAAATTAATGTTTAACCACTGACATCACATGGACTATTCTAACAATGTTCTTACTACCTTTCTGTGCCTAGAGTGTGGTAGGACCCTTGCTGTCTATGGGTCAGAGGGTCATCGGATTTCATCAGAAATTTGTCTTTAAAGATGAACAAATGAGTAATGACAGAATTAAAACAATTTTAGGTGAACTATCCCTTTAAGATGGCACGAATTCTCCTCTCCTTTGCTGTCTTTCCTTGTCCTACGGAGAAGCGATTTGCAACCTCTCTGCAGAGTGATTTGTGGGACGGACAGCAGTCCCTGAACCTCTGATCTGCAGAACAGAGCAGAGAGGCTGCAAAAGAGAAGAGAAAAGGAATCTGACAGATCAGTGCAATACAGGACAGCAGAACAGATGGAAGTATGAAAAAGATGAAGAAGTTTTAGGAAGAACATACGTAAACATAGAAGAACCATTTTTGATTCCAGAAAGAACCATCTCTTTCTTACCTTTTTATAATCTGAAGAACCTTCTTTTGAAAAAAATAACCTTTTCTTAAGAACAGAATTGTTACATGTTCTATATGGAACCATTTAACCAAAAAAGGTTCTTCTATGGCATTGTGAAGCACCTTATTTTTAAGAGTGTAAATATACTGAAAAAGCGGCACACAAGGCCAGTCACAAATCACATTCATGACAGCACACACACTCACACCTGATGTCACACCTCTGTGAAAACCTTCCACCCACAAGTGTGTGGTGCCATAAAGACAAATTGTGTTTACCCTTAGTTATTTCAGATAAACAACTGTCACACGTAAACACTCACATTCTGTCCATTTTTTGTTGGTTGAACAGTTGTCAACTGTCCTGGGTGAGTTACGATCTTTGAGAAGGGCCAAGTGTGTCAGCAGGGGGCTCTGGCTTTGGACCTTTTGCAGAAACCACTCAGCTGGCAATCAGAATTTGATGCATTTAAAAATAGCAAGAATTGTTTAGCTTAATTTATTCATTTCAGTGTCAATTTTCTGTCTTCACTGTTATAACTGCCAAAAAACCCTACTAGATGGATCAGTTTTGTGATTTTATTTTCAGCTTGCAAATGTCAGTAGGATTGGATATCAGACACCGATTGCCTAAAAGCTTTGCATGGATTTGATCAAGAAAATGGCGTGCTGAAATATTAAGTAAACAGCTTGCAAAATAGATGACGTGATGTTATGTAAACACATCAGTCTCTCAGTAAATTACTTTTGAGCTTGTGATGCTTACAGTCCACTCTTCAATAAATATCCTGTGGAGAATTGGTTTTCATAGTTTACATATCGTTGACAAATGGAAACATCAACATTCGTTTCTTTCAGTAATCATATTTTTAGTGATTTTTTAAAAGTTTTTAATAAAAGTCTGGTTATTACACTCAGGCTGCATTTCTGTGATCAAAAATACAGTAAAATAACAGTAAAACTGTGAAATATTATTGCAATTTACAATAACTCTTAGGGATGCACTGGAATGAAAATTCTTGGCCGAAACCGAACAAAATGAAACACTGGTCCGAAGGCTGATTACCGAATACGTTTTTTTCGGGGGGTTTTCCCCATGTATTTTGCCTTTTTTTTCACCATTGCATAAAATTAAAAAGCCAAAATGTGCTTTTTACAGTTTTGTCTTGCTTTTCAAAGAAAAAAAGTCAATTATAGACATTACAGCCTACCAACAAGACACAATTTAACTTGAAATAAATAAGTTAGTAAAATAATATTCTTTGGCCATTTTAAGACCCCTTACTTGAATCAGGCATGTGTTTTTTTTTTATGTAAAATTAACTGTACTAACATTTATGAATGTTGACTTTTATTTTGGCGGAAATCCGCATAAGACGTCAGTACTTTTTTTGTTGACAGGAGCAGATTTATGAATGATTCTCTCATAAAGCTGTTTCAGCGCAGTTTTTTCTTGCACTTTGGACTTTGTGCCTTGGCTAATGAGCTCATGCAGCGCTGTCAGAATACATATAATATGTGCATGTATTTAAAAAAATACCGTTCTGTAGTTTATTTACTAATGGTTTAAGGCCATTTGGCAATTTCAGTCATCATACAGTAACCAGCAACAACCACCCGTTTCTCTTCTCATTGAAAACATGCAAGTCTTTCGCTGTTGGTGCTTGTAATGATGCTTACGTCTTTCCAGGACAGTTTTAAGTACTTCCACACTATGGGCATGTTTGCTACATTAGTGCGCACCTCTATTTGATCGCATCACGTTATTGTTTGGTATAATTTATTTGGTCTTTTCGCTTATTCTAATAGCTTTTTTTGCTATTTTCACCTGAATAATTTTGGTTGCCGAACATTTGGTGCAGCCCTAATAACTCTATTTTAAAGGGTTACTCCAAAAAGTGAAAAATGAAAATTTTGTCATTAATCACTTACCCTCATGTCGTTCCAAACCCGTAAAAGCTTTGTTCATCTTTAAGACGCAATTTAAGATATTTTGGATGAAAATCTGGAGCTTTGTGGCTGTCCCATTGACTGCCAAGTAAATACCACTATCAAGGCCCGGAAAAGCAAGAAAGACGGCGTCAAAATGGAAAGTATCCACTGGACACAAACAGCGTACAATGTTCTCTGTCCGCTGCGTCACACGGATATGCTTTTTTCATTAGAATCCTACTTTTTCATACTTTTCTGGGCCTTGACAGTGTTATTTACTTGGCAGCCACAAAGCTGCCGGTTTTCATCCAAAATATCTTAAATTGTGTTCCAAAGACGAACGAAGCTTTTACGGGTTTGGAACGACATGGGGTGATTAATAACAAAATTTCATTTTGGAGTAAATTAACCCTTTAATGTATTTTATGTCATGGTAAAGTTGAATTTTCAGAAGCTCCCATTTTCAGTGTCGCATGATCGTTCCAAAATTACTTTAATGCAATGATTTGGTGTGTAAATAACATTTTATATTATCACTATAGAAAGCAGTTGTGCTGCTTAATATTTTTGTGAAAACTCTAGTACTTTTGAAACATTATAAATGTCTTAGCTTTCCCTTGTAAACAATTTAATGCATACACACTGAATAAAAACATTCATTTCCAAAATTGGCAAGTGACATCAAGTGAGATGAAGGAGGGGATGAAACAGAGCTGTGGTATGGGTATTTGGGTGGGGTTGCCCCCATCAGGCTGGAATTCTGTGAAGAGCTCTAGGAATGTGGAGAATGGCTGTCATGAGATAGGCCTGGGGGTCAGAGGCCTGGATGGGTTAAAAGGACACCTGCTGGACCACTGTCAAAGCTGGATGAGGTTTGGTTCTTCTTGCCCGTTTATTTCTGTCTCCAAACAGAAAATTTCTTAACGTAATTGCATCGTGCACATATTTTCCTACAGTCCCCACAAGTGAGTGCTTTGTGATTCCTATTACAGTGCTATTATTAAACTAGTCTGCAGCCTAATTGACCTTTAACTTAATAGCAATGTGCTGCTCAGAGAGGAAACTATTTCTGTCATGATTCATTATAAAGTCTGTGATTTCCGTTTTCTCAGAATGTTTATGGATTTCAAAAACCAAGCAGAGAATATAAAATTAAGGTAAAGGGTGAAAAACTCATGTAGGTCATGTATATCTAAGAAAATTAGATCACAGCTAACCTTTGAAAACCCCGTTTGAGTTACCAGAGTATACGGGTGCTATTTAGATTACAGTCCTGTCCAGCAGCGCTGACTGAATCCAAAATGTGATCGACAGCCCACAGTTGGGAATCAGGACATTCTGCCATCGCAGAAATATTTAATGTTTCCGAGGGAATTGTGAATGTTTGGCTATGTGAATAGACTGTCCAAATTTCTGAGCCAGTCAGATGTGTAATCTATGTTTGAATCTTTCTAATCTGTCTTGTTTTATGACATCAATGCCATTTTTAGATTTTAATGTAGTCAACATGTTGCTGAAGTTAAAACCAAGAACTGTCAAATCCGCCTCTTCAACCGAGTTCTTTTCCTGCACCTGTTTTAACGCTTCACTTTAGTGCACAAAGAGAAGTGCCAAACCATTTGAAAAGTGCACAGCCCCGTTACCGGATCTTCACAAGAGGTGCCTCCCTTTTGGAAGCCAGCCTGATCCATTCATTTAATTAAACCATCCTTAAGGACACTTATGAATGTCTCTGGTAAACACCAGACTGTAGATTTCCCAAAGCGTAAATCCGTATTCGGAAAGGCACAGAAAACCTAATAGACGGTTTGCACTGGTGTCATGATTTGGTCAGTTACGCAGATGCACAGCCATATTAGCAATGCTCGAATGTAAACAACTGCATGGATTGCATGGTTAATGTACTACTGAATACATTGCTGTCTAAACCATGGACAAAAATATGTGGAAGCTGCTAAATCATATAGAGAAGGACTTAGAAAGCAGGAAAGGGTGCAATATTTTGACAAACTAAAGTACAAATACAAACAGTAATAATTAAGATATTAGCCTAATATTTCACCTATCTGACCGGAAATGATAAGAACAAACACGAATGTTGTCAAGATTAGATTAATCTTGATCGTTGAATAAATACTTCCAGGTCGTACATAAAATACAAATGTGTCTTCTTCATTTCTCCCTCTTTCACCCCCGATTAAGACATAGACCCACCACCGTTTGTTTCAGTGTTGAAATAAAAACTATTTGACTTACTACCGAGGCAGATAACATGGCTAATTAACTAGCTAACGTCAACTAGTTTTCTTCCTCATGCAGACTAAAGTACTACGTTTTCTGCGATTTAGTACATTAATTAAATTTAGCTGGTATCATGTCTATAAGTTTAACCCTCCTGCTATTGTTTACATGATTACATCTGTTCAAAATCACAACGTTTAAAACACAAACAAACTGCTGGCTCTCAGGTGTCTCAGGTGCATGTGCAGCACTCACGCTGTCTCTCTCCTTATGTGTATGTGCACACATCCTCGTACCTCACCCTCCAAACTTAATCCAGGAAAGGTGAAGATCCCTGCATCAAAACCTGGACTGAAAGATGAATATGTAGAAAGTGAGCATGCCTCCAGAGACCTTGTTGAGCTGCAGATTTTATTTATTTACAGAAATTATGTTTTGATTATGTTTTTGATTATTGAGCTGGTTTAGGCTCACTTAAGTGATTGCACTTAATTTAATTAGGAAGAATTCAGTTATTCATTTTAATTATTTAGCCTGACCTTTACTGCTCCAAAATGTTCTATATGTTTCTTAAAAATAAAATGTTGTGTTAAGTGGAGAAAAGTTGTTTTTTTACCCAGACATTTAAAAATAACATATTTTAGTGTTGTAATCTAAATAACATGAAACCGTGATATTTTTATCTAAGGTTGTCATACCATCAGAATCTCATACCGGCCCATGCCTACTGCCAATATGGATGATTAGTGATGCATTGCGAAAACCCTAATCACACAGCGTGCGTGTGATTGTGAATCTTGAAAGTGAAAGTAAAATGCGAGCACACATTCAAAAGCGATTTGCCTGCATATTAATAACAGCTCCCTAATAATAATAGCTTTTACTACTGAAAATAGCCGTTTTCTATTTTAATATATTTTAAAATGTAAACTATTCCTGTGATTTAAAATCTGAATTTTTAGCATCATTACTTCAATCACATGATCCTTCTGAAATCATTCTAATACTCTAATTGGCTGCTCAAGAACAGTTTTTATTATGTTGAAAACAGCTGAGTAGAATTTGATTAATAGAAAGTTCAGAAGGACAGCATTTTCCTGAAATAGAAATCTTTTGCTACATAACAAATAACTTTATCATCACTTTTGATAAATTTAAAGCATCCTCGCTAAATAAAAGTATTGTAATTTTAATGCAGTTTATTCCCGACACAGGAATAAATAAATACATTGTAAAAATATTTCACAAAACTGTTTTTGCTGTGTCAAATAAATGCAGGTGTAGAGAGAAAAATGTGTGAGAAATAATTACAATATATCACCCTTTTGAATAGCTCCACAATAAATTGTATCACCATGCCTTGGTTGAAAAGATTGATACAATTCAAACCCTTCCTGTCTCTCTCTTCTTTCTTTCTGTTGTAGCCTCTTCAGAAGAATGGACAGATCTCCATTTCCAGTCTTAATGGGAAGACAGATGACCAGACAGAGTATAATGGACACTCGGAGGAGAACCCACCGGTTGAGGGTATGTGCTCATAACCACATGTGCTTGAACACTGTGTGTATATATCACTCTCATATCTTTATTGCCGTGTCTGTGTGCATGGTATGACAATGATTGACACTAATAGTGGGCCGCCTCCCAGCATCAGGGGTCTGTGTGTGAGAGAGGCTTAAGATGTGATCTTTATCTTTTTATCTGTGTGCCCTCGTTCCCCAACTGATCCTTCTCATAATCCCCAGCAATCCTGAAAACGAGAACACCTACATAGAGACAACAGTGAGTGGACACCTACATAGACCTCTTTACTCCCCTAACCATGGTCTGTGAGAAGACCCTTGAGCAACCATGCATACCGTGTTTATTTTTATTCATTCCTTTCTTGCTTTTCAACTCAGAGAGACCACCGAGATGCTTCCCCATAATAATATTTAGCAAGCCACGACCTGGCTGACCCCTTAAAGAGAGAAGTATGTTTTTAATAAGATAGCTTTCATTGAATGTATAGAAATCTTGTGTGCCTTTGAATTTGGAAGTCAAATAACATGCTTTGCTGTGGAGGAGGGATTTTATCACAAGTTAAATTGAAAAAAAGGATGGCATGTTGAATGATAGCAAAATAATTGTTAGGTACTTACCAAAATAAGAGGAAAATGGAAAATGTGTGTTATTTTTTTATTTAGTACTGACCTAAATGAGACCCTGTTCAAAAGTTACACTTGATTCGTAATACTGTGTTGTTACCTGAATGATCCACAGCTGTGTTTTTTTGTTTGTTTAGAGATAGCTGTTCACGAGTCCCTTGTTTGTCTTGAACACTTAAACTGCCCGCTGTTCTTTAGAAAAATCCATTTGGTCCCACAAATATTATGTTTTTTCAGCATTTTTGTGTATTTGAACGCATTCCAACAATGACTGTATGATTTTGAGATCCGTCTTTTCACACTGAGGGGAACTGAGGGACTCATATGCAACTATTACAGAAGGTTCAAACACTCTCTGATTCTCCAGAAGGAAACACAATGCATTAGAGCTGGGGGTGAAAACTTTTGAACAGAATGAAGATGTGTACATATTTCTTATTTTGCCTGAATATCATCGTTTCTTTTTGATTTAGTACTGTCCTTCAGAAACTCCAGAAGATACTTACATGTGTCCCAGAAGACAAAATAAGTTAAATTTACCCTGATTTTCAAATTCCTCTTAATGCATTGTGTTTCTTTCTGAAGCATCAGTGGGCATTTTAACTTTTCTGTAATAGTTGCAAATATTAGATACAATAGAGTCCCTCAGTTGTCCTTAGTGTATCAAAATCATATAGTTATTGTTGGAAAAGGTTCAAATACACAAAAATGCTGAAAAACCAAAGAATTTGTGGGAACCTGAAGGATATTTCTGAAAAACGGCAGGCAGTTTAACTGTTCAGGACAAACAAGGAACTCTTGAACATCTATCACTAAACAAAAAACTCATTCAGTACTTCTGAATGAGTAAGAGACCAAAAATCAAGTCATTATGTGCTCAAAAATTGGACATCCACCCTCACTGACGTTCATTACAGAAGTAGCAATGCCTGATTTATGATTGAAACAGAAAATATCAAAGCTAAAAGATTTGTTTGCTCACAAATCTGACATTGCCATTTCTCTTTTTGAATAAACGTGTATCAAAGCAAGAACAAAAGAAAGATTGACTGGGAAAAGGGCTTTACCACTAAAATAAGGCCAAGTAGTCTCTTTTCTGTGCTGTGTTTGACAGCGTAGACACATTTACACACAAATAAAACCTGTTTCTTATTGTCGTGGCTGTAGATGCAGTGAGACGTTTCGTATAAAAGTCTCAAGCATGACAATACCAGGACAAGCCCTTGAACTGCTCCCAAAAAGCCTGAACACTGGCTTTATTTAATCTGCATGATTAATGCTGCAATGCCAGCCAACAGTATTTAGCCATCATTTTCTAGCATGCTCAGTGCAACCATTTATTTTCCCCAGCATCCCCAGAGTACCAGAAAACCCCCTGGAACGTTTTACAGAAACGCACCCCGGGAATAATGTGCGTAAAATGAAAGTGTTGATATATCTGTCTGTTCTCCATTGTTAAGAAGCCTCCCAAAATATGACGCTGTCGGGTTTTATTGCAACTTTACAATCGAAACCATGTATGCCGAGTCAGATCAAGACGGATGAAAGAGTATTGTGATTATTTTGGTGTCCACACTGCCAAAAACGTCTCTGGTGTTGCGCAACGTCTCTCCGGCCAAAATCAACAAAGAAGAAAGTAGTGGTCTCAGTGTTGAAAAGACACATTTTATAACATTTCCTTTAATCAGCGTCTTTTTCGATTTCGACCACACCTGGCTTTTTAAACGGTCACGAATACACACCCATACAAGTGCAATCATTCACATACGTTTGATTAAAATGATGCGCTTATGTCTGCGGGAAATTGCAAACACTGATTTACTTGCCTGACCTACATGTACAGACATGAATCAGAGACATGTATACAAAAGTTTGCAAATGAATTAAGTTCACCCACCCATCCATAGACTCACAAGCTCACAAGCTGGCTGCCAGGCATTTAGGAGGCGGCGGCGTGAGCGAGTCCAGAGAGTGAGCTCAACCATTATCTCATACACAGTCCTCCCCCACCGAGGCGAGTGTGTGTGTGTGTGTGTGTGTGTGTGTGTGTGTGTGAGTGTTTTTACACTGATAGCATATGAGTCTGTGTTCCATATCAAACATGTTTTAACAGGCTGTATGTGATTATCAGTTTATCTCCGGAATTCAGTCTTGCTGGCATAAGTGTCCCTTTGCTGTATGTTTTCATTTTTTCTGTCAGTTTAGTGTGTGTGTTTGACCTATTTCTGTGAAATTATGTCCACAGAGTGCTCCGCCTCTGAGATTGTTGATAATTGCTTCAACTTTTTTATTAGTGTTTAGAATTTGAATCCAGCCCTGAATGATTTGATTCTGACTGTGTGTGTGTGTGTGTGTGGTCAATAATTCACATCTCTGAATTGCTTTTCCAGAGCTGCAGTATGATTTGAGGTCAGATTCCTGGAAAATTATAAACATATTTTTATTTTGATGAAGTGTGTGTTTTCTAGTTTAAAATAAGAGCTATTCAGGTCAGGGGCTTTTAAAACCGCATACAAATTGTGCTGATTCTTGTGTTGAGATTTATTAGTAACTTGGGTTTTCCTTGACTAAGAAAGTAAACATTTGATACTACGAGTATGTTTCATGACACGCTGATGAGGAAAGTCATGACATGAGAGCGGAATGCGAGAAGTGCGGAGCGACGAAGCTTTTGGCAGAGAGAGAAAACCACAAGGGGAGTGTGAATATGAATTTGATTAAGTGTAATTTAATTCCTTTAATTCGCAGCAATAAAACTGTATAAATGAACAGAGATGTAAAGAGTGCACAAATGAGAAGAAATAAGAAATACGTTGTTTTCCCGGTGAAAGCAGGAAAAGAGTCTAGTTTCATTATTGTTTGGCTGTTAAACATTCATTCTGACTGTGAATATTGACATAAGGATATTGAAAGTCAGATTTGGTCTGGGTGGATGGGGAACACATAGTTTAGACAATCAAAAGTTGGCTTGATTTTTTTACATGACAGCATTTTTACATAGAATCTCCCGGACTTATTTCCATTGGGTGATTGATAAGAAATGTGATTGTCTCATATTGTGTCACTGAGATAAGTCATGAGCTACTAGTTTGCCAAACATACAGTCATATAAATAATCAAAAGTGACAATAAAGACAATCTGTTTCAAATAAATGCTGTTCTTCTGAATGTTCAATTTATTGGAAAAAATAAACATAAACAAAAATAGCAAGCAGCACAACTGTTTTCAACATTAAATCAACACATTAAAATGAGTTCTGAAGGATCATGTGACAATGAAAACTGAAGTACTGGCAGCTTTCCCATCACAGGAATAAATTACATTTTAAAATATATTAAAATGGAAAGTTAGTTATTTTAAAATAAATATTGTGAAATTTTTACTGTATTTTTGATCAAATAAAGGCAGCTTTGAGAGACTTTAAAACATTAAAGGGATAGTTCACTCAAAAATGAAAATTCTGTAATTAATTACTCCCCTTCATGTCGTTCCAAACCTGTAAGACAACAAAAGATATTTTTGATTAAATCCAAGAGCTTTCTGACCCTGCATAGACAGCAATGCAACTGCCACGAAAAGCCAGAAAGGTGAATAAAGACGTTTTTGTTTTCTTTGCACACAAAAAGTATTCTCGTAGCTTTATGTCACATGGATTATTTTAACAATGTTCTAATACTCTTAAAAATAAAGGTGCTTTAACCCTTTAACTGTCACTCCCTTTTTTTAACATAAACGTGAAAATGCACTATCCAAACTTACATTTTTTTATAATTCATGAATTAAAACATTTTGTAATATGATTCTGATGTACATTTTCCATGGTAATGCAATGTTTGATTTTAAAATGGATTTCAAAGGATGAATTTTGAGATTTGAAGATTTCTACTGATATATAATTTCTTATGATTTCTAAAGTGTGATAGGGAAAAATGCAACGAAGAAAGTCTTATTGTGATAAAAGTCAGAACACCTGTGATGATGTGGAGTTTTGAGGTGCACTCTTGTCATGAATGAGTCTATTACTTTTCCTACATAATTTGTAACACAAAACAGTGGTCAAATATCTATTTAGGAGCTTTCCAATGATATATTGTTTGCCATGATTAGATTAGGATTTATTTGTTTCTTCACAGCGATGCCATAGAAGAACCATTTTTGGTTCCACAAAGAAGCATTCAGTCAAAGGTTACTTTCTTTCCTTTTCAAAATCTGAAGAATCTTCTTTTGCCACAAAGAACCTTTTGTGAAACAGAAAGGTTCTTCATGGAACCATTTAGACAAAAAAAAAAAAGGTTCTTCTATGGCATTGACAAGCACCTTTATTTTTAAAAGTGTACTACCTTTCTGGGTCTTGAAAGTGTCTATGCAGGCTCAGAAGGCTCTCGGATTTCATAGAAAATATCTTAAATTGTGTTTTGAATATGAACAAAGGTCCTTAAAAGTAATTACAAAGTAAACCGAATTTTCACGTTTGGGTGAACTATCCCTTTCAAAAAAAAAGAAAAACATACTGACCAAAAATTATTGAAAGGTATTATATACTGCAGTATCATTTATGCCAAATGAACTACAACCGTGAGGTGAATTATTATGTCACTGGTACAAGTTGTACCAAGCACTATGACAGATCATGGAGTAGTTATGTACTATCCGTAATCTGAGTCATTGTCATAGTGTCCTTTCTGAAAAGTGACAAATTAGCCCTAAGAAAGGAAATGACCTAAGAGCGAAGGAAACTGGTGAGGGAAGAGGAAGCAATGACGCAAAAGAATGAGCGCTCTTCCTGCACAGCATTCCTCAGCTTCCTCTATCCGTAGAAAGCAAAGGAAACGGGAAGAATGAAAAAAAGGAAAGCTTGATATAGAGATGTAGAGACGGAAGAGGGTACGAAATGGCTGAGATGCCATTTTTAAGATAATGTAGCGAGCGAACTCGGGTGAAAGTATAAAACAGACGAACGCTGGAGATTTAGAGACAGTCCTCTGATCCTGGCCAGATCTTCACATAGCTCTCATTTCCTTTTCCTCCCATTATTTCGACATCATCTTCCTGGCTCAAGGAATGCGTGCACAGATGAGGGCGTGTGTGTGTGGAAGTATGCGTGTACGTGTGTGAGTTGGGGTCTGCAATGACGTCGCAGCATCCCTTGCGAGCCCCCCAGGCCAGCGGGAAGCCCACCTCCACATGTTCCCAGCCAAAACAGAAAGCCGACTGCTCATGCTTATGTGTTTGATCACGTTTCCCTGATGCAAGAGATAACGTGGATGTCGTTCCCCGTGACTGTAATTAGCTGTTGGTATTTTATCACATCTTACTATTAGGCTGGAATCTATGTTGTTAAATCCTCAAATGTGACTCAGCTTCTAAGTGATTCGCTCAGGAAGAAGTAGAGTACAAGCTTCCTCTTTTGAGGAATGTCTATTACAGTAGAAAGGGAGTGACTCACACTGTCTTTAGTGTGAGAGAGTCTGTGCTTATTGAATTCCACTCCTATGGGGTCACTAGGGGCAAAAAAGCCTTTCCCATATGTCAAATCCTTCTGATCTGAGCCCCATGGCTCTGTCTGTTTCTGTAGATCACAATAAAGTCTGAGGAGGGCTATTCATCAGCTATTCAAGAAGAATTTGCCCTACTTGCACCAAACACTTAAGTTAACGTCTAGCGCTACAGTCCAGCTAAGTAACTCAAAACGTCATTTGAATGATGCAGAAAGAGCTTTTGGTTTAGTTCGGAGAGATCAAATCCAGTCTTAGCCAGATGAGTTTCCACATAGTCTGTAAGATCCAGACCAAACTGGATTAGAGTTGTTATCACCCATTTAGAAGAAGATTTTCGGTGGAATTCGCACATTCCATGGGAACAATAGCAAGGTGTGAGATGCCTGATTAGACCCTTGTATGCCGAGGAATCTCACTGGTATTCTTCAACCATCCTCCTTCAACAAAAGTTGAATGAAATAAGCCACCTCAGTTTACACTTTGAATGAACCATTGGCACTGTAGAGTGGCTGCCTCATTACATTAGCACTCCACTCGGTAGTCTGGGAAGCAAATTTGAAATAGGAAGTCACTTTATTTGCTATTTTTTCACTTGAGAACAAGAACATATTTTATTATTGGAGATTTTTACAGTTGAAAAGTCAAAAGCTTACTTATACCTAACTATTTTACCAAAACAAGAGGGATTATACAAAGTGCATATTATTTTTTATTTAGTACTGACCTGAAGAGGATATTTCACATAAAAGACGTTTGCATATAATAGTCCACAAGAGAAAATAATAGTTGAATTTATAATGTTCCTTGTTTCATATTACTGTGTTGTTACCTGAAAAATCCACAGCTGTGTTTGTTTGTTTAGTGACCCACAAATTCTTTGGTTTTTCAGCGTTTTTGTGTATTTGAACCCTTTTCAACAATGACTGTATGATTTTGAGATCTTTTCACACTCAGGACAACTGAGGGACTCATATGCAACTATTACAAAAGGTTCAAACACTCACTGATGCTCCAGAAAGAAAAAACATGCATTAAGAGCCGGGGGTGAAAACTTTTTGAATTCAAAGATTGGGGTAAATTTAACTTATTTTGTCTTCTGAAGAACATGCAAGTATCTCCTGTAGCTTCTGAAGGGCCGGAAAAAAAGATGATATTCAGGCAATATAAGAAAAATGTACACATCCTCATTCCATTCAAAAGTTTACACCCCCGGCTCTTAATACATTGTTTTTCCTTCTGGAGCATCAGTGAGTGTTTGAACCTTCTGTAATAGTTGCATATGAGTCCCTCAGTGTGAAAAGGTGGATTTCAGGGTCCAAACTTAATAAATGTAGGTAAAATTGGCTAAATAAAGATCCTATTATTATTTAAGATCCTGCAACACAACATATGGTGTAAATTAGATTTTGTTCATTTTTTTCTGTTCTCCAAAACTCTATGTGCCAACTTATATGTAAAATATTCATCACGATAAGCCACTAATATGTAAACAATAATAAAATCATGATGTGTTGTCTTGTTTTTGTGACAAGTTTGTCAAGGAAACGTCAATTAAAAAAAAAAAAGAAAAAGTAAAACAGTTTTGCTTGGAAGTATTTATGTCATACTTATGGCTGGTAGTTATTTTTATCTCGCCATCATAGATGTGGCAAAAAGTTAATTCTGGACTTTGTATACATACATATACTACAGCAAATGCACATGGACTAAGAGTTATGTAGAGGAGATATAAAGTGCTTGGTAGAGTGAGAGGCAGAAGAAAGCAAAAAGATAACTTATCGAGGTCCTTATTTCACCCTTGTCCATGTTATGTTTCATACGGATCCCTCCGCCTAGGACAAGAGATGGGAAGGGGAGATGGAGCTCTGTGTAACATCATGTACAGAAATGCTTTTGATAACTTGAGCAACCTCCCCTCCCTACACACACACACACACACACACACACACACACACATAGATACACATATTTTAACTATGGCTTGACCGTTTCTGTCATTTTGATCAGGGAAAGAAAAAGTTGGGAACAGGAATGTTAGAGTTTGAGTGAGTGGGTGGAGGGAGTGTGTAAAAAGGAGTGGAGGGGGGAAGGAAGAGGGAAACTCATTCAGTCGAGAGGGGCAGAGAACAGCTGAAAAGCTGAGGAGGAGGAGTGGGGGGTTTGGGGGGGGGGGGGGGACATGGGTGGGGTGGTCCCACATAGGACATGTGTCAGTGTCTGTTGAAATGTGTGTTACCCACCCGCTCTCCTCATTCTCACCCAGAAACTCAGAAGAGAAGACGCCTGGCTTCAACCCGAGCTCACAGGACAGAGAAAGAGAGGGAAACAAGAGTGTAGCCTTAAAAGCATATCAGCTGATTGTAGCCTGAGAGGAAGCAGGACTTTTACAAGAAGGGAGTTCAAAAAGCATCACTGTCAGCAAAAGCTAAACAGCAATTCTTTTTCTTTTTCTTTTTTTTTCCTGAAAAGTAATTGCGGAAAATGCTTGGGACAATAACTCTAACAGGTAAGATGCATCTAAAATCTATATCTATCATGGTTATTATGAGGACACAGTGGAGGCCAGTAACAATTAACATGGTACCTGTGGGAATTTCTTTACATCTTTCATTATTATTGGGTTAAATTATAAATTTGTTAGTCAGTAATCAGCCTGACTGATCTGTAACTAGTGGCATCATTGTATAAAGGACAATGTTGTTAATCAGAAACTACTGAATTGATTTTTAATTTGAGTAATTCCATGCTTTCACTTACATCTTTTATGTTTCATACAAATACATTGTATTTTTTTTTTCATTATAAAATTGTTCTGTATACTGACAGTGATGCTTAGAGTAGTAAAGTTACATCTCTAGTCTGTTCATGTGAAGCATTGCCCTTTAAGTAGGCTATGGGAGACCAACCTGAACCTTTATCTGTTTCATATGTAGTATACAGTTGTTGGGTTTACACATGTACTGTATAGAGTTATCGGAAGTGTTCAGATCTGATGAGCTTCAGTGGTCTCAGATGTCCTGCTTTTAAGGGAATTTTAATGAGTTTTTGAGCCCCTCAGATCTTAGTCAGGGTTCTCGAGAGGTGGTGTGGGTGTATGGAATTGATTACCTGCTGCACATGACTTCAGAGAGTGTTTTGGTTTGCTGGGAATGTTTATTGGAATTTTGTGCGGATGTTCTTATCTTTATGGTAGTGCCAGTTCAATTCGTTTTTTCCTAAATTGACCATTTCATTTTAGTTTAATTGGCTTAAATTTCACATGTGCAGAACATTGCAGGTTTATTACTTTTCTTTTTGCCTAATGTTCTTATTCTCAACTACCCACTTCCAAAAGTGGATGCTGATAGTAATGGAATCTTGATGGTTTCATGATTCACATGTATGTCAAAGGGAGTCACTAAAGTGTAGTTATTCAGTGCGGGAGGTGGGGTAGTTGGCCTGGTAGGGGTCCGACTGCTGAGTCTTCCTGTAAGTTCCCCTAAACTCACAGACTCCACTAATGAACAGCCTGTATTTGCATGTAACAGCAGGGAAGAGGGTTGTTGACCATTACCTCAGAGCCATCTCAACAAACATCCTCCCCTCCCCCGTCTTTCTAGAAAGCCCAGTTATCACACCACTGTGATTTCAGATGGCATTTGCCCCCACCCATTTCAAAATGCACACCCACAGTTCCACACTTTAACAGCCACAACAGACACGCTATCGAATTCCTTGGCTCGAGTTTCCCCAGTCTGAGCCACCATTGAGACAAAGGCAAATGTGGGGCGACTGGTGGTTACACCAAGCCTTTGACCCATTTTGTCTTTCGTACTCATGTAAAAATACATTTGCACATATACAGTGCCTCTCTGTCTCCAGCTGTGTGAAGCAACAGCAGTTTTGCATGAAATTGTATTCATAGTTAAAACATTAAAACAGTGTTAGAAGAAACCTTCTGGATACACCCAAAGAGATGTTTGTAAAATAATGTATTAAGAGCATATGTGACCCTGGACCACAAAACCAGTCATAAGTCGCTGGGGTATATTTGTAGCAATAGCCAAAAATACATTGTATGGGTCAAATGCCACTTATCAAACTTAATTTTTGATAAGTAATATGCATTGCTAAGAACTTCATTTGGACAATTTAAAGGCGATTTTCTCAATATTTAAATTTTTTTGCACCCTCAGATTCCAGATTTCCAAATAGTTGTATCTCGGCCAAAAAAATGACCCTTATGACTGATTTTGTGGTCCAGGGTCACACATGATCTGTAGTTACAGATCTGTCAAGTACTGTATAATGTAAACAACCACACACAAAAAAAGTTTAATTAAACATTTGGCTAATTATCATACTACTCTTGACATTTTGATCCCACCCAACTTTCCTACTTTTTCAAACCCTTGTGTGCACATCTGGGAATGTTTAAACTATTAGACTTGCTAACAGTTTTGCTAATCAGTCTTCCATATCACCAAGACCAAGAAATTACTATCCGTCATTCTGTATGACTTCCCATAATGCACTTTTCCCATTTACAACAAGGATTTTCATCATGGTAGTTTAAGTTCCAGAATAGACAATAGTGTGGGCCCCCCACCCCTTTTAGCCAAAGCAGGAAAAAACCAGGGGCCCATTGTGAGACAAAGAGGACAACACAATACAGTCTTCCTAAGCTGAAGTTTAGAATTTGGTTTGGTCTGTGGGGGGGATGGTTTGTTGTATTGTAGGGGGATGGGGATGCCATTGCATCCCTGTACCACTTTGAATTGTGGGATTAGGTTTGTGTTTCACTAAATTTCAAGCACAGATCTTCTTTTTTTTGGTTTTAAACCAACAGAAAATGGACTGATAAATGTAAGATAAAATGCAATGTAAGAGTGACCACAAGAGCATAAAGAGCATCCATATTTTATTTTAATGGCTGTCTGTTGTCCTAAGAATCTGATATGATGGCAGGCAGTAAATATAAGCCATTCTTGTTGTTTCGCTGTAAGATTTTCAAGGTTAGGGTAATCAGTTGCAGACTTTACCAGTCACATAAAAAAAGAAATCATTCTAGAGCAATTTATAAATCATTTTGATCTCTGGCTTAAGTTGTTTTGGTAGATAAATGGTTTGCTGCCCCTTTATCTAAGACGAGTGTGTAAGAGGGCCAAGTAATGCGATATCCATGCATTAAAAATGCTTGGAATTTGTTTTTAAAGTCACTGGGTGGGTTTCAGACCCCAGAGCAAGAGCAAGCAGAGCCAGATGTGAACAGTCCCTTGCTAGGTTGGATGTCAAAGGGAAACTGGGCCTCTAGGAGGCTCACACTACATGCAAACTCAACTCCCTCTTCCTAGCCCCACACCCTCAAAACCAACCCACTCTTGTCAAAACACAGATAGGCAAGGGAGAAATTCAAGACATTATGAAATTGTGTGTGTGTGTGTGTTCTTTTGTTTATCCCACCTGTTGCAATTTTAGTTGTTACATTTTGTCTTGGAAGCTTAAGAACTGGGCACATATACAGGGTTAATGAAGATTAATAAAGCGATATCATTATGTGTATGCTGTGTTTTATTAAATAAGGTCAATTTCATAGTCCAAAAGTTTGGCAACATAGCCTGCATAACTTTGAAGCTTACAGCATGGAAATTTCCCCTGGTTGCCTTGATGTTAAATGTTGTCATCATTCCACAGCTTTTTTTTTTTTGGTGCTCACAAGAAAGAGACCAGAAAATGTAAATTTAATATCAAATTGCCATCATATGCCTGATTAAATCTGTACAGGGGGTGAGAATGTTTTTGCAGGTTTTTCTAGCAATGTGGCTCTGATTTCCTTCAATTGCCACAGCCCTCCATCTTGAATTAATTATATTACTTGATCATGTATTTTGCTTTTGTAACTCTAACTTGTTTTTCTACACTTAGCCCTGTTGAGAACTGGCTATCCATAAGAGACAAATGAGTTTCGTAAAGCTTCATGAGTGTTACCATGTGTTAATCTCATTCCTTGATGATTCCAATGATGGTGGTTTGATTTATGCTATGTAAGTACTGAAATTGAAATAAATATACTAGAAAATTTACTAAAACTGTGCATATTTTTCATTACAGTTGGCCAGACAGACAGCGTATCCCAAAAAGAAGACAGCCCTGAAACAATTGAGGTGCATCAGGAAGAGGTTGCCCCTCAGATTAATGGAGAGAAAGAAGACGAATCTGCAAATGCAGATGAAATCACAACCACAGAAGAGAAGGCAGTAGAGGAAAAACAAGAGGAGGCCAATGAGGTGGGCTTCAAGAAGATCTTCCGTTTTGTTGGATTCAAGTTCACACTGAAGAAAGACAAGAATGAGAAGACTGAGCCTGTGCAGCTGCTGACAGTGAAGGAAGCAGAGGCTGGTGAAGATGCAACTTCTGAGGAAAAGAAAGAGGAACCTGCAACAGAGGAAGACAAACCTGTGGAAGACAAATCACCAGAAACTACAGAAAAAGAGCAGGCGACAGAGGCCACGACTGAAGAAGTGACGGAAAAGGCAGAAGAACCAACAGACCAAACTGTAGCTGAAGCCCCATCAGAGACTGAAAACGCCACTGAGGAGGTGACTGAAAAATCTGCTGAAGAAGTGGAGGCAATATCAGAGAAGGAACCAGAGGCAGAAGTGCCAACTGAATCGCCAACAAGTCCACCCTCTCAAGAGACACAGAGTCCCTTTAAGAGATTCTTCACTCAGGGAATCTTTTCTAACCTGCGGAAGAAGGCAAGCTTCAAAAAGGCCAAAGATGAGGAGCTAGTCAAGGAAAAGTCTGCAGAGGAGGACATCAAGGAAACTGAGGAAACAGCAGAGGGTGTTACTGAGGGCACAGAGGAAGCTAAAGTGGATACAGAGGAAGCTAAAGTGGATGCAGAGAAAGAACCAGCTGAGGGTGAGCAGGTAGAGAAACCTTCTGAAAAGGTTGAAACTAAAGCTGAAACAACAACTGAAACAACTCCCGCTGAGAAAGAAGAGCCACAAGATGTTAAAGTAGAACCTGAGGCTACAAGTGAAGCTGAAACTCTGACTCAGACCGAGACTGCTGAAGCTCCAGCTGCTGAAACTGCTGCTGAAGCTCAAGCCACCGATGATTCAAAACCAAGTGACAAGCCAGATGTTTCAGAAGCGGTGACAACTGAAGCTGAAATCCTGTCATCTCAGGAGAAGTCCAAGGCTCAGGGAAGCCCTCTCAAAAAGCTGTTTACAGGAGCAGGGCTTAAAAAGCTGTCGTCCAAAAAGCAGAAGAATAAGAAAGAAGTAGAGTCAAAGCAAACAGAATCAAGTGAACAAGTTGCTGAAAATATCCAGTCATCCACTGAGACAGCTGAGCCCCAGAAACCTGACAGCGGAGCATCTTCTCCAGAAGAATCTGTTGAGCATGTTGTAGGCGAGGTAACTCAAGCTGAGATGGCTCAAGCCGAGGTGGCCCAAGCCATGGAGACTGATGGTGAACCAGCCACTTCTGACAGTGAGAAGAAGAAAGATGGAATTTTACCTTGGTCCTCTTTCAAAAAACTAGTTACTCCAAAAAAACGTGTCAAAAGGCCATCTGAGAGCGAAGATGAAGCACCTGTAGACAAACCCAAATCTTCTACCCTATCTTCAACTGAGAGTGCCGTCTTTGATGACAAAACTGATGAGCCTAAACCTTCTGAAGAGGTACCATCTGAGTCTAAAGAAGAGTCACAGGCAGAATCAAAGGCTGAGACGAAAGCTGAGAAGCCTGAACCAGTTGCAGAGGAACCAAAAAGAAAAATGGATACATCTGTGTCCTGGGAAGCTCTTATTTGTGTGGGGTCAGCTAAAAAGAGGGCAAGAAAGACTTCTGACTCTGATGATGAAGAACCTAAGATTGAGGAAGAAGCGCAGCAGTCAGGAGAAGAGCAGGTAAAGACCACCGAGTCCCCTCTTGTAAGCTCTGGTGAAGCCGACCATGAGAATTTGGCTTCTTCACCTGAACCAGAGGAAGAACTTGTGTCTACCTGGGAATCTTTCAAAAGGCTGGTAACCCACAGAAAGAAACCTAAATCAGAAGACAAGTCTGATGAAGCCTCAGGCCCAGAGCACACAACCTCTGACAGCGAAGCCCCCAAAGAAGAATCCTCTTTCTCTTTGAGGAAACTGATTCCACGCAGGAAGAAGAAGTCTGATGGTAAACAAGAACAGGTCTCTTCTGACGTTGGCTCTGCAGAGGATGATTCTGACACTCCAGCTGTGGTGCCTCTTTCAGAATATGACAATGAACCAGCTGCAGAAGTTGCAGTTAAGGCAGAGGAAGTGAAGCAAGAATCTGCACCAGTCACTCAGGGGAAAGCCTCAGCTGAGGATAGATCGCCATCCTGGATCTCAACCGCTGTGGAAAATGTTGAGGATGAAACAGAGGGAAAGCAATTGAGTGACATACCCGAAGAAGGAGACACAGCAGCCACACCCAAATCAGCTGATAACACTATTGCAGAGGACATTGTTGAGCTTACATCAGAGGCAGTTACGGCCCTCGAACAAGTAGAGGAGACTGAAATGGTTTCTGCTGTTTCACGTGTTACAGCATCACCAGTTACATCAGGTGAGACAACTCCTGTCCCAGGCGATGGTGTAGAGAAGAAGACTGATGTTGTACTACAAGAAGCTGTGGAAACTATCAGTGTTACCACAAGTGCCATGGCTGTCACCGTGACTAAAGAGCAGGAAGAAGTAGTTGCAGTCACCACTGACACTCTTGTTGTTGAGTCAGCTATCAAGGAAGAGACAACAGTCTTGGTTGCACATGAGAAAACAGAGGCAACTACTGTTTGCACTGGCCTTGACGCTAGTGAAATAAAGGTGATGGAAGAAGAAGTCCTCACTCAGAAGCCTTTGGTAGAGTCTGCAACAGTTGTTAGCCAGGTGCTTGTCACAGAGTTGGCTGTTGAAGACAAAACACAGGAGCCTGAAAAGGCCACTGTGACTGAGGTTGAGGTTCATGAGGCTCAGATGAGTGGAGGCCAGACAGAGCTCAAAGAAAATGCAGTTGAGGAGAAAGCACAGTTTGAAGAGATAAAGGAGACACCTGAAGCTGAGACTGTGACTGATCTCCAAGAAGTAGCGGCAGTCAAAGTAGCGCTCATCAATGCTGTACAACAGGAACCAGAGATTCTTGAAGAGCCAGTGGTGGCAGAAAAATCCCCTCAGGTTGAGGCTGCAGGTCCTGCTGAACCAACCGTTGAAGTGTCAATCTGTGCCCAAACTGTAGAATTCACTGAAGTTGCTGTTGCTGAAGGTGAGAAAGTACAAGAACTGGAGGATGTTAAAGAAGCCAAAGCCTCAGCCGAGCTAGCATCTGTGGAGGGAGTTGCCATGGCTGTAACAGAGGAGGTCATGGCAACCCTTCCAGAGGTGCCTGCTTCTCAACCTGCTGGGTCTACAGAAGATCCCATTCCTGTTGTAGCCTCCACTGAAGAATTTGCAGTCATCAAAGAGACTGTTTGTGTTGTAAGCTCAACAACTGAGACAACAGAATCCCATTCTGGAGGCCTAGCTCATGAAACTGTTATGGAAAATGTTGGTGACCACAAAATCCAGGTTGTAGTGAGTGATGCTGAGGTTGTCTCTGCTCAAGAAGTTGTTGAGGAAAAGTCAGAAGTAACCACAACAAAAGATAGCGTTGTGGTTGACGAAGTTATCGAGAATGTGAAAGAAGAAAGTGAAGTGATCCAGACAACCCAAGTGACAGAAGCAGAAATCATAGTGAAGCAGAGCAGTGTTATTGTGCAAGAGGTCATTCAAAATGTTGTAGAGAACCTTGCTGAGGTACATGCAGAACAAAAAGTGTCTGAGAAGATTACCGAAGAGGTGGAAAGCTGTACCACATCAGTGGATGTCAAATTTGAAGAGGCCTCAGCAGTTTCTGGAATGGTTGAGGAGAAATCCTCAACAGAAGTTGTTTTGGAGGAAAAAGCTCCACTAGAAACATGCCTAGTGCAGTCAAAAGCATCTGACGATGATGAACAAACTCGCATTGTCACTGAGAAACCAGTGAAAACAGTCAACGATGCCATCCTGATTACAGAAACAGTCCAGGTTTCTATCACAGATGAACTCCAACCACAAAACGAGGAGGTTGCCACAGTCTCTGTGGAAGATGTGCATCAAGAAACGGAGGTAACAAAAAGTGAAGTTGAACTTAATCAAGCAGAGGAGGAAACGTTTAGTGGGACCGCAGAAAGTGAAGAAGGAAAAAGTCAAGTTGAGTCACATCCCAAGGAAGTGCCAACAGAAGTCCAGCAAGAGACACAAGCTTCAGAGGTTTCAGAGGCCATGCCAGAAGAAAAGATGACAGAAACAAGTCAAGAGCAGATTGTGGCTGAGCAGTGTCAAATGGCACAGGAGGTACAGATTGAGACTGCACAGGAATTTAATGTTGGCGTCATAAATGTCATAAATGCAGATGATGTACCTGTTCAAGACACTGAGACGAACATGAAAGAAGAAAGTTCAGAGGGTCAGGAATCAGAAGACAAGCCTCAAAAAGACTTGGAAGAACCTCAAGCAGAGGTTTTAACACAGGACACGACAAACCAGGGAGAGTCCAGAGATCCAGATTGTCAAAAAACAGATGCTAAAAATGTACCTGCCAAACTGGAGACTGCTACTGAGAAGACAGCAAATGCCAATGCAGTGGAGGAGGTCGAGAAAGAGACCGAGCCTGTCTCCACAGAGGTTGTCACGGTGTCATGAGCAGGTTAGTCTTGATTAATTATATTATATTAAAAAAGTATAATATCAATTACATATATGAAAAAAATGACAGTTTCCAAAGGTAGTTTTGTCCGTTAAAAAACTTCACATTGCTTTTTGCAGTTCTTGCATGGTCCCTTTTTAAAAACCTCAATGGATCTTAGTTTTATTAGGGGTAGATTTCCATTTGGTGAGATGAAAAAGCTTTTGTTCCATGTACCAGTAACCAAGGGACCTTCGATATCAAAGCAGGAATGCCGCTGCCTGACCCTTCACTTTGTACGCTGGGTCTTAAAGGGAAGCCGTGTGAAGAGAGATGAACTTGTGGTGAAAGACCGAGTATAATTCCCCACCCCCTCCCTAATGCAGTTTCTTATTCTCTTCCACTCATCAAAGCCTTCAATATGTAGTTAGAGCACCAGTTCACCTAATAAGATACACTGTACGTTCAAATACAACCCTTAGAAGTGTCACATCAGTATATTAGCAGAGAGAATAAAACTTAATTTCATGATTTATGTTTTTCAGTGGATTAAGCCTAGGAGAGTTGAATAGCATTATGCTTTGTTTAGTACTTTATGTCAGTTTTCCCAAGAAGTCATTAGTATAGAATACTGGCTGACATTACAGTAGTGTAGTCTTCATCTGTCCTTTAAATATTTGATTAAAATGCATAATTAAATATTTGTAATAATAATTCTAAGAATTCTGTCATGAAACGAATGGGTCGTTAACGCAAGCTGATGATATTCACTGCTTTACTTGGCACAAGCTGATTGCTTCATGTTGCATACGCAACCAATGAGCTTGTTGCTGAACATTTAAATGACTGGTTATCATTCACTAGAGCAGTTCGTAGCACGTTTTCAGAGTTCTTCTGAAACCCTCCACCTCCCCAGCTCCACCTGTATAGTTCCGTATATGCAGTACGTCTTAAATACTCACAACACCGTATCAGTGTATGTATTGGGAGCAGCAGGTTCCTATACTAAAATCTTCAGAGTTGTCATGATAGAAATGAGGTTGTATGCCACCTGTCTTTTGGAGGATGCACAGTGTTGAGGCCAGTTGCCAGATTAATGCACTGCAAAAAATGCTTTTCTTACTTAGGTTTTTTGTCATGTTTCCAGCCAAAATATCTGAAAATTCTTGAATCAAGAAGGATTTTCTAGACGAATAAAAAGTATCTTGTTTTCAGAAAAATGTAAATTAAAATTAGGCAAGTTTTTGCTTGAAACAAGCAAAATAATCTGCCAGTGGGGTAAGCAAAGTAATGTAGTTTTCTGCTTGAAAGAAGATTATTTTGCTTGTTTTAAGCAAAAAACAACTTAATTTTGACTTCTTTTTTCTGAAAACAAGACAAAATGTTTTACTTGTCTAGAAAATCCTTCTTGATTTAAACGTTTTTAGATATTTTGGCTGGAAACAAGACAAAACATCTAAGTAAGAAAAGCATTTTTTTGCAGTGTTTTTATATGCTTAAAGGAGCACTCCACTTTTTTGAAAATAGGCTTTTTCCAACTTCCCTAAACAAATGAGTTTTACTGTTTTTGAATCCATTCAGCCGATCTCCGCGTCTGCCGGTAGCACTTTTAGCATAGCTTAGCATAAGTCACTGAATCAGATTAGACCATTAGCATCTTGTTCAAAAATGACCAAATATTTTTGATATTTTTCCTATTTAAAACTTGACTTTACTAAGACCGACAGAAAATGAAAAGTTAGGTGGGTAACTTCCAATGTGACCAGCACTAAGCCACTAAGGTAATAGTAAAATAGCTGGGGGCTACTTTCAGGCGCTGTGTAATATCATTGCGCCTGCTGCACTTGTGGTACAGCAGCAAAGTTCCTTGATTATTATGCCTTAATGAGAGTATAGTTCCTGTCCATATCAGCCTGGAAAATCGCAACTTTTCATTTTCTGTCGGTCTTAGTACACAACGTAACAGAAGAGTCAAGTTTTAAATAGGAAAAATATCGACAATCTTTGGTCTTTTTTGAACAAGATGCTAATGATCTAATCTGATTCAGTGACTTATGCTAAAAGCGCTAAAAGAATGGATTCAAAGACAGTAAAACTAATCTGTTTAACTCTAGGGGAATTGGAAAATGAGCCTATTTTCCAAAAAAGTGAAGTGTTCCTTTAACAAATAATTAAAAAAATGACTCAAATCAAACTAAAAGCAAATATTGCTATTAGCATAATTACACGGTACAATAAGCTCTAATGTAAAGAAGGATGGAAGAGAAGAGACCTGGGTGTGTCTGATAAATGTTTGATGAGTGCTAATGCAGCACTGCAGCAGAGCAGTGGCTGGTGAAATATAGCATCGCAGCATGAGCTTTGGTGCACTGCTCACTCTCTTCTCTCTCTCACTGCCCCTCTTTGCCTTGGCTACTGGTGCTGAGTCATACAAACAGAGTGAGACGGTGGTTGTTGGAGGCACAGAAGATGCAGTGCAGATGGAAAGAGCAATGCGAGCATCCATGTGAAATATTGGGTGACGAAGCCACGTAATAGAATAGTAGCTTTTTGATGATAATTGATAGCGCTGTACATCACACTGTTGTTGGTTTCCCCGCAGACTTGGACCACTTTCATACTGTTGCTGCAAATAAAATGCTAATGTGCTAAATTCGTTTTTTTTTTGTATTGCAGTGTGCGTGTAAAAAGCAGTCACATGACTGGGGCACAGAGCTTTCCGGAAAGCAGGAAGTGAGTGGCAGCCATGGAGGACACTAAGAGACAGTGCATAAGACTCGAGGCCAATCTCCCTTCTCTCTCTCTCCTTTAATCCATCCATTCATCCCTCTTTTCCTTTTTCCAAATTCCACATAACTCAGCTGCCATATCACGAGGCCTCACGCCTCACTGGACGTCCCCTACACTTTCCTGTATTTTGCCAAACCGCATCAGATGCTATTTTCCCACCTGTAACTTTTGTGATGAACATTTTTTTATTAGTTGTCGGCTGTCTGTCGAATGGAGAGTTTATGTACGTGTGGTTCTTGTATGAGCGTATGTGTCTGTGGTGTTGAAGTAGGAGGGTTGTTATTTTGTATATTGTATTTATATCTAAAATATTCTCTCAACCCTCTCAAACATGCTCTAAAACACATTGAAGTCTGGTGTAAAACTACAAAATATTACAAAAGGTAATTTTAACCAACATGGTACATATACACCCTCAGCTAAAGCAACTGAAAAAGCGCATAATATGCTGTGGCTGTAATGTGAAAAATGAGATCAAATGAACTCTGAAACAATATCCAGCCATTATCATCTCCGTTCTCACTGTAGATATACCACTTCTTCGTCCCTTACTGTGAAATGTCGTCTTTTTATTATGTGTATTTATCATGTACAATCACAACCAACGATTTCAGCATTAATGTGTGACTTTTGAGAGTCTTATGTTCAAATTTGATTCGCTTTTAGTGGTACCCTGTGAAAATAGATGAACACGATGATGATAAACGCCTGCATGAGTAGGGAACGTTTAGAAAAGTCGTCCTCGATGTGCACTTCACTGTTTAACGGCCTTAGCGAATGCATGCTTCGACACCAAAAATGCACCTGAGGTTAGAAGAAAGTTGTGCACCGTGTATTTGGAAAACGTGGTTTTGATTCGCAGATATGTGGGTATTCGGTAATATAGTGTAGAATATTTTTTGCATTCCTAATCTCTGTATCAAGGACTGTTATTTCTTTGAAAGACGTAGTAGATGCCTTATCGTCCTCTTTGAAATGAGTATATTATAGCCATACATGCAGACAGGATGATGAGGATTTCAAAATCAAATGTAAATGAGTGACAGTTGTTATGTATTTGGATGATGAGGGTGGCAAACTGTAATTTGATCTTTAATAAAGAGGGCGTTTTGTTTTTTGAATGAAAATGCATATGCCAAAATGTATGCTGGTCAATGTTCAGAAAGTCTGCACAGGGGTGCGTTATGATGTTGAATAGAAAAGCAGCTTTGCTACTACTGTCACGCTTTGAATGAACAGCCCACTCACATTCTTTTTCGTAGCTTTTTATAATACAGTCTACTGTGAAGCTCTTTAACATTTGTACAAATTGTATACCTATGTACCTTAAGTCATATTGTAATATTAACAAATAACCAATGAAAGCATTAAGGAATGTTATATACCAGTAGCATGAGCCTCACCTCTTTTTTTGTATTCTTCAAGCTGTTAATAGTATGGATACAAAATCATGTCTATATTTCATTCAAATAAAGCTAGTGTAAATCAAGCACTTTGTTCTGTTTGTGTGTATTGCTAGTTGATGGGAGGATACAGAAAATACAATCTAAGTAGTATATTTAAGTAAATGCTGGTAATATTTAAGCACAGTTCAATTTCATTAGGTTTTTTGCAAGGTTTGGTGTAGTTGCGCCAGATATAAAAACACAATAGCGCCACCTTGTGGCTCACACAGCCGGACTTGAATTTAATAAACAAGCAGCAGAGCTATTCCATGTTATAGTGTTTGTTTCACATGGGTGAAGGATACAAAAGAAAAAATACCTAAGATTTTTAATGTTTATTTTATTTTATTTTTTTTAAAGTCTCTTCTGCTCACCAAGCCTGCATTTATTTCAGCCAAAGTACAGCAAAAACAGTAACATTTTACAAATATTTTACGATTTAAAACAACTTTTCTATTTGAATACATTTTAAAATGTCATTTATTCTTGTGATTTCAAAGCTGAATTTTTAGCGTCATTACTCCAGCCACATGATCCTTTAGAAATCATTCTAATATTCTGATTTGCTGCTTAATAAACATTTGTTAAAAACAGCTGAGTAGATTTTTTTTCCAGGTTTCTTTGATAAATAGAAAGTTCAGAAGAACAGCGTTTATCTTAAATAGAAATCTTCTGCTAAATTATAAATGTCTTTATCATCAATTTAAAGCATCCTTGTTAAATAAAAGTATTAATTGCTATAATTTCTTTCCCCAGACATCCAAGCTTTTGAATGGTATAGTGTATAATTTTACAAAGCTTTTTATTTCAGATTTATTTCTATTCATCAAAAAAAATGTGAAAAAATTCAACCATTTTAAATATTGATAATAAAAATAATGTTTTTGGAACAGCAAACCAGCATATTAGAATGATTTCTAAAGGATCATGTGACACTGAAGACTGGAATGATGATGCAGAAAAATTTGTGACCCTGGACCACAAAACCAGTTTTAAGTCGCTGGAGTATATTTGTAGCAATAGCCAAAAATACATTGGGTCAAAATTGATTTTTATTTTATGCCAAAAATCATTAGGATATTAAGTGAAGATCATGTTCCATTAAGATATTTTGTAAATTTCCTACTGTAAATATATCAAAACTTAATTTTTGATTAGTAATATGCATTGCTAAGAACTTCATTTGGACAACTTTAAAGGCAATTTTCTCAATATATTGATTTTTTTTGCACCCTCAGATTTCAGATCTTGGCCAAATATTGTCCTATCATAAACCATACGTCAATGGAAAGCTTATTTATTCAACTTTCAGATGGTGTATCTTAATTAAAAAAAGAGTCGAGAGTCACATTTAGCTAGTATAACAGGAAAAAAATAAATTTAAAAATATATTTAAAAAGCAGTTATTTTAAATAGTAAAAATATTTCATAGGATTACTGCTTTTGTTGTAATTTGGATGAAATAAATGCAGTCTTGGTGAGCAGAAGAGAATTCTTTAAAAATATTCAAAATCCAAGTACATTTTTTATTTTAATATATTAAAATTAAAAATTAAAATAATACATGTAATATTTTTACAATTTGATGTACTTTTTTGCTGAATAAAAGTTGTTTTAACAGTCGTGTATATTAAGAAAATAAACAGACGTTTCAAAAACATAAGGATTTATTATCATTATTCACAATGAAAATGCAAAGGAAGTATTTTTTTCCAGAGACAACGGTTCATGTTCCTGAGGAGCGAGAGATCACAGTATGCTTGCCTTGGCTTTGGGGTTTGTGCGTTTGAGGGGGCACCTTTACCCCTCACCTCCCTAAAACTGCCTCAAAGAGTAACATCTTGCATATGTACAAATACTAAAGAGCTGTAACAACACTAGAGCAAAAAAAAAAAAAAAAAAAAAGACATTGCATGAATGATTACACATAAGAAACAGGAGGCCATGTCAAAATGAACATTACAATTTAAAAAAAATCCATGTAACAAAAATGGTCATTCCTGGGCTCCAATTAGCAATTCAGTAGTAACTTAACACACAGTGCTCTTACAGAAAAATAATTAGCACTGAATGTAAATGGCCCTGGTTTTAAATGACAAGACATTTGTAGCACAAGTATATCGATGAGAGTAGTCAGGGATCTTTCTTGATATCAGTGCTTTTACAGCATGACCTCACTGTCAGTTTCATTCAAACAAAGACAGCCAGAGATGACAAATATACACACACACACACACACTTGTGCTACACTACACAATGGAGAATATCCTACAGTAAATGCATGGAACAATATACAACCTCTGAGATTATAAAATTCTTTGTAAATAAAGCACTGTACATACAATTAGAAAAAGGTATATAAAACTCAAAAATAAGGAATTTAAGAGCATGTTCAAGCAAATCATTCATGGCGAAATCAAATCGGCGTAAAAGCGACAGAAATATCTCCCTTCGAGCGACGTTATGTACACGTGTAGGATTGGCCACAGTGTTTTCGAAAATTCACACACGAATAAACACACAGCACGACTGTAAACATGTTGAACCACAGTGAGAGCAACACAACCAGATTGCTGATGAGCTGCCGCCGCCAACCGTTTCCACAGCACGGATGTTTATCATTTAGGCGGCATTGGCACAAAAGAAGCACTGTAACAAACTGACAAAAGTGGATAATTAGGCAACTACATCGTGGGTCACATTAACAATATAAACGGCGATGTTCGACAGGTAATCTGGCGCCGCATGAAGGTTATCTACAATTACACCTTGCTCTTGCGAACCCAAAGCATGTAATGAGAAATTAGAAACGGCGTCGGAAAGAAAAAAACTTCTTGACTGCGATCGGTGGAACTCCTCGGAGGCACTGGAAGATAAAGTTGACTTTGATCCTCGACCCTTTGATGCAAATTTCAGGTAAGTCTGAAACCGGTTGAGGTAGGGAATACTCATCCTAAACCAAGACCCACATTTAGCTGCTCAGAAATAGAAAATTTGTGGCTTTGTTATATTTTAAATATTCTGTTGAGTTACCAATCCGACCTAATGAGGTCTACGTCTGATCCTTTTCCTGTAGACCGTTAAGCAGAGGAAGAGCTCCAACCGCAACACAAACTACAAAAGACCCGAGTAACCAATAAAATCCTTGAACGAATCTATATAAATAAAGTAATTAAATGTATGAGTGTTAAAAAAGCAGAAAGTAGAAGCTTTTCAATAAAAGTAAAACCCCCAGAAACTAAACGATTTAACAGAATCCATCTGTAGCTTAACTTCTGATCATAACTTACCCACAAATCAAACGCAATACATTAAAAAAAAAAACAATACTTTGAAGTGGATGAATGTGAAGCTACTCCACAAAGACTTCCTCAGTTTTGATGGGCGTTATCAACGGCCCACCGTTGGATGAATCCGAGCCTTCGTCTTTGGCCAGGTTGTCACTGTTCACGCCCATTTCTCCGGGCGCTCCACTCGAGAGCACGCCCTGGTTGAAGCACAGGTGCTTGATCACCTCGTTAGGGCTGGAGAAGGTCATTTCACACACATTGCATTTGTACGGCCTCCCGGAGGAGCCGAGAAACAGCGCCTCCATTTGGCTGGAGTCGTCCGCGGCGCACAGCTCCATGCTCTGTCGGTCCACCATTGTGTAAGCTGGCTCCGAGCCCAGATTCATGCAGACGTGCCTCGCCGCCTGGTTGGCCCGACAGAAGCTCTTTCCGCAGGCGCTGCAGCGGTACGGCTTTCCCGTGTGGATGTACATGTGCTCTCTCCAGTGGCTCTTCTGGATGAACTTGCGGCCACAAGTGGAGCACTCATATTTCCTCCGCTTCACTTCCCGCTCCATGTCGGCCGCGCCTTCTAGGTTGTCAATATCGGCAATATCTGACGGAGGAGGCGTGTCCGCCTGGGGCTGAGCCGTGCACAGGCTGACTGCGGTCGTGGTCGGGACGGGCATGGCAGTTTCAGGATGTTGCTCGCTGTCACTGGCAGCGTCCACAATGATGGGAGTGGCTGCGGCCGCTTCGCTGCCTCTGAGGACTTCCTCCACCTCTGGCGTGGCAGCACCTCCGGCTGGCATTGGGGAAGCCGCACCGACGGACTCCAACACCAGGGGGAGCATAGCTTGAGTGTGTAGAAGCAGGTGCTCTCGCAAGGCTCCTCGCTGGGTGAAGCGCCCCCCGCATACGTGGCACGTATAGTGCTTCCTCAAAGAGGAACTTCTTCTCATGATGCTGGGCTTGACGTGCAGAATGGTGTTGGCGCTCAGGGAGCACGATGGGGCCTCACTTGCAGATGTTTCCGTCTCGCCGCCTTCCCTCACAAACTGACTAGTACTCACAGACGCTTCAACCTCCGTTTCTGAGAGAGCATGCCTGTGCTTGGATACGGGCCGCGTCAGTGAGGTAGCTTTGTTTGTGGTCACGCACTTCCCATCGAGCAAACCGCCAGCCTCCATGTCGAACGGCGAGGAGAGATGCGTTCTCGCCGAGAGGCGGCTTGAGAGCGTGGCCTGTTGGTCTGATATCTGAATGCCATAAAGAGAGGATGACAGCGGAAGGCTGACCTCATGGTGCGGCTGAGCCACATGGCTAGCCAGACTTGCCTCCTGAATGAGAGGGTACGCGTGGAGGAATTTGACGCCCTGCTCCAGGCGAGCTGGGTCGATAAGCTGCGTCGCCAGTTTTCCGGTGTACATCAGATTGAGGAGGTAGCTGAAGATGTCGGGCTGGATGTCAGCAGGCTTCAAGCGAACACAGTCACTGGTTGAGAAGATAAAGAAATAGATTCAATGTTGAAAAAACACACCAATTTTTATGCTATGGGAATGGAAAGAGCAGATTTTAGCACAAATGTTTATCCCTTATCCCTTTACAGTATATAAAAAAAAAAAATGTTTAGACCTACATGAACAATCTGTTGGTCTTGAATATAAATACTGGCTATATGTGGAGTTGATAACAGTGCATTTCCTTGATTACAGTTTAAATTTAGATGATTTAATGTCAATGTTACTTTAATCTTTCAGGTTGGACTGCACTACATGACTTTTGCCCAGATCGCCCAGAACTAGTTGACACTAGTTGTTGAAAAGTAAAAGCCTTTTTTTGAGCAGTTTGACTTAATAAATACATAAATAAATAAATAAATAACGTATAATGGGCACAGACTCACAGACATAGATTTTTTTTTGTTGCTTCGCGAGTGTCCAATTAGAGAATATCAAACGTAATCAAATGTAAATTCACCATCAGAAAAATAGATAATTCATTTAATGTTTTTACATTAACAATGGAATCGATATTCTGTTCATAAAAGCCAAGTATGAATCTCATCAAGTTAGTGTTTTTACGCATTTTACATTTATTTCTCTAAAACAGCTAACTTTTAACTATTTTTCTGGATCAACTGCCTTCAAAGCTTTGTAAATATTGGTCACAGACATGGAGATTTACTTTAAATTTCACCAAACTCACTAAAAAGCAGTTTGTTTTTTAATGCCATTTTAAGTCTTATTTTGATGCAGCAAAGTGGTTATATTCAAGTGTGAGTCGTGTACTTACTTTTTTAAAATTAGTTTTCCTATTAACGCCATTATATTGTTAATTCAGATTGCAAATGCGGAACGTGCACGAACCAGGTGGGATTTATTGCATGAACCAATCACAGATGATCATAACCAGTCATAACCAATCATATCATGATGTAGGCATTGCCTCCTCTCACAACTTTCCTCCATTCATTCTCGATTACCCTCCACCAAACGCATTGCATGCTTTAGGTGGTCTGTTAAAAGTGGACTCTCATTGTAACCTTACCTGCTGGTGTCGCTGTTGGACAGTTTTACTTTTAAAAAACTAGTGATTTAAATACTGTTCAATGTTAGATTTTGTAAAGATTTTTAGAACATCTAGAATATTGTTTTCATTTGTCATGCATCTCCTAACATTGAGGGTCATGTTTACTAGGGTTGCGATGATAAATTGATCCATTGCGATTCACAGATTGATTCTGAATGCACCACAATGCTCTCTGGAATCGGTTCTGAGCTTAGTTTTTAACAACAGATGGCACACTAACCTAGTTTTTAACCACACACTCACGAAGAAGAGCGCTTGTGCATTCGACTAAGTCTCATAATGCTTTTATGATGCTAGATTAATGATTAATCTGCTTCAATTTATTAGAACTTTGTGAATGATACAGTATTTGTGTTGGGAAAAGTCACTTTTAAAAGTAATGCATATATTGTAACAACACTGCGTTAGTCCCTAAAAAGTAACTAATTACGCTAAATTAATGCGTTACATTACTTTTGCGTTATTTTTAAATCAGGGGCAGGGCTTGCTTGTTTGTTTTTAGCAGATTTTTAGCAAATGTAAAAGCACTTTCACACCAACAAGTGAAATGAATAAGCCTAAGGCTGAAAAAAAGTAAATTGACATCTGTACAATAGAACTGTAGGAGAAGGAAGTTCAACACTCTTCAGTGATGAAACAAAAATTACGCACAAATGTAAGTTTTGCTTATTAGTATGGTTGAATTGGATCAACAAAGGTCAGCTGCAAAGACATTGGTTAATAAAATGGGATTAAATACATAACTGGGGTTAATTTTTTGAAAACCCCAAAAAATCTTCTTGTAAAGGAAAAAGTAATGTGTTGCTTTACTCGTTACTTGAAAATCTGATTACGTAACTTGCATTAATAAATGGCCATTTTAATAAAGTTCATGAGAATATTTATCAGCTTAGTTTTGGCACAAAATGGACACCACTTTCAACTTTCAACACCACAAAAAAAAAGTTACCTGTCCTGGTGTATAAATAGCATTCTGAAGTAGTTCGAGAATGCGGCCAATACGGCCTTGTGTGCTTTGAAAAACACATCGCCGATGGCGACTGTGCAGTCACACAGGAAGCCAAACTCCCTCTGTGCGTTGAGCTGCTGCAGAAGGATAAGACCATGATTGGCCAGCTCCATACTTCCACCTACACAAAAAAAGGCCAGAGATGACAGTCAACTTCCTGTCTACTACAGACCACAATGCACACACACACAAAAAAAAAGACTGAGTGAAAGAAGGCTGTTAGTTGTCTGTTGTTGTGGTCATAATCAGTAGTGAACAGCCGTAAATAGCAATCCAACACTGCAAAACCAAACAATATGCTAAACTTTAGGATACACATTTGTAGTATGAATATTACAACTAGTAGGCCACTATTGCTCATAGTTAAGAGTTATACTTAACCCAAGTATAACACTTTGACACACAATTCTCCCCCCATGATGCGTGCAACTGCAATGAAATAACATGAACTTTAAAACAGTGTTGCTTGTTGGGAAGGTGTACTTTAAGTGGTAGGATTTAATTACGATGCTTTTAAAGCACAGCAAATCTACTTCTCACTCATATTTAAGATTAAGCAATTCCAATTAGCCGGAAATTACATCAGCGCAGGGTAAAGTTAGTTCCGCTACAGGTCTGCGCCTATTTTATGTGACCCTGGACCACAAAACCAGTCTTAAGTAGCATGGGTATATTCGTAGCAATAGCCAAAAGTTCATTGTATGGGTCAAAATGATTGATTTTTCTTTTATGCTAAAAATAAAAAGTAAAGATCATGTTCCATGAAGATATTTTGTAATTTCCTACCGTAAATATATCAAAACTTGATTTTTGACTAGCAATAGGCATTGCTAAGAACTTAATTTGGACAACTTTAAAGGTATTTTCATTTTTTTGCACCCTCAGATTCCCGATAATCCAATAATTGCATCTCGGCCAAATATTGCCCTACCTAACAAACCATACATTAATGGAAAGCTTATTTATTCAGCTTTCAGATAATGCATAAATCTTAATTTCGAAATGACTGGTTTTGTGGTCCAGGGTCATATATTAGTATGCCCTTTTCTCAAATAATGCTTCTTACCTTTTCTGTTTTGTCTGTTTTCCAAGTTGTTGTTACATAATCAATAAAGAAATAACATTTTACTTGTTTGTAAATTATATGGCCACTCAGACTGCTCACTCATCCAGATAACAATCTCAACAGCACCAGATAGTTTCTGTTCTCCATCTCCCGTACATTTGAGCGTATTTTCTCAATTTCTCAATCAGTCATGTCCCTCGAATCACCACATCATGATGAATTATGACTTATGACAGCATTTATAACCAGATGCTCATTTTACCAGGAATAAATGAAACAATTCTGAGTTCGGTTCAAGCATAAACTCAATACAACAACGTAATCCTGACCCAAAGCCATTAATCTGAGTCATCTCTTGTTTAATATGTATTAGATTATTTTAATATGTATTTCCCAGGGCACATTATACACAACGTACATTTACGCCGTCATGTTAATAATGCAAAGGAGAGCAAGGAAGGTTTTATTGATTGTGGAGGGAAAAACAAGTATATTAACCAAGCAAGACTTGATGCTGATGGATTTTAAGACAACTAACTGGTTAGATAGCATAAAAACTACCATACGATCTCAACATTGTAACCCTGACAACATTGCCCCAACAAAGCAGTCAGATACAGCCAAGGGCCAAACATCTGAGACAACCTTTGAACGCTGAACCCTGATCCCTGAGGTTATTAACCCTCATCTACCAGAACCAGCTCAGCAGCCTCTGTGCCTTGAATGTCCATTAGCCTAAAGGTCAATCACAGGCTTTGTGCGTCACATGACTCGCTCTTCAGGGCAGCATTCCTGAAGCTACTTCCTCTCAACCCCTCCTGAGTGAAGATCGGACAAGCCCACCTAACTTACAGACTCACTGCCTTGGGCTGTAATGTCACATAGCTGTAAAGTCTTATAAAAAGGCATTTCTTAACAATAGTTTAAGATCACATCAAGCCGCCTCCTTTCAATCGTCCAAACGCACCAGTGATTTCGTAATATACTGACACCTACTGGCTTGGATGCATGACGTTTGTTTACTAATTGCTGACAACGCTCCTCACCAAAGTATAGTTTATCTTTTATTTTGTTAATCATTTGTTTTTTTTCACATACACATGCAACCCTGGACCACAAAACCAGTCGTAATTAGCACAGGTATATTTGTAGAAATAGCCAACAATACATTGTCAAAATTATTGATTTTTCTTTAAGGCCAAAAATCATGAGGATATTCAGTAAATATCATGGTGAGTGAAGATATTTAGTTCATTTCCTACACAGGGTTCCCACACCTTGGTTAAGTTCAAATTCAAGAACCTTTTAAGGACTTTCCAGGTCCAAAACCCTCAAATTCAAGGACTTAATGTGGGGACATATTTCAAGTGAGAGCAAGGTTACATTGTGTTACCTTGTAAGATACATCGTTTCAGTTTTCATGTGTCAAACACAATTATGCAAAAAAGCATATTTTTTGCATTTATTTTTGCCTATATGACAGAGATCTGATATTATATTTGTCGTAACTAACATAAATCAAGCAAGCTAGTATGCACACAAAGTGTTGTTGAAATAACACATTAGCAGACTGGAGGTAAAAATATGGAATTTTTCCATAAAACGTTTTGCACAAAATAAATTCAAGCACTTTTAAGGACCTCTATCTATGCATGTTCATTTTCAAAAAATTTCCGGGGCCTTTTTATTTATTTTTTCAGATTCACAAACTTTCAAGGATTTCAAGGACCTGTGGGAACCCTGCCTACAATAAATATTTCAAAACTTATTTTTTGATTAGTAATGTGCATTGCTAAGACCTACATTTGGACAACTTTAAAGGTGATTTTCTTAATATTTTGTTCCAGATTTTCAAATAGTTGTATCTTGGCCAAATATTGTCCTATCCTAACAAACCACATCAATGGAAAGCTTATTTATTCAGCTTTAGATGTTGTATAAATCTCAATTTTTTTTCAAAAAGTTGCCCCTTACGACTGGATTTGTGGTCCAGGGTCACATATACGACATTCTCGGATTCAATCCCAAAGCCATTAACTAAACTGACCGGCTACAATGTGAATCACGATATTACAGAATTACAGAACTCAACAGATTCAATGAGGGAAAGAACTACAATCCCATGAAGCACTTCAAATGACATAATTCGAATTAAAAAGTAAGGGAAAAACTATTGTTTATATGTTTAGATATAATGTGTGCGTGTGTGTGTATATGAAGAGTTCAGATGCAAAACCAGCTAAAAGCCATCTCAGTCAAAAATGAGATAAAGATACTAAGTGAATGCTCTCAAAACATACTATATGTCCATTAAATACTTTTACTTCAAACTCGCTAAAATCCCACCCTCAGCCCAATTAGAAAAACCAGTAACTTACATACAAACCTATACATCGGAGCCCGATAAAAATGCATTTTTTAAAGAAAGATGTCATATTATATATATATATATATATATATATATATATATATATATATATAAATAAAATAGTTGAGAAGCAAAAGCCTCTAAATCCATTTGACATCTTTCTTTAAAAAATGCATTTCATAATTTATAATATATATATATATATATATATATATATATATATATATATATATATATATATATATATATACACACACATATATATATATATATATATAAATAAAATAGTTGAGAAGCAAAAGCCTCTAAATCCATTTGACATCTTTCTTTAAAAAATGCATTTCATAATTTATAATATATATATATATATATATATATATATATATATATATATATATATATATATATACACACACATATATATACATATATATACACACGTTTATTGCAAAATGAAGAAAAGCATTCTTCGCAATTCTCCGTTTGGTGATGATTTCTGCTGCTGATTATTTTTTTTTTAAGTTGAATAATGTGGACTGATGTCTTGAACAAAAGCATACACCATCGACTAATAACCTTGTACCTCACAGTAGAGATTTAAAAGTTATCGTTAAAGATTAATTTTGCTCTATGCAGAAACGAATAGGGTTTTTAGTTCCAGAACAGACCAGTTGGCCACTGCTATTCATTGCATGTGGTCATGTGATGTCAACATGGCAGCACCCATGAGGAAGTATCTAAAACAGTCTTTTCTAGAAGACTGATATGTCCAGTTTTTGAGATAATTCACAGAAACCATTTTAATTAGCTAAACTTTTGTTGGGATATTCAAAGCATTTGTTGGACTATTCAAACAGTGACAAGACAGGTTTTATCCAGGTACATTTATTAACGGTTTACAGGTGTTTCCTGGTACCTAAAATAAAATATAGCACGCAGAGATTACACGTCTAACTTCCAGCTCCAAACCAATCGCTTCGGCTTGTTCTCATTGTGGGTTTGTAAACTAGCTCCTCCCACTACGGAGACACGTGGAACGGACAGATCTCCCGCAGAGACCGACCACTTCCGCAATCTGTTTTTCTTCGCAAATAGAAAATAAACCGTCAAAAACTGAAACGTGATGACTGATATGATCACGCGCAAACGCTCCCTGCTCGATCAGCACACGATCCAGCGACCTTACCGTGAACACAGACTGAAATTCACAACAATAACAGCGATATAAACCCAGAACGGAGCTTAGCGAGCGTCAGAGACGAGAAGCAAACATAAACGGAGCTTCGTGAAACGGACACACACACACGGGGGGAAGGGGTGGTCACCGAATAAATAAACTAAACGAAACAGAAATTAAACAGTAAACGATAAAGGTTGATGGGTGTAAACACACACGTACCTTTCCTCCGCTCGAGTGTGTGGAGTTCGGTGAGTTGTTGTCTGTTACCGGGGGACTTGTCCGTTGGGCTCGCAGCTGCTCTGTTCCTCTCAAACGCAGCATTGGCGGCGATGGTCGTCGGTGTTTTCCGGTCGGGTTACGTTACAATCACATGACTGTCTAAAAGGGCTTAAAAACAGCGGTTGTAAAACCCACTTCCCTGGGATGCCAAAACAAACGGTCTTTGGCGCTAAGTGCCGCCAAATGAGTGCGCTGGTGAACGTTACGGCTGTCGTTCTCCTCATGTGTGTTCACGGTGCGGCGGAGACGAATGTTGAGCAATCATTCAGGGGCGACGATCGTTGGTGAACGTTACACATAAACGGATTTTAGTGGAGTTGGATAGCCGTAGGTCACGCTACCCACCCCCACATGAAGATAACGTATCGAGACAGATACACGCAGAAGGGCTATTTGCATTTCAGTTGACAGACTCTGCACTTTTACAGCCAAGAGAAATGCGCGAATTATTTGGAGCACGACGATTTCACACCCACCGGCTGCAATAAACTTAATGAGGCTTATTATTTCTTTAAATATATAATCAGTATTAATTTCGTATACGTATTTTCGACAGTATATATTTATTCACATTGTCCTTTTAGCGAAAACGACACGAATATATTAACATTGAATAAATATATATTTTGAAATACCACAAATCAATTTTTTTCATTCACTCATTTATTAGTAAATGTTAAAATATGAAATAAATTAAGTAAATAACGAAATGAATTATAAATATGATATAGTAATATATAATATAATAATATAATATAGTTTTATTTTGTTTATTACAAGTGTTATTAAACATTGCTTTACATTTTTTTTATTATTATTATTATTATTTTATTTTTTTGAAGTCTTTAAGATACACTTGTTTTAAAATCTTTTTACCACAATAAAATGTGCCCATGGACCACAACATATTTTGTACCAATAGCCAAAAATACATTGTATGGGTCAAAATGTTAAATTTTTCATTTATGCCTAAAATCATTAGGCCGTTAAGTAAAGATCATGTTCCATTAAGATATTTTGTGTATTTCCTACCGTAAATATATGAAAACTTGAATTTTGATTAGTAATATGCATTGCTAAGAACTTCATTCTGACAACTTTAAAGGCGATTTTCTCAGTATTTTTGCGCCAATAATCAAATAACTAGTAAGTAATAACTACTGTTAATATATTAAAACTTAATTTTTAATTAATAATATGCATTGAACTTCATTCGGACAACTTTGAAGGTGGTTTTTTCAATATTTAGACCTTTTCTCTGATTTTTAAATAGTTGTATCTCTGCCAAATATTGTCCTTGTCCTAACAAACCTTACATCAATGGAAAGCTTATTTATTCAGTTTTATGTTTATGGTTTTGTAATTCAGGGTCACAAATAAATTATAAATTTGCCTAATAAAAATATTGCCTTTTAGTCCCAGAAAGGCTATCTTTGTTTTATGTTCTGGCTAATCAATTCATTTATTTTAATGTGAAAAATTAAAAGCAATTACTAGGATCATCCTGACCTTTGATTGGGCATTTTTCATGTTTTTTTTTTTCATTAGCTACATTTTAGTGATAAAACAAATTTAGCCTTTAAATAGCTAGATTTTGTTTTAAAAGGAATTAAATTTCTCTAAAATCTTTTTTATTAAACTGTACCCTGTGGAAATCATTTAATTGGTTTCATTCTGAGGCTTGACTTTTTTAGTTACCATGTGTCCAGAAGTTTTAAGCTTTCCCCTTACACAAAGGGGAACAGGATGTGAGCTGGCTTGATCTAGACCTGATAGATATAGCAGGAAATGAACAACATGGGCAAATAACATGAACAAATACATACAAGAATTATAAGAAAATGTCAATAAAATATAAAAGACTAGTCTACAGCAGCTTGGAAGTTTAAAAATGCAAAATGAGGATGCCAACTTCGAGCTGTGGCTTTGCAAAAAAAAGAACAAGGAAAGGGAAGTTGGGGGGTGGTGTCTCCATACAGAGAATACAAGCTGTGTGTTAGGGCCATGTGGTCTGGTGGCGAGATGAAGGCATCTGGGACTATGGTTTCTGTTTCCAATTTCTGAAAATCACATTAGCGTCATCAAAAATAGTTTAGTTAGAATTGCCGCTGTTGTCTGCAGACAGAATAATAAAATGTTACTGGTTTAGAAATGAGTGTCGTATCCATATCAAATAATCAACATTTATATCAATACATGTAGATTAGATATATAAAACAAACCTGACTTATCTTTTTTAAATCAACGACAGTAAATTAGTAACAGGCCTTTAGAGCCTTGCTGCACTGTGAAAAGGTCATCCTGAGACATTATAGGTATAGTTTAAAATATAAATGCTAACCCGATTTTGTCTTTTTTTGGATAAGTTATTGTTTAGCTGTGTGGCCGGCTGGTCACCCAGCTTGATTAGCTGAAAAGTGCCCAAAAATACTGAAAAATCAGCCAACAGTCCAGGCTGAGTCCAGCTATCAACCATCTGGTAAAGATGTTTTCTTTTTTCCACCAAAGCAGGCCTATTCACACTGAACTGATATTACAATAAATATAGGATGCAGGCAGCTTTTGGATGCTGTGTTATTGTTAACACTCTTGCCCTCTTCAGTCACTTTTGACTGAAAATTCTTATATTTAAAAAATTAAAAAATCATAGCTTCATTGGAATGTGATGGCACTTGGTGACTTTTGTTACATTAGCAATGTGAACACACAAAAAAATCATGGACATGATTTGGGTATTTTAAAGGGTCAAAAAAAAAGTCACACTTGCCTTCTTCACACTCAAAAATGAGCGACAGGAAACGAATGGGAAATACAAAAAAAAAACAAAAAGAAAACTCAGAGAATCTTTTGGTGGTACAAACTACAAATCAGCCACTGTGCACAGAGTGCACAGGTGACACTCTAAAATATCAACAGTGCAAAACTGACACCCACGTGCACACATGCACACACACACACACACACACAGAGAGACAGATGAACTGCTAAAACTGCAACAGGCCTGGTTTCTGATTGTAATTATAATACAAACCTTGATATTTATCTAACCAAAAATATCTACAAATTGAAAAAAGTAGTCTTTCAGAATGTCTAAGTATATTTTTTAAATGCAAAACCCAATAAAATGGAGAAACTGTCTAAAATAAAGCAATCCAAAAGTCTCTGTATATAGGGAGCTATACAGGAGGTTACATGACATTACAGAAGTTTTTAATTTTTTAATGCCACCAATGGCATAGTTTTCAGTTAAAAAAATTCATTTTAAATAATTTTACTCTATTTTTTAATATGAAATGTATTTATTGAAAAAATATATATAAACATTTAAATACAAAATATATATTAATTCCATTGGAAAAAATAGCTTATTAAAATTGTATAAATATTGCATAATATCATAAAATCTCCTCAAAATTCTAAATAATAATCAAAAAATATTATTAAACAAAAATGTATTGCATTGATTTTCCTGAGAAAAAAGAAAAGTTACATTTTAAGGCTTCGGTCAGTTTTGACCGCGAAGAAGGTAAGTGTGACTCCCAAATGAAGAGGGCCAGAGGGTAATACAAACACTATTGTCATATGTCTGACACGTTGCGTGGACATTATAGACCTGCGTTTATTTGCATGGCCACTAGAGGACAGTAGTGTCAACGTTAAAGACATATCGACAGCTTAAATTTGGCTTATGATTCCTCGACTACAACAAATAATATGCTAATATGTGTAACTGCAGATGTTCCCACGATGTGCGAGTAAAACGACACAGGGTGTGTTAAATTATTTTATACTTTAACATGACTTTGTGAACTGGTCACCGATCGTTCTCAAATAAAGTTTGTTGAAAATCCCTTCTAGTCCTTCCTGTTTGCAAAAATGGAGGCAGAGGGATTGTTGGCCCCGCTGTCACTCTCTGCTAAATTTGAGGGGTATGTCTTTATGATCACAGATATGATTTCATGCTTCAACGTTGGCGTCATTTATGTTACATTAGTCTATCAGCAGTTTAAGTTACGTGTTGTTCGGTTAAAATGAACGTGTGCTGCATTTAGTCAAATAGGCAGTCTGACAATCTGTCAATGTCTGCGTTTCAAATCAACACAGAGAATTGTCTACTTATTAAACAGCATTTCTGAGCAACATTAGCGGTTCCAAGTCATGCATAGTCGAGACGAGCATAAAATGAAAGTACAAATGCAGTGGACCAGCTTTTGAGACGCATTCATTTCAATGGCCATGCTGCTGCTGCTGCTGCTGAATATGGGGGCAATGACACTAAGCCACTCACATAACCAACGACTTTATATGTTCATTTGTAGATATATTTCTGCATTATTCCTCAAATTTCTAATGCTAGTTCAACCTCAAGTTGTGTCTCAGCTTTGACAGGGTTTCCTTTTGCCAGAGCCCCAAATACTAGGACATCCAGGCACAACAACAGTTTTTCACCTTATGAACTGCTAATTGTGCAATAAAAAAATATGTGCAAAATACTTTATTTGTTACACCTCCATCCTAATACATCCCTACATCTCTTTCCATTCTATTCCATTCTATCATTTAGCACATCTGTACATACCACTTATTTATTTCTCAATTTATTTTACTATATATATTTTTGTCTATTTATTTTTTATTCTCATCCTGTTTTTATTGTCTCTGTGTTGTTGTTGTCTCTGTGTACTGGAAGCTAATGACACAAAAACAAATTCCTTATATGCGCAAGCATACTTGGCAATAAAGCTCTTTCTGATTCTGATAATAAAGTTAGCTATTTTACTGAATAACAGAATGATTTGAAATAACTAAATATCTAAATAATAATTACACCTGCAATGTTTATTTTTTTTGTCTAATTTCTAGGTCATTTGCCTATCTGACTGTGAGAGACAGACTACCAACCATACTCACAAAAGTGATAGACACATTACATCGCAATAAAGACAATTTCTTCAAAGAATATGGAGAGGTATTATGAACTTTTGCTGTTTTACACATGTACGCATGTGCTCATAAAATGAAATGGGCCCAACTACCCGTTTTCCCAGATTTAACTTCTATATGACATGTTTTCTCAGGAAGGGACCCAGGCAGAGAAGACGGCTATCTCCTTCCTGTCCAAGCTGAGAAATGAACTGCAGACAGACAAACCTGTGCTGGCTCTGATTGATAATGCTGAGGACACAGAGGCCTGGAATGAATACATGCAAAGACAGCAGGATCTGATGGAGGATGGGAATCCTGTGAGCTGGTTCAAGTCACCATGGCTTTACGTGGAGTGTTACATGTACCGGAAGATCCAGGAGGCTCTGTATATGAAGTAAGGCAAATCAGGTTACTCTGTACATTGAGCAATCAAAAATTACACTCAAGTGAAAAATATTGTCACAATTTACAATTAAAAGTCTCCTAAAGTTTAATTGAACTTAGCATCTTCTATAAAATTAAATGTAATAATCATCAGATGTCATCTTCGTATATTAAGCAAAAATTAGTCAAATTATTAACTCAAAATCATCTTAAAGTTTAATTAAATTGAGCAATTAAACTATTTCTTATTAATATTTATTTATTTATATAAAATCACTTTCTCAACTTTTCTTAGCCAGACTATGTGAATGTAAGGCTCTAGGTCATACACAGTCTTATCAAATCTAGTAATTTAAATGAAATTTTTGTTATATAATTTATAACACAAACAAATTGTACAAATTATTATTTATTTATTTTAATTTTTATTACATTTACAATTAAAAAAGGTTTTAATTAGCCATTTAAAACGAGCGATTTTGAATTGATAGGTTTATGATTGGATTTGTTAGTTCAGCAATAAGAAAAGCTAAATATTTCTTAATACGAGTACAGATTTATATCAGTAAGACCACTGAAATTAGTACAGTTTTAAATTAATTTAAAAGGTATGATTTGTCTTAGAAATGCTATTGTATAGTAATTAGTAAAGTAGTTTACATAATTTTTAGAACCATTGTAAATTAAAGCCACTGTCAATGCAAAAGTTTACATGCTCCTTGCAAAATCTCTTATTTTACCAAAAAATGCATGTTATTTTTAATTTAGTACTGACCTAAATAAGATATTTCACATAAGTTTACATATATTCCATAAGTAGTTGAATTTATAAAAATGACCCCATTTAAAAGTTTACATACACTTGATTCTTAATACTGTGCTGTTACCTGCATGATCCACGGCTGTGTTTTTTAGTGATAGTTGGATGAGTCCTTTGTTTGTCCTGAACAGTTAATGCTTGCTGTTCTTCAGAAAAATCCTTCAGGTCCCCAAAATTATTTGGGTTTTCAGCATTTTTTTTTTTTTTTTTTAACCCTTTCCAACAATGACTGTATAATTTCAAGATCATGAAGCATCAGTGAGGATTTAAACCTTCTGTAATAGTTGCATATGAGTCCCTCAATTGTCCTCAGTGTGAAAAGATGGATCTCAGAAACATACAGTCATTGTTGGAAAGGGTTCGAATACACTAAAATGCTAAAAAATCTAAGGATTTGTGAGACCTGAAGGATTTTTTCTGAAGAACAGCAGGCAATTTAACTGTTCAGGACAAACAAGGGACACGTGAACAACTATCACTAAACAAAAGGGTCATTCAGTTAACAACACAGTACTAAGTGTATGTAAACTTTTGAACAGGGTCATTTTTATAAATTCAACTAATATTTTCTCTTGTGGACTAAATGTCTTCTATGTGAAATATCTTATTCAGGTCAGTATAAACGATAACATGCATTTTGTATTTATTATTATTTTGGTAAAATAATGAACATGCAGAATCTGCATAAACTTTTGACCTCAACTGTATGTGCTTTAAGTATTTTTGTAATTTATAACAATAATAGTTAACCAAGGTTAATTATACTCTCCATGTTGCATTGGTACATTTTTGAATTGTTTAATTGACTTGTTTCACTTTGTTTCCAAAGTCCACCAATGGATAAATTTGACGTGTTTAAGGAGGGAAAGACACAAAGCTACTTTGAATCTCAACAAGCGATTAAATCCCTCTGTACATACCTTCAAGAGCTCATCACGAACATGGAGAACATGACTGCGATTCAGCTGCGAGACAACTTTCTTAAGTTACTCCAGGTTAGTGATCACAGCTGCAGGATATAATAATCCCCTGCCATTAAAAACAATTGCTTATAGGGCATAATGCTTATGTTTCTGTGACATCAGAACACAACTAGGTTGTTTGTTTGAGTGGAGATCGAAGATTCTAATCGAGTTTAAAGCTTGAAGAGTCAGATCTTTAATGTAGAACAGAGAATCTTGTTACACAAATGGTGCCAAGTACATGCCTAGGGGTGCCTACTGTTTTCAGCATGCACTTTATTGATATTACGCTGTCACATAAACTGGTTTATTGTGTATTTTAGGTCTCTCTCTGGGGAAACAAGTGTGATCTGTCCATCTCTGCCGGTCAGGACAACTCTCAAAAGTCCAGTCCCATTGATTCCCTTCCTGATCTCCAGCGCTTCATCCTAGTGGATGACTCCAGCATTGTTTGGTCAACGCTGGCTGCTGCTCAAGGATCCGGATCTTCTGGAATGAAGCACACTAGAGTGGACATTGTTTTAGACAACGCTGGTTTTGAGCTCGTCACCGATCTAGTCCTTGCCGACTTTCTTGTTTCTGCCGGACTAGCCAAGCAAATCCGATTTCATGGCAAGTCCATCCCCTGGTTTGTCTCGGATGTCACCAAACAAGACTTTGAGTGGACCATCATGCAGACCATGGCGGCCAATCACAAGTGGATGTCGGCCAGCGGCGTCCAATGGAAGCATTTCGTGAAAGAGGGTACGTGGTCCTACCATGACCACTCTTTTTGGACCTTGCCTCATGAGTTCTGTGACATGGCGGTGGACGCCGCTGATCTCTACAGCACGCTCCAGGGCTCTGACATGATTCTCTTCAAAGGAGACCTTAACTACAGGAAGCTTACTGGCGATAGGAAATGGGAGCACACGGTTCCGTTTGATCAGGCGTTGAGGGGGTTCCAGCCTGCCCCTCTCTGCAGTCTCAGGACACTGAAGGCTGATGTTCAGGTGGGCTTACAGCCAGGCCAGGCTGAGAAGCTCAGCTCTCAAGATCCAGACTGGATGACTAATGGCAAATATGCTGTGGTTCAGTTTTCCAATCCGCACAGAGAACAGTAGGAAAAGAGAGCCCTCACTGATGAGGAAATTGCCAGACAGCAAGAGATGGCTATAATGCACTAAGAATGCTAGTTCAGTTACCAACATGCCAAACAAATGTGGTGTTGTGTTATCTTTGCTTGTACACTACCTGTCAAAAGTTTTTGAACAGTAAGATTTTTAAAGAAGCCTCTTCTGCTCACCAAGCCTGCATTTACTTGATTCAAAAGCAGTAATATTGTGAAATAATTTTACTTTTTATAATAACTGCTTTCTATTTGAATACATTTTAAAATGAAAAAAAAATAATTTTCAGCATCTTTACTTTTTCAGTGTCACATGATCCTTCAGAAATCATGCTAATATGCTGATTTGCTGTTCAAGAAACATTTTTAATTTTATTATCAATATTTAAAACAGCGGAGTACTTTTTTTCATGATTATTTGATGAATGGAAAGGTTCAAAGATCAACATTTATCTGAAATAATAAACTTTTGCAACATTATACACTATAGTATACCATTCAAAAGCCTGTAGTCAGTATACTTTTCAAAATTTTAGGAATGTATACTTTTATTTAGCAAGGATCCTTTGAAATGATCATAAATGATGATATAGGCATATGTAATGTTACGAAAGATATGTATTTGAGAGAAATGCTGCTCTTCTGAACTTTTTATTCATCAAAAAGACCTGAAACATAACATGTTTATTAAGCAGCAAATCAGAATATTAGAATGATTTCTGAAGGATCATGTGACTGAAGTAATGATTCTAAAAATTCATCTTTGGAATCACAGGAATAAATAGCATTTTAAAATATATTCAAATAGACATTAAATAAATGCAGGCTTGGTGAGCAGAAGAGACTTCTTTAAAAAACATCAAATATCTTTGACTTGTAGTGTATTTATGTGCAGCAGTTGTTTTGATTGGAAGCAAATCACGTAATGAATCCGACCGATTCTACATATCAAACGCTGAAATAAATCTTAACCTAAACAATGTCCGTGTTAATAGAATAATGGCGTTTTGAAAAATCTTGACAATCTTTTGATTATAGTTTACACCGTCTATGATTTTCTGTTTGCACTGTTGATCTGTATTGTGTACAAGTACAGTTACTGAAAACTACAGATGTAAACAAGACAAAAAAAAAGTCATAAGAATCCATACGTGTGATGCTTGGTATGAACCTATATTTTAACTTCTAGTTAAAAACACCTTGAGAATAATAAGATGAACAAAGCACACATTCACAGTGATTTACTAATGTCATCATAAGGACATACATCTGCTTTTTGGCCGATAAAAAAAAAAAATGCTGGCTGTACATATTCCATCTCAGAGCGTTCTCGTTGTTTGTTTACAGTTTGGATTGACTAGCACTTTTAAAGCAAGTTTACCAGGTTTTGCCTGTGTCTGTTGTGATGAAAATTGCACCATGATGATTTCTTTTATTTATGAGCATGCTGGAAACAGATGCTAGTCAGGAAACCATGCATATGTACTCACACTTGTTAAAATGCTAACTGTTTTGAAAACTGAATGCAACTGAATAAAGCTTAGGAGCAAACAAAAAAAAATCTCTCTTTTAAATGAAACTCATATAAATGTGATGCAATTAATTTCTCTTCTCTGACTAATCCTTTGAGAGTGCAATTTGTTTTTTTTTTTACAGTATTTTTTTTTATGCGTGTGTGGATGCTTCCTGGGTTTTCCAAGCAGCCTTGCCTCCATTCTACAGAGCAAAGAAAAGAGTAAAAAAAAGGCCAAAGAATTGATGTTACGTAATAATCACGTGAGCGCTATCTTTTTGTGTTTAGGGGTCAGCGGAGGACTGTGTACATGCTGTTTTTCCTGAAAACCAAGGCCATGGTTTTGGTCTTTGAACTCTTCTAGTTCTTTTACGCCAAGAGCTAAGCTCAAAAGTAGACTTAAAGATTTCATCTGGCCTCAAATAAATGATTAAAAGATGTTGTTTATTTAGTGTGTTGTTATCTGTAGAAACCTGCAGGCTGCAGATTAAGATTCGCGTACATCATACACATTGTTTCACATAATACAATTTGTTTTATTATCAGCTCTAATTTATAAAAGAACATAGCTAATAATAATAAGCATGTTTTAATTGAATGCATTAACAGCCATTTTGTTTAGGACAGTGATTAGAACAACAAATAATTAAAAAATATATATATATCAAATTACTTCATGGCATTATCCTAAATTTGTAAGATTTTAAACTCTTTCCCCGCCAAGGCTGCATTTATTTGATCAAATAAGCTACAGTTTCTAGTGTAATGTTGTAAAATATTACTACAATGTAAAATATTTTTCTATTTTAAAATGCTTTAAATTGTAATTTACTGCTGTGATGGCAAAGCTGAATTTTCAGCAGCATTACTTCATTATGGAGTGTCACATGATCCTTCAGAAATTATTCTAATATGCTGATTTGATGCTCTTATTATACAGTAATAATGTTGAAAACAGTTGTGCTGCTGCTTAATATTTTTGAGGAAACCTTAACATATTTTTTTTAGGAAGAACAGCATTTATTTAAAAAATAACATTTTTAACATTATAAGTGCATTCACATCTTAACATTATGTTGAAAACAGCTGTGCTGCTTAATAATTTCGTAGAAAACAATTTCCCCCCCTATCTTTTAATGAATAGAAAGCACAAATAAATACAATTTATTTGAAATAGAAGGGATAGTTCATCCAAAAATGAAAGTTCTTTAATTAATTATGCACCCTCATGTCATTCTAAATTCATATGACCTTTGTTCATCTTCAGAACACAAATTAAGATATTTTTGATGAAATCCAAGAGCTCTCTGACCCTCCACAGAAAGCAAGGGTCCTAACATGGTCAAGGCACAGAAATGTACTATAGTGAAGACATTATTAAAATGGTTCATGTGACATCAGTGGTTCAACCATAATTTTACAAGCTACGAGAATACTTTGAGCGCAAAGAAAAGTAAAATAATGACTTGATTCAACAATTCACGCAGCTTTGTAAAATTACGGTTGAACCACTGATGGCACATGGACTACTTTGATGATGTCCTTACTACATTTCTGTTCCTTGGAGGACCTTTGCTGTCTATGCAGGGTCTGAAATCCCTCGGATTTCATCAAAAATATCTTAATTTGTGTTCCAAAGATGAACAAAGGTCTCACGGGTTTGGAACGACAAGAGGGTGAGTAATTAATGACAGAATTTATTTTCCTTAAAAAAAATCTTTCTGACCCCAAACCTTTGAACAGTAGTGTTTATTGTAGCACACAGAAAAAATGTTTCTTTTTAGAGGGAAATCAAAACTCAATTAGCCAAGCTTCCAAGCGACGAAAGTGAAACTAACCTTGAGTTATTATCCAAAAATGATCAAAATTGTAGACAAAAAAGGTAGCACAAATTCAGTTATATGGAAGTGGTTTGGCTATTTGAAAAGTGATGATGCGTAGATTAAAATGATCTGTAAAATATGTCATAAACGTTTTACACATTATGTGCACTGGCTAGAAACTGTATAGTTTTATGTTATAGTTTTATTTTGCACATTTAATCTACCTCTTAAAGCCAGACACTGTTGACAGACTGAGACTGGTCTTCAAAAAAAAAAAAAAAAAAAAAACAGGTTTCAATTGTGATGAATAGAAGTTGAATATATTTCTGTTTACATTTGACAAATTGTATGCAATTTCTAGTTGTATAGTTTTATGTTTACATTTTGCACATTTAATCTACCTCTTAAAGCCAGACGATGTAGACAGACTTGTCTTTCTGGAAAAGAAAAAACTGTAATTACATTTTGCACATTTACCTTCTTTTGTCACAACTTTTAGTTTTTAATTTATTTTAGTAAGTAAGGCCAAAAGTGTAATCTGTTTCTGTTAATAAACTATACTTTAAAATGTAATTAATGAACCCTAAAATTTTTGTGGCTTCAGTCATAGTTGTGATGCTCTTTTAAAGCTGGCAGCATTAACAGTTTATATATCGAAATGTATGTTGTTATCGATCAATATGGGAAAATTATCGAGATAACATTTTTGCCATATAGCCCAGCCCTACCTCCAACACAAGATTTAATGAAGAGCATCTCCGACACCTACACACTTTCCATTTCAGCTTTAAATAAGAGAAATGATTAGGATCAAACCGACTTGTCCCTTGTGAGCTGAACAATATTTTTCCCTTTTATTTAACCTTTTGCAAAAATCTTTCAACAAATTTAATCAACTCTTTCCGACGGCGGCAGCATGTAAAGTGGTTTAAAAACACATCACCTGTAAAAACCAAAGGTTTTGGCAAGTGAATCAGGCGGTGACCTCCTATCTCTTGTTTACCTGGTTGCCATGACCTGCTCTGAAGAGCCAGTATCGACCTGGCTGTCTTTAATTTGTTTACCTGCTTCTTTTTTTGTCAGAACCACAGACACTGAAAGCAAGAAGGACACAGGAAGTCCGAGATACATCTCTGAGAGGATGCATCCAGGCTACTTGTAAATCAAAGGACTGGTTTGGTTTTTGGTAAGAAATTATATTACATGATGTGATCGATCAAGTATCACTTTCTATTATTAGTAGTTTTAGTTGAGCTTCCTGTCCTTTCTATTTCCTGTTTAATAGAAAAGCACCACACATCCGACTTGACTATACATCTTTCGCTTGTTCAGTTGCTTATTGTGTTTTATCCTTCCTTAAGATTAATATATTCCACTCTACAAAGATGCTTTTTTGTTTTTGGAAAAAGAGAGGTATTTCTAATAAAGAAAGACAAGGAAAATGAAAGCAGCCTCACATATCTTACAAAAACATCACACTTTGTTCTTTCAGCCCAAGGCGGACTGGAGGAGAGAGGAAGGTATTTTTTTTTATTTTTTAGGAGGAGTAGGCAGAACAGCAGGGCGGAAGCAAAGCAGAACAAGGGGGAGAGAGTTTGAGAAAGACAGTGGGAGGTTAAAAAAACGACTGAGCTTAAAAAAGACAGAAACGGTCTTTTGCTGGTTGCTTATGAAAAGATAGTACCTTAAATCATGCTGGCTGCGTGTGTGTTTCCATGGTGATGTCTGCAGGGCAGACCAGCGGAAAGGCTGCTGGTGCCAGGCAGCGACGCAGAACCAGCCCGAGCCCAGAGAGAGAAGACCTGCAGGGACTTTCCTCGCCGCCAGCTGCCCACAAACTCTCGCTCATGTACCCTAAGGAGGAGAACAGCACAGGAGCCATCAGTTCCTCTGTCAACTATCTTGATGGAGCCTATGAGTTTCCAAATCCCACACAGACCTATGACACATCGTCACCCGCCGAGCCCGCCTCGGTCGGATACTACTCGGCTCCCCCGGACCCCCACGCGTCCCCTGTTGAACATCTGCAGCCGTTGGACACCGGATCCAGCAGCCCTCTCATGTTTGCACCCTCCAGCCCTCAGCTGTCCCCGTACCTGAGCCATCATGGAGGACACCACTCGACCCACCAGGTGTCCTACTACCTGGACACCCCTTCTAACACCGTCTACAGGTCAGTTCAGCTTTAAATATGAGCTCTGGTAGTGTTTGTGTTTTGGACACTTTAAAGTTTTTCTCTTACAGTTATAAACTTGTGAACTTTAAGAGATTCAATTCAAGGTTTTAAGAACTTCTACAGACATTTTTTGGCTCAACATCAAGTTTCTATTGCCATTTTTAAAGTGAAATCCAGGTTAAACTAAAATAGTAAATAGAACAGGAAAAGAAACTATGTTTTAGATTATAAAACAGACATGAAAATCAGTCTTTTACACCTGATTTGTGATTCATTGAGGCATAATGTTTGGTTTAGCACTTAAATCCTGCTTGGATACCTGTGTACCAAGGTTAATTTTTAGAAACAAACCCCCTTGCATAAAGCCTTGTGAAACAATTCTGCCACATTGTACACTTTGCTTACAAACCATGACTTTTGTAATAAATTGAGCACCATTTTTTACCCAAACTAAGCTTATTTTTATTTTTGCCATTAAAACTATTGTGCTTTATGTATTTCTTACACACAGAATACTGCATTTAGTAAACATCTTTTTTTATTTGCTTACTGGGTTATGGCTACAAGTTTGTGGGTTGTGTATAACCAACATTAAACGCTACATGTTCTTTACAAAACACTTTACAATAAGGTTTATTAGTTAACATTAGGTAACTACATTACTTAACATGAACTAAGAATGAACAATACTTCTACAGCATTTATTAATCTTTCAGCCTTTACTAATGCATTATTAAAATCACAAGTTGTGTTTGTCAACATGAGGTAATCCACTGAACTAACATGAAAAAACAGTGAACGACTGTTTTTAATAACGAAGATTAACAAAGATTACTAAATAGTGTAATAAATGTACATTGTTCGTTCATGTTAGTTAATACATTAACTAATGTTAACAAATGACACCTTATTGTAAAGTGTTACCGTTTTCTTTTAGAATTGGAGAATGTGTATTACTTGCAGCGGTTCACAGAATTTTTTCTTTCTTGTAGGACATATGTGACCCTGGACCACAAAACCAGTCTTAAGTCGCTGGGGTATATTTGTAGCAATAGCCAAAAATGCATTGCATGAGTCACAATTATTTTTTCTTTTATGCCAAAAGTCATTAGGATATTAAGAAAGATCTTGGATGATGTTCCATGAAAATATTTTGTACATTTCCTAATGTAAATATATCAAAACGTAATTTCTGATTAGTAATATGCATTGCTAAGAACTTCATTTGAACAAATTTAAAGGCGATTTTCTCAATATTTATATTTTTTTGCACCCTCAGATTCACGATTTTCAAATAGTTGGATCTTGGCCAAATATTGTCCTATCATAACATGTCCTGCCCATACATCAGTGGAAAGCTTATTTATTCAGCTTTCAAATGATGTATACATTTCAATTACCAAAAAAATTACACTTATGACTGGTTTTGTGGTCAAGGATCACATATCGAGTGCTCTCTGATTAATTCATTATTTTATTTGTTATTTTACGCTGTAGGTTTTTGCTGTTAATTAGTATTTCTTGACTTCTTGGAAAGACGAAGGTTAGGATTGTAAACACCACAGCCTGACGTGGGCACTGAGATGTGTACATCTCTACACTCTGATCAAATTCAGTCTCTAGACCTTGAGGAAAGTACAATTAGTGAAAACAACACTGGTACTGTCAGAACACACAGGGAGTATTTTTTTTTTTTATTTCACTTTCAGAAATACCGAGAGAAAATCTAGAGACAGTTAATGGATTAACGCCAACCTTGAACCAACACACAAAACTTCCAAATTCTGCTATAAGTTTGATCAGAACATGTAATCATTGCTGTTAATAGTGTTCACCGTTTGTTTGAATACATGTCATGAACTGTCTGATTTCTACTTTTTTTTCTTCCAAAGTAACCACTGATCAGCTACACCCGAATATAATGTAGAAACTTACATTTTCTGCGAAGCTGCTTTGCAATGATTTGTATGTGCTATACAAAAAAAACTACAGCACATGTTGAACAGACTATTATTAAAACCTACCGTTTACATTTGTTGTTTACTTCTGGCATAAATGAGAATATTAATTCATCCACTGCTTGGGGACTCCAGACGTCATGTGATAACATTGAACAGCGCTGCAGTCAATTTCTGAGGTTATGCAATAAATCTGTTGGACATCAGAATTAAAGATACAATAAATATTTACAAACACTGGAACAAGAGGTCAGAAGGAAATGGCTATGGTCACACTTTTCCCCTGTTTGCAGTCACGTACATATTCTCCTCGGATATTAAAAATTTATATCCGGAGAGCTTTTATATACATGGTCTATAATTTATATTTATTTATTAGTTGGCATGAAGGTTCAAATGCTCACTGATGCTCCGGAAAGAAAAACTATGCATTGAGCTTGTGAACAGAATGAAGATGTGTGCATTTTTCTTACTTTGCCTAAATAGCATATTTTTTTCATTTAGTACTGCCCTTCAGAAGCTACAGAAGATACTTACATGTTTCCAAGAAGACAAAATTGGTTACATTTACCATAATCTTCAAATGAAAAAAGTTTCACCCCCGGCTCTTCATGCATGCTTTTTCCTTCTGGAGCATCAGTGAGAGTTTGAACCTTCTGTAATAGTTGCATATGAGTCCCTCAGTTGTCCTCAGTGTGAAAAGATGGATCTCAAAATCATACGGTCATTGTTGGAAAGAGTTCAAATACACAAAAATGCTGAAAAACTAAAGAATTTGTTGAACTTGAATGATTTTTCTGAAGAACAGCAGGCAGTTTAACTGTTCAGGACAAACAAGAGACTCGTGAACAACTATCACTAAACAAAAAAACACAGCTGTGGGTCATTCAGGTAACAACACAGTATTAAGAATCAAGCGTATGTAAACTTTTGAACAGGGTCATTTTTATAAATTCAACTATTATATTGTCTTGTGGACTATATGTGAACGTCTTTTATTTGAAATATTATTCAGGTCAGTACTAAATAAGAAATAACATGCATTTTGCATGATCCCTCTTACTTTGCTCAATGAATTAACATGTTACAGATTCTGCAAGGTACATGTAAACTTAAGGATAATTTAATAAATCACATTGTGAGGCCTTAATTCACTTGCCATTTTTAAACCAAATTATTTTATTGATTTTTTTGTTACGTATTTATATCAAATATAGAATTTAATATCTACCATAAGATAGAAAAAAAAAGATCAACTTAAAGATATCTTCCAGAATTTAATTACTGCTGCATCTTTAATTGTTGTAAGTTACATGAAGCATGACTAGTGAGTTACAACACAAAAGACTGGTGTGGTGAGCTAGCCTGGTTTCTATTATTATTCACTCTCTATTGACATCTTACCTCTGTCTGTCTGTCTGTAGGTCCAGTGTGGTATCTTCTCAGCAGGCAGGTGTTGGTTTGTGTGAGGAGCTGTGCAGTGCCACTGACCGGCAGGAGTTGTACTCAGGATCAAGGGCCACAGAAAGATTTGATTCAGAGAAGGAGACACGCTTCTGTGCGGTGTGCAGTGACTATGCCTCTGGTTATCATTATGGAGTCTGGTCCTGTGAAGGATGCAAAGCTTTCTTCAAAAGAAGCATTCAAGGTAACCAGCCTGTTACACATGCAGTTTTGCTGTTCTGAACGTCAACTGCAAGTGTTCGCAGCTTTTTCTACATAATAATAATAAGTGTTAAGTAGCAAATCAGAATGTTAGTATAATTATGTGACTGAAGTAAAAATGCAGCTTTGAAATCACAGGAATAAATTACATTTTAAAATACATTCAAATAGAAAACAGCTACTTTAAAAAGTAGAAATATGTTACTGTTTTTGCGGTACTTTGGATCAAATTAATGTAGGCTTGGTGAGCAGAAGAGACTAAAAAAACATTAAAAATCTTACTGTTCAAAAACTTCTGACTGGTAGTCAATTTTGCTTAAAAAGTTTATCATTTTTAATAAACCTCTGAAAAAAGGCCTGCAATACCAAAAACAAATTCATGCTTGGAAAGAGGTTGATCATTTAGTGCTCACAGAGTTTTTTCAGTCCAAAAATGTGTTCAAAAATATATGGGTGCTGGCAATAAGAAAAATAATTAGGTTCTCCTTTATTTGCTAAGATTCATTTTCAAGTCAAGCCCTTACGCTGACAAATACAATGTGTGCCACAGATAATCATCCTTGCATGTTCCCTGCTGTCCTATCTGTACTGAAAAAGGTGAAAATCAAAATGTCCCATGTGCTAGATCTGATGAGAGGCTGTCTGATTCGTACAATGGAAGCACACAGATGTTTCTGCTTGCACCTTATTTGCAGTTTTGTATTGCGTAGGAAGGGGGTGCAGATCTGGGTGGGTTTGGTGAGATGAGAGGCCGGGTAGATGTTTTGAGCTTGACCTTGACATGTAAGCTCCTGATGAGCTCTTTCCTGGAGCAGGTAACTGCTGCTGACTTTAACTGCCATTCTGGTGAGGAACACCGCAGGAAAATGACTGTAAGTGTGTACCTGACAAATGGGTTTTAAGACACACTGGGTGAGGGGGATTACAGTAAGTATAAGGGAGTGCAGAATGGTAGAGAGCAAGAGACAGACCATCAGGACAGCAAGGCAGAGAGAAGAGAAGATTAAATATATTTTTACTTTCTGTAGTTTGGATTTGGGTTTCTTAAAGGATTTTTAAACAGCCATTTTGAGTTTTTTTAAACATTTGAGTAATCATAATGTAATTCTGTACTTGTTAAATACAATTTGAGTTTAAGATCCCTGCAATAAAATGTTACAACTTCAGATCCCATATTTACAGTCTTTAACTTTCCAGTAAAAATATGAATGCCTGTATGCAAGGTTTTTGAGAAATAAACAAACTGTACTTTTGTTTCTTTGAAGAATTGCTTACCTTCTTATGTACACTACTAGTCATAAGATTTGTAATGTTTTTTAAAGACTTTTCTGCTCACCAAGCCTGCATTTATTTGATCCAAAGTACAGCAAAAACAGTAACATTTTGAAATATATGTACATTTTAAGATGTCATTTATTCCTGTGATTTCAAAGCTGGATATTTAGCATCATTACTCAGTCACATGATCCTTCAGAAATCATACTGATATTCTGATTTTCTGTAAAAAAAAAAAAAAAAAGTTTTCAGGTTTCTTTGATGAACAGAAAGTTCAGAAGTACAACATTTATCTGAAATAGAAGTCTTTTGTAACATTATAAATGTCTTTATCGTCACCTCTGTTCAATTTAAAAGCATTCTTGCTAAATAAAAGTATTCATTTCTATCATTTCTTTCCCAAAAATAAAAAATTATACTGTCTCCAAGCTTTTGTATGGTATAGTGTATAATGTTACAAAAGCTTTTTATTTCAGATAAATGCTGATCTTTGGATCTTTCTATTCATCAAAGAAACCTGAAAAAAAATTATTGTTTTAAATATTGATAATTAGGGATGCACAATATTGGATTTTTTTTATTTTGGCCGATATATTTCCTTTTGTTTGGAAACAGCATCAAGTTTCTCCTGTGCAGAAATTACAAGCAAAATATTTTTAATTTTGTTTAGTTTTTTAACAAGAATTTGTTAGAATGAATTAAACAATAATGAAGTTATTTTATAATTACAGTACATTGAAGCTTTGAAAACAACTATAAATAAACTATATATCAAAAGCTGCATTTTACCCCCAGAAAGATGCAGTGGTAACCTTAACATTTTAAGATTTCATATTTGTAGATGGTCTAAAGCAAGAGTTGTACAAATATATATATATATATATATATATATATATATATATATATTTTTTTTTTTTAAATAAATCAGTATATTTAATTTACAAGTGTCATGTTTGTGATTTTTTTTGGAGAACAGCGGTCCTGATGCCGGGTTCTCGACCTGTGTCTGTTCTTGAACAGTTCCGTGCATTTCCACTGCAGAATTTTTTTTCTGGGCCGGAACGGACTTCTCTTTCACATTTATTGACCAGTATGCATGAACTATGTCAGTATATCATCATAAACACAGCATTTTTTGTCTTAAGTGAACCTAAACATGTGAGAAAGAAAACGCATTTGTAACAGTATTTTTAGATCTGTGTTCGGTGTTAAAGAGACAGTCATCTAATAAACATGCCGCCTGTCATTAATGTTAATCAAAGAACAAAAGAAAATCATTAACTGACTGAATATCTTTCGTAAATTTCATGAGGTTTATTTAATATTTTATTTATGAAAAGAAAACTATGCACTGTTTTTAAACTTTTGATTTCAATTTCAGTACCTGACAGTTTCAGTTTTATTTATTCTATTGCTAGTTTAATTTTTTGTTGCCATTACTTGTATTTAACGATTTACTGTTTGAAATTGATATTAGTCTAGTTGTTTTGTTTCTGTGGTGTATTTTTTGGTAAAACCATAGGCAAACGCCAGAATAAATATATTTGACATCTAAATGTTTGACTTATGAAAACTTTTAAATGTTTTATTTTTTTTTTCGTCTTATTGGAATCGGAATTAGGAATCGATACGAATCGGAATCGATACGCAGAATCAGAACCGGAATTGGAATCGCTAAAATTCAAACGATACCCAACCCTAATTTTACTTTCATTTTATTAGACGTAGGCCAACAGCGACCCCTATGGAATTAAACTGATGCCATTGCCGATATTTACATTTCAAGACATAATATCGTGCATCCCTATTGATAATAATAATAAATGTTTCTTGAACAGCAAATCAGCCTATTAGAATGATTTCTGAAGGATCATATATTCAAATAGAAAGCAGTTCTTTTAAATATTAAAATATTTCACAATATTACTGCTTTTGCTTTATTTTGAATCAAATAAATGCAGGCTTGGTGAGCAGAAGAGACTTCTTTAAAAATCATTAAAATTGTTTGACTGGTACTGCAAATTATCACTTTCACTGTAAAATATATATATAAGCTATAAAAAATATAAACAATCCCGATCTACATTTTCCCTACATGAATTGCAGATGCTGTTTTAGGCATTAGTGATTGTGATTTTGATGAGCAATAGTTTCAGGGAGTAACCGGAGTCTTTTTAAAGGGCACGGTGATGATTTGCTCTTTACAGTTTCCAGGTCATCTGTGCTGGCCACTTAAAATAATTTGTTAACCTAAAATATGTTTACAACCAAATTTTCATATGTTCTGGATTCTCTGTTGTAAAATATCCTATTACACTCCTCATTTTGATGATGTGTGTGGTTTTATCCAGTGGTTTGGATGTCAGTGTGCATGTGTTTGTGTGTAGGTCTGTGACATTTCTGGCTGAGACACAATCATCTAATTTAAAATTTCATTTGAAGCGCTGGAACAGCATGTACCTGCTCTTAATCAGATCCAAGGCCATTTATGCGGTGCACTGCACTGTTTGTTGCTTCTGACGGAACAGTCAGTATTTACATATCGCTAATACAAAGTTAAAAAAGAAAAATCTCTGAAAGCCCATCTTACAAAAGGCATTTTACTGTTTAAGCAGTATTTGTAAGGTAAGTAATTTGAAGGTAAAAGAATGATTAAAAACAAGCATGCTTCACTTCTCTGCCTCTAGGTCACAATGACTACGTTTGTCCAGCGACCAATCAGTGCACCATTGACAGAAACCGCAGAAAGAGCTGCCAAGCATGCAGACTACGCAAGTGTTATGAAGTCGGCATGATGAAAGGAGGTACATACTAGTGTTCTCTACCTAAAAGGTTCCATCATTTATATTAATCTGTTAAATTATATAGACATTTTACTATTTGCAATTAATAATGTGTAAAAAAAGAAAAATGTGTAAAAGTAGCATTTCCATGTTATTTGTTTAGGGATAATTCACACTGTCAAAAAGGGGGAAAAAAGCACAATCATTGTTTTAATTATGCTACAGTTTTGTTAATTACACAACATTTTCTATGTTTTTTTTAAAGAAGTCTCTCCTGCTCACCAAGCCTGCATTTATTTGATCTATAGTACAGCAAAACCGTAACATTTTGAAATATTTACTAACATTTACTATTTAACTGTTTTCTATTTGAATGTATTTTAAAATGTAATTTAAATTTTTCTTTAACACTTCAGTGTCACATGATCCTTCAGAAATCATTCTTTTATGGTGATTTGCTGTTCAAGAATTATCAATATTTAAAACAGTTGAGTAATTTATTTTTCAGGATTCTTTGGGAAATTATAGAAATTAATACTTTTATTTAGCAAGGATGCTTTAAATTGATCAAAAGTGATGATAAAGACAAAAAATAATCAAACCTGAGAAAAAAAAATTCTACTCAGCTGTTTTTAACATAAAAATAATAATTAAAAGCAGCAAATCAGAATATTAGAATGATTTCCGAAGGATCATGTGACTGGAGTAGTGATGCAAAAAATTCAGCTTTGAAATCATAGGAATAAATGACATTTTAAAATATATTTGAATGGAAAATATTTAAAATTGTACTGATTTTGTTGTACTTTGGACCAAACAGGCTTGGTGAGCAAAAGAGACTTTTTAAAAAAAAATATTTTAAAAACTTATTACTGGTAGAGTACATTTAAATTTAATTTCTATTTAAATATTTTATTCAATTATATTTAAGGTTCTCTCAATTCTGAATAGTGCAAAGTCAGGCCGTGACAAGCTTGATCACAGTCTCCATTGTCAAATAGTTAAAAAAGAATAACCTGCAAGATTTCCTTTGCAGGTATCCGTAAAGACCGTGGAGGCCGCACTATCAGACGTGAGAGGAGGAGGTGTGTTAATGAGGATTGTGTCAAGAGCTACAGTGATCAGTCAGGTCGTACCGGTCTGAGAACAGCTCCCCTGCAGGACAAGAGGAAGAAGAGCAGTGGCGGTGTGGTCAGCGCTTTATGCATGCCTCCTGACCAGGTGTTGGTGTTGCTTCTGGGCGCAGAGCCGCCGGCCGTCTGCTCACGACAGAAACACAGCCGCCCGTACACCGAGAGCACCATGATGTCCCTGCTCACAAACATGGCTGACAAAGAACTCGTCCACATGATTGCCTGGGCTAAGAAAGTACCAGGTAAAATCCCTTCAAAGATCAATTAAAGTTGATTTAATTGTGTGTGTAGCTTTAAAGGAGGGGGTTGCACTTCCAGGAAAAGAACCCACGGTCACAGCCTTGCCAGTTTTTGTAACCCTGGCAGCAGGTTTCGACAGCACAGGTGGCAGAGATTCAAATGACAAGGTCACAGGTGTGAAGATAAAGAACATGGGTGTTATTACAGTGATCTGTGCTGCACCTCGGTTTGATTTAGCCTCCAGCTTAGTTTGCATGCATTAAAAGATTGCTGGGAGTTTTATTTGATGTGCAGATGACTCACTTAACCCTCCTCACAGAGGTAAACAATTTATCTCAGCAGACAAAACTTAAATGTTGTTATATGTTGGTCACACCACTGAAAATTTCATGCTGTTACCGTACTTACTGACTTATTTAAGTGATGATAGGTAAAAATCCCATGTATTCCCATTGGAGAAGGGACCTGAACCATATCTACTGACCAGTGTTGGGGAAAGTTACTTTTAAAAGTAATGCATTACAGTATTACAGTATTACAGTGTGTTACTCCCTAAAAAATAACTAATTACGTTACTTTGTAAGTCGCTTTGGATAAAAGCGTCTGCTAAATGTAAATGTAAATGTACTTAGTTACTTTTTATGGAAAGTAATGCGTTACATTACTTTTGTTACGTTACTTTTTAAACCTGGGTAGGGCTTGCTTGTTTGTTTTTTTAATTTAAAAACATTTGATTCTTAGGAAATGTAAAAGCCCTTCACACCAAAATTAAGTGAATAAACCTAAGACTAAAGGAAAATTAAATTCACGTCTGTACAGTACAACTGTAGGATAAGAAAGTTCAACACTCTTCAGCAATGAGAAAAAAAGCACAAATGTTGGTTAAAATAAAGTAAGTTTTGCTTAGTATTACACTGCAAGATTTTTTGTCTTGTTTTCAGCCAAAATATCAAAAAATTCTTAAATCAAGAAGGATTTTCAAGACAAGTAAACATTATTGTTATCTGAAAACAAGTCAAAATCAAGTGTGTTTTTGCTTGAAACAATGGGGTAAGCAAAATAATCTTGTTTTCGGTTTGAAGTAAGATTTTTTTGCTTGTTCTAAGCAAAAACTCACTTAATTTTGACTTGTTTTTTTCTGAAAACAAGAAAATTATTATTTATTTGTCTAGAAAATCCTAGAAAAACTGCTAGAGACCAGAATATCATAAAGCCAATAAGTAACTGCCTAGCAACATTCTACATGTGACCCTGGACCACAAAACCAGTCATAAGGGTCCATTTTTGGAAACTGAGATTTATACAACATCCAAAAGCTGAATAAATATGCTTTCCATTGATGTATGGTTTGTGAGGCTAAGACATAGATATTTGACAGAGATACGACTATTTGAATATCTGGAATTTAAGGGGTGCAAAAAATAAAAATATTGAGAAAATCGCCTTTAAAGTTGTCCAGATGATGTTCTAGCAATGCATATTCCTTATTAAAAAAATATCTTAATGGATCTTTATGATCATTATGATCTTTACTTAATATCCTAATGATTTTTGGCATAATAAAAAATACAATGTATTTTTGGCTATTGCTACAAATATACCCCAGCAACTTATGACTGGTTTTGTGGTCCAGGGTCACATATTACAACAGCAATAACCAAATATCTGATTAAGATCAGTACTAAATAAAAAATAACATGCATTCTGTATGATCCTTCTTATTTTGGTCAAATAAATAACATTTTGCAGATTCTGCAAGGTGTATGTACACTTTTGACCTCAATTGTACATGTTTTTACATTGTACTTATATTGAAAAATAATAATAATAATAATAATAATAATAACCTTTATATAATTTCATTTGTAATTAAATTTGGTAAATACCCATATCACCAAACCTGTCCCTAACCTTACCTATATCCCACCTCAACAGCAGCAAAAGTGTTTTGCAATACAATATGAACATAATAAGTACTTATTTTGTGATGCAAGTACATTCGCCTAATATAAAGTGGGACCACATAGACTACCAGTCAAAAATCTGGGATAATTAGATAAAAAAAATGTTTTTCAGTGTTTCTTATGATCACCTAGGCTGCATTAATTTGATTAAAAATACAGTAAAACAGTAATATTGTGAAATATTACTACAATTGAAAGTAACTGTTAACTGTATTTTAATAGATTTTAAAATGTTATTTATTCCTGTTATGGCAATTAATGCAGTCTTCAGTGTCACACAATAATTCTATTATGCTGACTTGGTGCTCAAGAACATTTCTTATTATTATCTTTTAAGTAAAATTAACATTATAAATGTCTTTACTGTCACTTTTGAGCAATTAAATGCATCCTTGCTGACTAAATGTAATAATTTCTTCTAAAAACAATATTTAACTCACCACAAACTATTGAAGAGTTGTGTATGAAGGCATGATAATATCACTGTTCTCTCCAGGTTTCCAGGATCTCTCTCTGCATGATCAGGTTCAGTTGTTGGAGAGCTCTTGGCTGGAGGTGTTGATGATAGGCCTCATATGGAGGTCTATTCATTCACCTGGAAAACTCATCTTTGCTCAGGATCTCATCATTGATAGGTACTGGATGTTTTGCACCTCCTCTTGTAGGCCACTGTAATAAAAAAATCCTATACAGCTCAATCCTATACAACTCATTTAGTGAGGCTATCCAACTTGTCCCAAAAGAGAGGGCATGGCTATTTGTCAATTTTAGGTCTGGCTTCTGGTCTCATCCACTTCCAGCTAATTTTAGCTGTATATAACAGCTTGTTTTGTTGCTTAATATTGCAAATAGGTGTGTCTTTCCATATTGTTAAGTTGGCTTGAGAAAGCCAACTTACTGAATTGCTATTTAAACTTTTTGTTATTATTCTTCTGAGACAAACATTTCTGACTGCTACTCCTCCTAGAGCTTTACCTCTACAAACTCCAAGCTCAGCCCAGATCTTCAGACTGATCTGACCGGGTGTGCTATATCTTTTCTAACTGATTGGACTTATGATCTTCCTAAAAATGACAATTAAAATTGGGAAAAATCCCATAGACTTACATTGACGGAATGTTCAAATGAGCCAAGACTATTCAAACTCACACTGACAAAACTCACAGAATTTCTTGAGACTTTTATGTACTATTTCTAATCCATTCAAACTCTTCAAACTAACTTACTAATCATGCTAACAGTATGCTAATAACATGCTAATAACGTGTTAGCAACATGCTAGAAATGTTTTAATCATGCTAGAAACATACTAGCAACTTGCTGATCATGCTATGCTAGCAAATTGCTAATCACAGAGCACATCTCCAGGTGCTCTCATGAGAACCAGACTTAGAAACAAATGTGCACCCCTGCTTATATTCATCTAGTCAGACATGGAAAAGTGTGCAACCGTGCTTTGAGAAGCTTTGAAAGCACATTCAGTTGTTTTGATTCCGTTTAGCCTTGCTTGACTGTGATGAATAATGGAAAAGCACTAACATGCCGCGACAGAAATCAGAGGGGACAACTGTTATCCTCTAATGAAACTCAGGGCATTATTTTAGTCTCAGGCAATTTTACTTGATACTGATGCTGTGAGTGTGATTGTGGGCTTTATGAGATGTCATACTGACCTGATGCATTCCCTCTATATGTGCTTATTTTTTGCCTCAATTTCATAAAGAACATTGAGTTGCATGTGGTTTTGTCCCCCTGCAGACAGGATTTGTCCCAACAGAGGGCCGTGCCTCACAAAATGAGATTGAATGATTATGAAATTGTTAAAAAGGATGCGAACTATTTACCTGAGTGCCTAGTGCTCCTCTTCAGAAGGCCATGTCTAGAGATTGTAATTAAAGAGGACCCGGTTGGGAACAGGCTCTTTAAAGGGCTTCTGAAGAACAGCCTCATCGCTGACTAAAGGGAACACGAATCTAATCAAAACCAACATCCGTAAAAAGTAAAGCGTCATGAGCTTGGCGGTGTAAGGAGAAAGGCGAGTAAAATTTTAGATGGGACTGAAAAGACAAGATGAGAGAAAGGAAGGGACTGCTAAAATAGTATAAGATCTGATGAAAGACATTAGAGGCACATTAGAGGTCCAGTCTTTGCTCTCATGTAAACAGTAAACAGCATGTACAATGTTCACAGCTGCACTAGATGAGGTGAAAAAAAAACAGGGCTATTTTAAAGCACATATTACAGTAGATGGCACAAACAACCTCCTAGCATGGATAAAGTGCTGGTCTACCTCTTTACAGGAGCGAAGGAGACTGTGTCGAGGGGATGGCTGAGATTTTCGACATGCTCTTGGCGACTGTGGCTCGCTTCCGTAGTCTCAAACTCAAACTGGAGGAATTCGTATGTCTCAAAGCCATCATACTTCTCAATTCTGGTGAGTCTGCAAGTCACAACGAGTAAACAATTGTATGATTTGAGTACTTTGGAAAAAAAGACACTTTGGAGCTAGGGATATGCCGGTATCAAATTTTCAATTTCAAAAAAGTGATGTCATAATACAGTATAATAACAAAAATTTCTGAACATTAAAACACAAAAATTTAGAAAGTTACAAATTTGACACTGATTAAAGCGCAAAAGAATTAAAAAACCAATAGGTATCACTTTACAGTAAGATCTTATTAGTTAACTTAAGTTAACATGATCAATGAACAAAAGCTACATTTGCTACATTAGTTATTAATCTTTGTTAAAAATAACAACTTTTAGTTCATGTTAGCTCGGGTTTATTTAACAGTTTGTAACTTCTGATTTTAACAATGTGTTTATTATTATTATTATAATCATTATTATATAGGAATTATCTAAGATTAATGAATGTTTAGAATAATTTTTCATTGGGAGTTTATGTTGCATGTTGTAGTCCAGATAAAAATGTAAAAAGTGTTAAAATAAATAGCCTATTGAGTCTAAATATTAAAGTATTTGGTGCTGTGATGAACAACACTGCGAATACAAAAATCTGCATCTGATACAGCATTCATTCTTCGCAATAAAACATTAGTTATATCAGCTGAGAAAAGCGTTATCTTTGTCATAAGGTTAATATCCTTTCATCTGTTCAGGGTGATTTCTGATGACAACGCTGCTTGGTGCATTTGTTCGCTGCTCAAGCTCTTTCATTTACAACAGCGTTTATTTTTCAATATAAAAGTCTACAGTACATTGTGACCTGATTTTACAGATTTTTTTACAGTGTGGAAACCATGATTTTACTTGGGATTCTTTGATGCAAATTGAAAAAAAGTAGAAATTGAAATAGAAATCTTTTTGTATCATTATAAAAGACTTTGTTGTGTTTTTTGATTATTTGAATGCATCCTTGCTGAATTCAAGTATTTATTTCTTACACATAAATCAATGAATAAATAACGTTTGCAGGGTAGTGTACTAAGTGCCATGTCTGTGTAACATGCCCTAGGTACATAACAACTCTAAACATGTCTTAGGTATCAGTTAATATGTAACGTTTGAATGGTTATTGCTTATCTCTTCTGTCTGGTCAGGTGCATTTTCATTCTGCTCCAGTCCAGTGGAGCCCCTGATGGACAGCTTCATGGTGCAGTGCATGCTGGACAACATCACTGATGCCCTCATTTACTGCATCAGTAAATCGGGCGCCTCGCTACAGCTGCAGTCCCGCCGTCAGGCCCACCTCCTGCTGCTGCTCTCACACATCAGACACATGAGGTACATAGCCTAAGTAAGAAGATAAACACAAACATCATTTCATACACACTTGCTTTTTTGCATTTTATATATTTGCTTTCTTCTCTTCTCTCTTCTTTTTTTGAAAGCAACAAAGGATTGGAGCACTTATACCGAATGAAATGTAAGAATCGAGTCCCACTGTATGACCTTTTGTTGGAGATGCTGGATGCCCAGCGATTCCATTCTTCAGGAAAAGTGCAGCGACCGTGGGCACAGAGTGAGAAAGACCCCCCGTCTACACCCACAACCAGCAGCGGCAGCCCCTCCAGAGGTCCTGAAGCCATGCAGCCCAACACTGCCTGTCATGGCCAAAGTCCAGACCCCTGATTCATGTACAATTCGTTCAACAACTGAATAATGTGAATTTGAAGTGGGAATTGAAGTCTCTCCTTGTGCCTTATCAGAGTCAAATGTAGATTCTGAAAGACCTATCTAGAAATTAAAACACATTTAAAATGTAAAACATATTTGTAAAAACAGGCAGGTTAAAGGATTCATTCACTTCCAGAACAAAAATTTACAGATAATTTACTCACCCCCTTGTCATCCAAGATGTTCATGTCTTTCTTTCTTCAGTCGTAAAGAATTTTTTTCTTTTTTCTTTAAAGAATTTTCTCCATATAGTGAACTGCAACTAACGATTATTTTTGTTGTCGACTAATCTATTGATTATTTTTCAATTGATCTATGATTTTCTTATCATATGATAAATTCTTTAGTTAAACTATCAGTAAAAATAACAGTAACTTCTGCTATTAATATTTTAATATTTTATTCAAACATTTTCTCATAATTAATAATTTACAAAACATTAATAACTATAACAACAACAAAGAAAGAAAATAATAACAATAAATAAAGAAAAATAAGATAGAAAAAGAAAAATAATAATAAATAATACAAAAATAAAAAAGAAGGAAAGAAAAATAAAGCAATGAAGCAAGAAAGAAATAATAATAAAAAGAAAGAAAGAAAGAAAGAAAGAAAGAAAGAGAAAGAAAGAAGGAAAGAAAGGGCAGTGATACAATACAATCAACAGAATTGCACATTATGGCTGCATTCACAGTTACTGTTTGCTTACAGGTGAGATGCTTAAAATGTTGTTTTTATTCAGCAGATTAAAACATCTGCTTGAATTCATATTTGTAACGTTGGTGTGTAAATGCTACGCGATGGGTAGGACTAGATGATTTCTGTTTTTATTTGGCGTACTATTTATATGCATTTTCATGAGACCGGGCTCGAATGAACAGCTGAAGTCACAACCGCATTCAGGAAACTAGAGAGACGGAATCAAAAAATGGCGTCATAACACCAGGAAGTTTTATCACAGTTGACAGCCCGTTTTTAAATAAATGAGTCCAGTCGAGGCTTTTCCAATCTATCACACAGTTAAACAGCTAACAAGGACTTTAAATGCTTTGTTACCGAGTGCAGACGAGCGCGTTTGGATTCGCTCGCGCAGTCGCGCCTGCGGCACCGATGGCAGCTCCAGTGGATCTTAAGATGAACGCGAATCATTTCTTCTTTTCCGTCTCTGTGGGTGAATTAAACCCGTCGTGATTATATAGCCAACTTGATGTCCCGTGCTATTACGTTCATTCAGCGCAGCTTTGAATGCGGTTGTGAATCCTGACAATTGAAAGGCGTCAGTTAGGCTATATTTGCCTTATATGCGGTTTTGACGGCGTATAACAATAAAATGCTATATGAACGCAACTCTATGAAGTGATGTTGCCAAATAGCATTCACCTTCTGCTCTAGAGCCTTGTTTTGTATTAAACATGGCAGAAAAACAGTCTTAAGTAGGGATAACCGCAGGCTCGCATAATGGGCGTGGCTAAAGGTGCGACGCGTCGACGCATTCCATGCTAATCGACGTATTTTCATAATCGACGTAATCGATGACGTCGACGAATCGTTGCAGCTCTAGTTTGAACTTCTAAAATGCTGTTTAAATGCAGCTTCAAAGAACTGTAAACAATCCCAGCCGAGGAAGAAGGGTCTTATCTAGCGAAACAATGTTATTTTTTTAAACAATTTTTTAATTTATATATTTTTAACCTCAAATGCTCATGCAGTTGGGGTATGTTGAAGAACTCCCATCTAATTTTCTCCTCCACTGTGTTTACAAAGTGAATGAGCAAAGAAGGTAAAACACCCCTTTACAAAAAAGTTAAAACAACGATGTAGGACGGTTTTGAAGTTGGGGAAGAAAATGAGACGGGAGTTTTTCAACATCGCAAAGTTAGACAAGATGAGTATTTGTGGTAAAAAAAAAAAAAAAAAGTGTATAAGGGTTTATTTTAGAAAATAACCAATAGTTTTGCTCGGTAAGTCTCTTCTTCCTCAGCTAAGATCGTTTAGAGCCCTTTGAGGCTGCATTTAAATTGCATTTTGGAAGATCAAACTCGTGGGCACCATAGAAGTCCACTATATGGAGAAAATTCCTGAAATGTTTTCCTAAAAAAGCATGATTTCTTAATAGCTGAAGAAAGAAAGACATGAACATCTTCGATGACAAGGGGGTGAGTAAATTATTAATAAATTTTTGTTCTGGAAGTGAACTAATCCTAGGCTCCCAAACACTATACATCAGCGGTTATTTGATTTATAACAAAGTCAAAGTTGATTCAACAGGCATTTAAAAAAAAAAGTGCCAAACTTGTGTAAAGGGTCTCTTATGCCTTTGTGGTGCACTGAAATACATTTATATAGAAGCTGCTAATTCTTCTTCTTTTTGAAATCAAGTGACAGCTTTGACATCACTAACTTACTTAAAGGCACAATATGTCATTTTCGACGATAGAGGGCACTTATTTAAAACAAACAAAGAAAACAAACACATACTTTGATGACACCATGATTGAGTGTGGAATCATGGGTGTTGTTGTCTTCATCCCCACAAACGATGCAATCTGATCCCGGACTCGGGCAGAATTTATGTTCATGGATGAGCTAATGTTTTAAAGATTTATTAACATCACTGTAGTATGAAGCAGCCGTGGATGCAAAACAAGGTCGCTGAACACATGGTTCAAAGGCAGCACAGCTTTTATCATACCACAATCTGCTTCTGCTTCTTTCGGCCATGCGTATGTAGGACAAAACATCGCTGATTAATCAAGCTAGATACATTTGAGTGTGTTGAAAGTTCTGTTATAATGCTACTATGTGTGTTCCTCACCTGTCCAATAAAATGCATAACACATTAAAGCATCTTTAGTGTTTCCATGTTTCCTACAAAACCTATATAGCGTATAAAGACATCACTGACAGGCGAAGCAATGATATGGTCCTTTACACTATTTGAAATCTTTATTTCTCTGGATATAAACATTCTTGGAAATATTTGGGATAATGTAAGTACACCATTTAACAAAATATACGATACTGTTCTATGGTTTTGGGGTATTTTAATAAAAAAATCTTACATATTGTGCCTTTAAGCTAACTAAACAAACCAAACATAAATAAATAATAATAATAATAAAAGGAAAGGGGGAAAAAAAGACAATCAAGAGCAGGTGGCTTGTGAAGTACATCATAAACTAGCATTTCTGCAAGTAAACCGTTTAATTGCTTAAACTTTAGATACTAATGATTATTCAGTTACTGTATTAAAAACAGTCAAGGTTATATTGCATTTTACTGTAAAATCTGAGCTCTCTCAAGTGTTACCTTAAATCAGGGTTGCTAAGTTTTCACAACAAAACCCGCCCAATTGGACCCAAAACTAGTCGAATCCGTTTCGAGTAAGAAAGTACTAACTCTGTGAATAAGTGACTGATCTCTCTGCCGCAGTTCCAGTCTAGTGTAGGGGGCGGGACGCTAAGAATTCTAGAGAGCATTTGATTGGACAGAAGGTTTGATGAGAAGCTGAGATGCAGCGTGATGTCATCCAAATTGTTGATTCATATTGGTGGAAGTGATGAGACTGTTTTGAATGCACATATCTTGTAAATGCAAATTTTGTTGTTGTTTTGGAGCACACTAGCTTATAGATAACCTTATAGATAACATGTTCATACCAAAAGCCAAAAAAAATAAAAAAAACTTGCATTTTATATATATATATATATATATATAAAATCAAACTAATTTTGATTTCATGGGGACTTATAAAAGTAGAACTGAAGAACTTCATATTGCAGCACCCATGTTACATATTTTTCATGTTACTATTATTATATGCATTATAGTAATACGAAGTCATGTATAATTACAAGCAGTGCTTAATATAATGTAACATCAACACTGTAATAAAAAGTGTGAAAAAACACGCTGAAATTGGGAAATGTTACTCAAACAAAAAAGAAACGAAAAAGATGTGATTTAATCGAAAGAGATATATTTCTAAATAAAGATCACTGCTCTATTTTTAATACGCAAATGCATAATTTTAACTCAAAGGGGGGAAAATGCTCAGTTGTAAGTGATGACTTTACGGGTATGTTTTTAGTGAAAAGACGTTTGCTTATTGATTGGTTAATATGAAAAAAAAAAGTTAAATCCTATTTTTGCTGTATTACAGTGCTGTAATTGTTTTATGGCCATGTAAACAGATGTGTAAATGCTGATTTTATTAACATTGTGAAGGCTTGAAATGAATAATGGCCTATAGAGTGTTTGCACTTGCATCATGATTTGGTCAGTTACCTGGATGCTCGGCCATATTGGAGATACTCGGATGTAAACAGCACGGATTGCACGGTTCACTTACTACTGAATACTGAAAAAGGTAACAGGTGGTAAAGATAACGTTATGTATGAGCAGTATTAATTTAGCCTAATATTCCACCTACCTGACTGGAAATGATAAGAACAAAAGCAAAAGTTGTAAAGATACTTGCCTTGGAAATCCTGGTTCAGTTTGGTCAACCACAAATGCCTTTTGTTCCTCAGACAGTTTTTTGCACTCTTCTCCTTGATGATCCAGATGTTTTTCCCAGTCTGACCGATTAGTACAGCCCAAAACATGACAATAACGGACCATTTTTAGCAGCAATAATCAGCCAAATATCTGAGTTTTATTCGGTTCAGTGGCTTTTGTCACGTTCAGTGCCACCAATATGGCCGATGGATGACAAGTGAAAACACTATAATCAATGGTAGGCAAGTAATGCAGTCATATTTTTCCTCAAATCTGTGAATGTTTGGTCATAGTCCAGTAGACTTGTACATTGCATTTATCAGCTATTACATTTGATGCTTGAATGTTATAATTTGTACAGTATGTGTTTTAATTTTGAAGGACCAAAATGTGAAAATGTTAATTTGGCTTAATTATAAAGGACAGAGAATGATGACACGTTTAACTAAACATAATGGGAAGACTAGCCGAATTTTGATATATATATATTAAATGAAAAGATGTGTCTTTATTGTCAGCATTAGCAAACTGTACATACATAAATAGGCATAGACATTGTAATCATAATGTTTTTGTCACACTGTCATTGTCATAACACACAAATGAACATACAGTAAGTAGATAACGGTAATAAAACGCACACGTCTCTCATAGAGCTACATGAGTGACTGTTTTTACATTTCTGGACGAAAAATAAAAAGTGAACTCCATGCCATGAAATAAAAATAAAATTTGAATTGCCATGCAAAATCTTTTTTTTTTTTTTAAATAATATTCAAAATAATTTTTTTCTACAATTTTAAATAATAAAAAAATAAAAATCAAACACTTTTCCTTAGCCGAAGCAAATCATTTTGGCCATTTTCTTGGACGGTATAAGTGCAGTACTTTATGCTTATGTCAGTGCTATTAAGTACATAATTATATACGATTTTCTTCTGTTTCCTTGGGACAGAAACGGTTAACCGGTTTGGCTGTCCAACACTAGTCTACATTGCAATGAGTTCAACAGTACACTGTTTAGTGAAAAATGAAATTAGCAGCAGCAACTGTACAAGAGGAACAGGAGCAATCAGCTTTCGCTAACACTAGTCCATTCTGTGTCCTGCAGTGTAATATGAACCAGATGAAGGCATTAGTAAAGTCTCCTCCTTCTCATACAGGCGGTGGGCCGTTGGTGTAGCGGAGCATGGGATGAAAAGACCGGGCGAAATTGTTCGCGTGGGCGCAGCTGTAATCCTGCTCAGTCATGGGCACCAGACAGGTCAGGCCCACTATGAGCAGCAGCAGGAGCTGCAGTGGCAGAGCCGCCCGGAGCACTCGCAGCAGAAAGGGCTGGCAGCGAGCCACAGCAGCGCCACCTTGTGACCCGGAGGAACCAGAGCGAGACGAAACGCAGCCAGAACCGCTGGGCAACCTACAAAACATCAAAATAGTACATCAGAATGAACTGATAAACGACAAGGACACACAGAAATGTTGTGAGTAGCACAGAACTTCTACTATTCAGTTGTAAAAGGGTGATTTGCTTTTTTAAAAAGCAATTTTTTTTTTTTAAATCAGTGTTGCTCTTGTTACCTAAATCTTCAACTAAATCTTTTCAACGCTGTAAAAATTAAAAGAAAAACATTAAAAGAAAATTAAGTTTATGTACTAAAATTTGACCTTGGACCACAAAACCAGTCATAAGTCGCTAGGGTATATTTGTAGCAATGAAAAATAAAATACATGGTATGGGTCAAAATTATTGATGCCAAAAATCATTAGGATATTAAGTAAAGATCATGTTCTATGAAGATATTTAATAAATTTACTACTGTAAATATGTCAAAATTACATTTCTGAAAAATAATATGCATTGCTAAGTACTTCATTTGGACAACTTTAAAGGCAATTTTCTCAATATTTAGATTTTTTTTTCACCCTCAGATTCTAAATTTTCAAATAGTTGTATCTTGGCAATATATTGTCATATCATAACAAACCATACATCAATGGAAAGCTTATTTAATCAGCTTTCATATGATTTATAAATCTGGGTTTGTGGTACAGGGTCACAAATTACTAAAGCTAAATCTGAAATAAAAAATAAAAGCTATTAACACTACCAGTCAAAAGATTTTTAATGTTTTTAAAGAAGTATTTTCTGCTCACCAAGCCAAAGTACAACAAAGACAGTAGAATATTTTAAATATTTAAATATTTGTCACATGATCCTTCAGAAATCATTCTAATGTGCTGATTTGCTGTTCAAGAAACATTTTATTATTATTATTATTACTAATATTTAAAACAGTTGAGTACATTTTTCAGGATTCTTTGATAGAAAGACCCAAAGACCAGCATTTATTTGAAATAAAAAGGTTTTGTAACAATATACACTATACCATTCAAAAGTCAGTATAATGTTTTGTTTGTTTGTTTGTTTTTTTTGGAAAAAGAAATTATAAAAATGAATACTTTCAGCAAGCAAGAATGCTTGAAATTGGTCAAAAGTGGTGATGAAGACATTTATAATGTTACAAAAGATTTCTACTTCAGATGAATGCTGTTATTTTGAACTTTCTATTCATCTAAGAAACAGCTGTTTTCAACAACAACAACAACATAATAATAATCAGAAAATCAGAATATTAGAATGATTTCTAAAGGATCATGTAACTGGAGTATTGATATTAAAATTCAGCTTTGAAATCACAAGAATAAATTACATTTTAAAATATATTCAAATAGAAAGCAGTTATTTAAAATAGTAAAAATATTTCTAAATTTTACTGTTTTTGCTGTACCTTGGATCAAATAAATGCAGGCTTGTTGAGCAGAAGAGACTTCTTTAAAAAACATTACAAATCTTACTGTTTAAAAACTTTTGACTGGTAGTGTAAAAATAATAACAACTACAGATAAAATAAAATATCAACTTAAACTAAAATTTTAAAGTAAATGCTAATTCAAAATATGAATATACAAGTAAAGTTTCAAATTTCACAAACACGATTTCTGGACTTTTCTCTATCCAAGGACACTTGCATTGACAACACAATTCACATCCAACTTAAACAAAGCAAATAGTTTTTAGCATCTGTCATATAATGATAAATTTAGTCACTCAATTTTGTGGACAAACTGCACACAATGAATCTTTCAGTTTTGGACAGATTTCACTTTCACGTGCCATATTTTGTAAAACTTCATAATATATTTCATTAAGAAGTCACAACAAACATGATATAATGCTTAAAAAAATAGCAGTTCATGTGCATTTAAATATGAATATATATGATTTAAAGTTTTAATGGCATTTTAATGTAAATTAAATACTTTGTTAAGCATTACATACATGTTATGCTTGTTGTTAATGAAAGGTATTAATACGTTTTACACAATATGGCTGCTTTTCTGTACTTTTGTTAATTTCGCTATAAGGCAGAGATGAGTGTGAGAGCATCAGACCAAAAAATAAAACTGCAAAAAACAATGAAAGCAACCAAAAATTACATGGTTTGGAAAATGACTAATACATTTCAGTATGTCCACATGGAGAAAGATGATGGACGCATCAGGATTTTGAAAGGACACAAAGTTACACCGTCAGACACAATATTATGTTCCCGGGGGGAAAAAAGTAACACATAAGATTAACTAAGTATCCTTGACTAGGAACCAAAACAAATTCATTTCCTAGAACTGAAAAACCTGGCCTCTGATCTGAATGGTTCTGATGGTATGGATCTGGAATCTGGATCTGGATCATCCCCCCCTGCGTTCTAAAGCGCGAGAGACAGGTACCTGTGACGTGGAAGTCTGGCTGCGGATCCTGGTTCTGACACACTACATTTGCCTCGTAGCTGTTGTGCAATGAGCAAAAGGGAGGGAGGGGTAAAAGAAAGAAAGAATGTTTCAGTCCAGCAAATAAAGACAAAGCTTGTGGTGACAAGCAGAGACATATAGCCAGGCCATCAGTATAATCACAAACCGGTAACAACAAAACAAAAGGCGGCAGCAAAACAGGTGGCAATGACAAAAAAAATCTCGCAAGGTGCAAGAAACCTGGCTTTCCACACAGACACCTTCAAACAAATCAACTACAATTCTGATTCGAAGCATGTCTGAAGGGCAAAGCCAGCGTTTCTTGTATACATTTCATAAGAAGTAAAGTACTTCCGAAGCCACAAATAAACATCCAAACCAACATCTTAACGGGGGATGAGGAAGTGAGCAAATATTCCAGGGGATTTTGAAAATCTTCCCCTGATATAAACTCAACCGCCTCACTTTAGCAGGACAGTGACCTTCATGCCCAAAATAATATCAAAAAAGGCAGAGATGCATTACCGATTGTCGTTTAGTGGAAACGCTGACCTCTGAAGCGGGACTGACTGATCCAGAAGTCTCCGCGTCATCCGTAACAGACCAGAGGGATGCATCCTGTGAGTTGGGTGAAGATCTGAGATTTAGCTTTGAAATGGACGTCCAAGAAAGTCCGATATTCGGAGAAAAGTAAAGAGTTGTAGACTGACCTGTCTGTTCCCAGAAGCCTGGAGCTCTTTTTCGAGCAGTTCCAGGTCGGTGGCCACAGCTTTCAGGAGCACTCGCAGACGGTTCCCGATGACGTGCACCCTCTCCTGGGCCTCCAGACACTCGCTGCCATGGGCCTGCACCAGCAGCTGCCCAGAGAGCTCCTGCAGACTGTCCACCTTCTGCTCAGTCTCCAACAGCTCCCGCTGGATTTTCTACAGACATATGTGTGTCAGTGTAGCTTCACTTGGCACTAGGACTGCACCATTCTTGCTAAAATGTGAATCACCATTTTTCTCCATCGCCATTCTCTTACTTTTTACTCCAAGTACCACCTCAGAAAATAATTAGCCTTCCAAGTACAACCATAATGACCAACATTTAAATACAGTAGCGTAGCAGGCCTAATTATTCAGCTATAGCTAGGCACAGTTCAAAAATGAGAATATTTATTATTGTCAGCCACTTTAAACGTTGTAAATACAGTTCGAAAAAAATGCAGCCTACTGTACCTAAAAGTTAAATAAAAAATGTACTGTACTCCAAAAATAAAAAGGCTGTACTGTACTGAAATGTAAAGTGAAAAATGTACAGTAAGCCTACTTGATCAAAAAATAAATAAATAAATAAATAACAGGCATCATTTACACACCTTGCAAACTTACTTAGGGTTACTCTACCCCAATATTAAAATTTTGTCATTAATCACTTACCTCATTTTCGTCCCAAACTTGTAAAAGCTTTGTTCGTTTTGGAACACAAATTAAGATATTTTTGATGCATTCTGACAGCACTGTAATTAACATGATCAATGCAAAATAACCCATGCGACATCAGGGGTTCAACCGTAATTTTACAAAGCTACAAGAATACTTTTTGCATGCACAGAAAACAAAAGTATTTTTCTTTATTTCTTTATTAATTTTTTTGCATACAAAAAGTATTCTCGTAGCTTTGTAAAATTATGGTTGAACCACTGATGTCATATGGACTATTTTGACAATATCTTTCATACTTTTTTGGGCCTTGTCAGTGTTATTTACTTGTCAGTCAATGGGACAGCCACAAAGCTTCCGATTTTCATCCATAATATCTTCAATTGTGTTCCAAAGACAAACAAGTGATTAATGACACAATTTTCATTTTGGGGTTTAGTAACCCTTTAATTCAAATGAAGACTAATCCCATCCAGACACCATTTACACACAGTTTTCAACATAGTATGACATCAGTTGCTCTATTTTTCCTCTCTTATTCTGCATACAGTATAAGGCAAACAGTAGACAAAATATCTGTTCAGCCCAAATCCATCACAGGTACAGTACCTTTAGTGCTCTGTAATGAGCTTGAAGTGTGTGCCGATCTAGCCCTGATGCAATTGGGATAATTTCATTTCTTCGGCGGTCGATGTTTTCCAGCCAGAGAAGAAGACCATGGCTCAGCTCATGGAACTCCTGTAGAGAAGCAAAAAAGTTTGAGTGAGTGACAGTATCTTGACTGTGTATGTGTTTATTTTGATGTATGATACCATTCAAATTTGTGGGATTGGTAAGATGTTTATGAAAGAAGTCTCTCTTGTTACTTTTGTAACATTACAACTGTCTGTACTTTACTGTCACTTTTGATCAATATAAGGCATCCTTGCATCCAAATTTTTTTTTTTTTTACAAACTTTGAACAGTGGTGTACATCTGTACAATATATATATATATATATATATTTTTTTTTTTAGTAAATGTAAATTCATGTCCAAATCACATTTTCTTGGTTAAATGCCATTACTTAAAATATCATAAAAAATATCTATATTTTAGATTTTTAAATTAACAATGCAAACAATATTCTATTTATTAAAGCCAAGTTTAAATCTCATCAAGTTAGTGTTTTTAAGCATTTTACATTTATTCCAAAATAATAACTGAAGGGAGTAACAATTCAAACAATATATTTTATTTGTGAACTTATGTTCAGCACTTCTTTTTAATAGTGAGCAGATCATCAGTCATCAAAGCTTGGTAAATATTGGTTGCAGACACAGAGATTTTACTTTAAATTTCACCAAGCTGATTAATCACTAAAACCTCCCACAGATCAAGATTTCATGCCTTTTTACCTTTAACTGTCACCCTCCATTTTTGAACATATTGCACTAAACTTAATTCATGAACGCTTTTGAATACAGACCTAAGGTTGGACTCTTTTCATTGCAACAAATTATTGCAAGAGTGAAATCATTTCAAAATATGAAAGTATCAAAAAGTTACAAAGTTTAAATTTATTCTAAAGAAATGCACTGTACTCAGTTTTTGGTATTTTATATAAAATACATATTTTACACAACAAGTTTCACTCTAAAATTGCTATAAAATTAAAGCCTTTTGTCTAAATAAGTTATGTTCCCAAATTAAAAAAAGAGGTTCCTGTAAGATTTTTGATTTAGGGAGTTATACCACAAACAGCCACTGGGTGCCATACAAATTCCATTTTTCTATCGCAAAATTACTTCTATCACAAAATAACCACCAAATATGGAATCTTGAGACCTTTCCAACAATGTATTTTGTCCCGATTTATGAATTATAAATATAAAATATATAAAATATACTTGACACCACCCACTAAGGGGGAGGAGACCACAAAGATTTTGAGGTTTTAAGCTTTCAAATGGTATATAATTTATGATGATTACTAAAATATGTGATAGTGAAAAGAGACAAGCATCTCACAGGTGAGACACTGACAGTTAAGGGTTAAAGTCATTAAAGTAAGGGTCTTATTTAGACATAAAGTGGTTATATCTAAGCATTTGAGTTGTTTACTTACTCTTTTAGATTAGTCTTCGGATTAACGCCATTATATTGCTAATTCAAACTGATTCATGGACGCACACGAACACAAGAGGCAGGATTTATCGCATGAACCAATCACGGCCGAGCATAACCAGTCATATCCTATTATATCACTTCAATTACTTCCCACCAAACCCACTGCACGCTTTAGGGGGTCTGTTAAAACTCAATGGGCTCAAGGGAGGTGAAAGACACATGGACTCCCGCTGTACCTTTACCTGCTGGTGTCACTGTTGGACAATGTTTCTTTAGTAAAATAAGTGATTTACACACTTCTGTAATATTGGCATTGGTTTATTTTTGTACTGCCATTTTTTCTCATCCAATATTTTGAGGAGGCACTGCCTCCTTTGCTTCCTCACAGGAAATGCCCCTGATGTACATGTAGGTGCTGTCTGTATATGTACCTGGCACTGCATCAGAGCATCCTGAAGTGCTGTTCTCCAATCCTTAAGTGATTTTCCCAGTCGATCCCAGCGTGAGTTCATCTCCTTCAGTTTCACTTTTAGATCCTGGCTCTCCTCTGAGTCTGATTGGAGGAGTGTCACACTATTTAGGTTGATGGACAGTACTTTGGACTTATGGGAATCCATTGCCTTCTGTAACTCCTGTTGAGGCACAAAAGTGAAGTGTCTGTGTTAAAAAACTGTGTTGGTTTTCGAGATTGCATTATGTGTATTGTGTTTCATCAGGTGAAGGGAAGGTTCACTTACAGCCTTTGGACTGTATACACATGTGTTTTAGTTTGTGTGCAAGTCAAAAATAACTGGTGAAATCAGATGCTCCAGGATTTTAACTCTGTATGTGGGTCAGCGGGATGCTGTGGATTTCCTCTGGTTTATTTCTGTTGCTGACATCCTGCCCAATTTGAAATGTCAGTGTGTGTGTGTGAGCAAGACTTGTTTTACAGCGTGGACATGTGAGCAACCCGCGCATTGAGCTGCCAGTGCCAAATGTATCTGTTTACAGCCTGTTATATTTACAGTAATATGAAACAATATATTTGTGACCCTGGACCACAAAATACAGTCATACAGCCAAGAATACATTTTTCCTTTATGCCAAAAATCATTAGGATAATAAGTAAAGATCATGTTCCATGAAGATATTTTGTAACTTTCTTACCCTAAATATATCAAAACTTAATTTTTGATTGGTAATATGCATTGCTAAAAAATTCATTTGGACACCTTTCAAGGTGATTTTCTTAGTATTTAGATATTTTTGCACCCTCAAATTCCAGATATTCAAATAGTTATATCTCAACCAAATATTGTTCTATCCTAACAAACCATACATCAATGGAAAATTCATTTTTTCTGTTCTCATGAATCCTAATTTTAAAAAACGGACCCTTAAGAGCCATCACATTTGTACTTTCAGCAATAAAAAAATCTCATTTTCAATTAAGAAAAGTTGATTGTATGTCAGTGAGTAAGGCTAATTGACCTTGGGTCCTATTGGTATTTCTAATGGGCTTTTAGAATAGCATTCCTGATTATGTTGTAGGTCAAGAAAATCCCTGTAGTTAATATTAACCCATAAATCGTAAACAGCTTTTTTTAAAAACCCATTAGCTATTCCAGAGGGAATCCATAGCAAAATATCCTTTTGCGTTAGTTCATGACTAAACAGCCTGATTAGACCTGTAACAAGGTCATCTGACAATAATGTTGTTGGTTATGTTAAAATCATCCATGGTCAAAATAATTTTTTTTTTTTTGGACTATAAACAAAACATCTCTGTAAATCTTATTTGTGATGATTTTCAAAAGCTATGGCTGGTTTTGGGGTCCATCAATAGCATTAGAAAGGAAACACTTGCTAAATCACTAAACACAAATTCATACAAATATGTTACCAAGTAGGCAAGACAAACCTTGAGTTTTCTAATTCTCTGCTCAATAATGTGTATATCCGCACTGAGATCCTTCCCTCTCAGTTCTTCTAACTCCGCCTCGGCTTGGTTGAGCCACACTTCCATGACGTCCAGGTCAGAGGTCATCTTTTGCCATAGCACCAGGTCTTCTCTCTCTTTGCTTTGATTATCTGAATCGGCAGACTGGGCCTGGATCAGCTCCCAGCGCTCAATGACACCTGAAATATGAGAATGATCACAATAGCATTAAATTCAAATATACATGTGCACTCAGCAGCCTCATCATTTCTTTGATGGACTAACCTGTGCTCTGTGTCTCTGTGTTATCCGGGTTGCTCAGGCCTGACAGGTTGTCCTCTTCCTCCTCCAGCTCCCCCTCAACCCTCTTGACCGCTTTCAGACTGCCACGGCAATCATCCATTAGTCGCATCTGTGTGGAGCAAAGAAACGAATCAAATTTCTAATTTCATAGCGACATGCTGCCATGAATCTGGCACACTGAATCTGTACTCACATAGCCCATGTAAGAAGTGTCGTGGTCACCCATAGTGCCATCTGTCTGCTGGAGGCTGTAGCGGCTGTCCATTATATTGTCTAATAATCGAACTGCTTCACCTGCAGGAATTAATGTATAGATTAACATGGGATGTCACATGACCATCTTTAAAAAAAAAAAGGATCATTCTAAAATAGTCATTCTTTGATCACACTGTGAGTGTATTAGGAGTTTTGTAAAGCTTTAAAACATGCTGAGTTTAATCATGTTATTCGCTGAAAATGTAATGTCAATATTATACAGAGGACTCGTTTATTTTATATGTAACATTTTTGTAATAGTGAATTATCAAAAGTATTTGTTACATGGTGGAAAGAATGGGTGCTTGTAAAACTGATCCATGCGACAGTCCTGTCAAAACAGCATAACTTGTGGCATGCATGTGCTTCCAACAATATGGCAACATGACATGAGATCTGCTTTTCAGAAGTTACATCCCCTTATACAGTTGAAGTCTGCATAATCTGCAAAATGGTAATTATTTTACCAAAATAAGAGAAATCATACAAAATGCATGTTATTTTTTAATTAAGTACTGACCTGAATAAGATATTTACATATAGCCCACAGAAAATAACAGCTGAATTTATAAAAATGAGCCTATTCAAAAGTTTACATCCCCTTTTTTCTTAATGTTGTGTTGTTACCTGAATGATCCACAGCTGTTTTTTTTTTGTTTTGTTTTGTTTAGTAATAGTTGTTCATGAGTCCTGTGTTTGTCCTGAACAGTTAAACTGCCTGCTGTTCTTCAGAAAAATCCTTCAGGTCCCACATATTCTTTGGTTTTTCAGCATTTTTGTGTATCTGAATGATTATACAAAGATCCATCTTTTTACAATGAAGATACAGTTTCCCAGAAGACAAAATAAGTTATATTTACCCTAATCTTAATGCATTGTTTTTTCTTCTGGAGCATCAGTGAGCGTTTGAACCTTCTATAATAGTTGCATATGACAAAATCAAATCAAAATCACAAGTCATTATTGGAGAGGATTCAAATACACAAAAATGCTGAAAAACCAAAGAATTTGTGGGACTTTTCTGAGGAACTGTTCAGGACAAACAAGGGACTTATGAACAGCTATATAAAAAAACAGCTGTGTATCAATTAAGTGTATGTAAACTTTTGACCAGGATCACTTTTATAAATTCAGCTATTATTTTCTCTTGTGGACTATATGTAAATTCTTTTATGTGAAATATCTTTTTCAGGTCAGTACTAAATAAAAAATAACATGCATTTTGTATGATCCCTCTTATTTTGCTAAAATAATTAACATATTGCAGATTCTGCAACTTTTGATTTTGATTTTGTAATAAATACGTTTAATCAGCAAGATGCATTAATTTGATTTAAAAGTGACAATGAAAACATTTAAAATTGTGCAAAAGATTTCTGAAAATGCTGTTCTTTTAAACCATCTATTCATCAAGGAATCTTGAGATATTGTGCAAGCAAAATATTCAGCAGTACAATAAGTTTCAACACTGATTATAAATGTTTCTTAGGAACCAAATCAGCATTTAGAATGATTCTGAAGAATCATATGACACTGAAGATTGGAGTAATGGCTGTTGACCAAATACATTTTTTGATCAAATAAATGCATCCTCGCTGAGCACAAGAGACTTTAAGAGACACAAAAACATAAAAAATAAAATATAATACCAAAACAGAACTTTTGCCAGGTAGTGTAAGTGTAAATAGTAGTAAACTTTTGTTATCCTCATAGCATCAAATTAGCAATACAAATAATTGCATTTTTTTTTATCATGGACTAGGTTTTAGCTCCTTTACTAAAGTTGTGGTCTTTTTCCATTTATTCCACTCTACATATACATGACCCTGGACCACAAAACCAGCCATAAATGTCAATTTTCCATCAAACAACACTGATGTTTGTTTTGTTAGAATAGGACAATATCTGGATACAACTATTTGAAAATCTGGAATCTTAGGGTGCAAAAAATCTAAATATGAAAATCTGAAAATCTAAATATTGAGAAAATCACCTTTAAAGTTGTCTAAATGCAATGCATATTACTAATCAAAAATTAAGTTTTGATACATTTAAGGTAGGAAATTTACAAAATAGCTTTATGGAACATGATCTTTACTCAATATCCTAATAATGCATTAAAGAAAAATCGATAAATTTGACCCATTCAATGCATTTTTGGCTATTGTTACAAATATTCCCATGCAATTTATGACTGGTTTTGTGGTCCAAGGTCACATATATGAAATACAACAAGCACTGAGATCTAGTGTACACCCTTGATATCTGGTCACCAGATTTATTGGTGCTTTAAAACTTTATATTCCTCTTCATTAACACTGCTTGATTTGAGAAAGCTTTTACAGTTGGAAAACACAATAGACCAGATCTGTTAGAAAGTTTGCCATGCATTTTTTTTTTTTTTAGAATTCATGCAATAGTGCAGTTCGTGCAATTTTATACAGTAGCATGCAGTGTAGTTTAGCATTAATTTAGCATGCCACAACGAATTGCCTACCAGAAGAGGACCTCAATGTGTTTTCTGTTAGTTTTATATAAGCTTCAGGGCTTTCAGGAATCACTACGTCTGTGGAAAAATAGATACACATTAAACATACCAGCAGTTTACAGAAAAGACCTGCTCAAAGGTGGTGGACACTCAGCTGCAGCATTATCTCACGAACATCCTTCCGCTCAAGCACACTCACCTGTAAGTGCTGCAGTGGCCAAACACAGTAGCTCCTCATCCTCATCTTTTTGTCTGCCCCGCTGTGTTGCCATGGTATGGCCCATGGGCTCCAGGTCATAGTCATGGTCCCATTCCAGAGGGATGGAGTCTACGCTGGCAGGGGTGTCCCGGCCAGAGCCGTTTGCACGAACAGGAGCAGTGCCAGCTGAAGATGGTCTGCTAGATGTCTGGGATATGCCACCATCCTCACTCCACTGAAGGTCTGAGAGGTCACCTGACTCGAATTCACGATCTGAGCCTTCACACTCATCATCGGTTAGCTGCGAATGAGAGGTAGCATAATTTTACAAAAGCAAGCCAAAAGCTGAGATATAAACAAGAATGAAGTCTGAGGGCCTTATTTTAACGATCTAAACGCAATGTGTAAAGCGCACGGCGCAGGTGCGCTCAGGGCGTGTCCAGATCCACTTTTGCTAATTTAATGACGGGAAAACGGTCCGTGCGCCCGGGCGCATAGTCGAAATGGGTTGTCCCTATTCTCTTAATAAGTAAGGGGTGTTTTTTGGGCGTAACGTGCAATAAACCAATCAGAGTCTCATCTCCCATTCCCTTTAAGAGTGAGTTAAACTGAGGAGTTCAACGAGTGATGTTTTGCTGAAATTACCTGCTAAGTGGCCAGTCAATATTTCATTCGTCTGCGTTGGATGCAGGCTTTCAAATAGCTCCGTGCGAGGAGTCAGTTAATATATATGTGTGTGTATTGGCACGATTGTTCAATTAATTAGCCAATTTCATTCATCATTATAAGTACTAATAGGCTGAACTGCAAATAGGTAGCCTAATTCTACTACACGCAGTGGCTATCCATCATTACATTTTTATATTTATGTAGCCTACACAATAATATTGTTTTACACTGTAATCCTTTTGTTTTTAATATTTGGCATGTTTGTGTGATGCGCATCCCTGTGTGTAATAAGCAAAGTGAACGCGCGTTGTGGACCTGCCCAGAGGCGCATTATCTACCAATGCGCTCTTTAAATAACAAAAAAAATTATTGCGCCATTGACTTTAGACCAGGTTTGAGTTGGTCTATGGCGCAGTCTATTTTCAGCTCCTCAAAATGTACGCGCCAACAATGCGCCCGAACACACCTTTTTTTTTAGACCAGCACGCCCATGGGCGCACAAACGGGTGCAAATGCATTTGCTAATTAAACGACGCGGCGCTGGATGGGAAAATGCGAACTGCGTCAGACTTAAACTAGCAAACACACTTGCGCTGCGCCTTGCACCACATTGCGCCGGGTGTATGATAGGGCCCTGAATTTGTGTGTTACCGGCAGGCGTGTGAGTTTCTTGTAGTAGCGATCCACCCGACCAAACACCTCCCTACAGTATCTCTGCAGCTCATCCAACTCCTCCTCTATGACGGCAGCATCCAAAGGCTCGCTCTTCTCCATCAGCACCTCCCCCTGCCCAAAAACACTCTCCATCTTCCCCATGTTCAGACTGATCTCCTGCTGGAACGCCTGGGATGCACAAGTGTTCACAAGTAAGTAAAGTAAACTAAGTAGCACAAATTATTTTGTGTCAGCGTTGCCTAGGTCTACTATATACAGCTGAGTCAATAGTTTACATACACCGTGCAGAATCTGCAAAATGTAAATTATTGGACCAAAATAAGAGAGATCTTACAAAATGCACGTTAGGGGTGTAAACTTTTGAACTGAGTGTTTTTCACTTTGCCTATAAATATCATATTTTTTTAATTTAGTACTGCCCTTCAGAAGCTACATGTTTCCCAAAAGACAAAATAAGTTAAATTTACTCTGATCTTCAAATTCAAAAAGTTTTCACCCCCCAGCTCTTAATGCATTGTCTTTCCTTCTGAAGCATCAGTGAGCATTTGAACCTTCTGTAATAGTTGCATATGAGTCTCTCAGTTGTCCTCAGTGTGAAAAGATCACACAGTTATTGTTGGAAAACATTCAAATACACAAAAATCATTCAGGTAACAACACAGTATTAATAATCAAGTGTATGTAAACTTTTGAACAGGGTCATTTTTATCAATTCAGCTATTATTTTCTCTGTAAATGGAAATTAATCTTCAAATTCACACTTAAATATTCTTAAACATTTGCCTGTCTGATTTAAGAAACTGCATTTTTGTGCATTTACATTGACAGGACAGTATAAGAACTGGCAGGAAATAATGGGAGAGGACAGGATTAGGATTAGGACTCAAACTCATGTCACCCCAAAGGATTGCTGTGCCATTATGTTGGAGTCCTGCCCACAAGGCTATATAGCTATTACATATTCATATATTTGTTTATGTAAATAATTTATGTTTGCTCACACAGCCCTGACCTTTAGTTGTCTGATCTTGGCCTGGACATCACACTCTGAAAAATGCTCGATGTTGGTGAGTTGCAGGTCCATCTCGGTCAGCCAAACCAGAATACCATCTCGGGCTGTTTCAAACTCCTCTCGCTGACCAATGAAATGCTGCAGGACAAAAGAAGGACAAGTCAATTAATCACGCTGCTTCTAGGTTTTGTTGTAGTTTAGGTTCTGCATCAATAGTGATTCCTACAGAGGTTCGAATATGCAAGTTCACTGCCAGTCAAACGTTTTTCAACAGTAAGATTTAGAATGTTTTTTAAAGAAATCTCTTCTGCTCACCAAGCCTGCATTTATTTAATCCAAAGTACAGCAGTAACAAAAATTCTGAAATATTTTTACTATTTAAAATAACTGTTTTCTATTTAAATATATTTCAAAATGTAATTTATTCCTGTCATTTCAAAGCTGAATTTGCATCATTACTCCAGTCACATGATCCTTTAGAAATCATTCTTATATTCAGATTTGCTGCTCAAAAAAAAATTATTGTTATTATGTTGAAAACTGCTGAGTGTAATTTTTTTTAAATGCTGATCTTTGGATCTTTCTATTCATCAAAGAATCCTGAAAAAAAAAAAATTACTCAACTGTTTTAAAAACTGTTGACAATAATAATAGTAATAAAAATGCTTCTTGAACAGAAAATCAGCATATAAGAATGATTTGAACATGTGACACTGAAGACTGCAAAAATGATGCTGAAAATGTAGCTTTGATCACAGGAATAAATTACATTTTAAAATATATTCAAATAGAAAGCATTTAAATGGTAAAAATATTTTACAATATTACTGCTTTTGCTGTATTTTGGATCAAATAAATGCAGGCTTGGTGAGCAGAAGAGAATGCTTTAAACACTAAAAATCTTACTGTTCAAAAGTTTTCGACTGGTAGTGTACATACACTGAAAGTTTTTTTTTCATTTTTGGATCAATAGAAAGTTTAAAAAAGCAGCATATATGTAAAATAGAAACCTTTTATCACATAATAAATGTTTTTACTGTCAAATTTGATCAATTTAATGTGCCCTAATGTGTATATAATATATAACTGATAATAAATCACCTTGAGTCTGCGCAAGATGGCAGCTACTCTCCGCTGTAGTATATCCCAGCGGCGGTTTCCATCATGCACCATTTGTCGTAGACGGCAGGACGAGTCTGTGCGGTTCTCACGTGCCAGCCTTCGATACTGCTTATTGATCAGCTCCAGCTGGGTCAGACACTCCTGTACCTGTCTCTGAAACGCCTGCGATGCAAAAAACACCATTACACTGTGCAAACAAAATCTGAAATTCACACATAACAGAGAAAAACAAAAAACTACACCATGGTTAAGTGCATGTTTAAAATAAATCATGGTTTAGCATTTGTTTTAGTCATCAATGTCATCACTAAAGTTGAAGTAGACTGGACTGTCAATCTTTTTTTTTTCCTTCCGTAAAAATGTATTCCTGTTTTATTCCTTTTTTTTTGCATTCAAGCCCTATTCACAGTTATCTCTTGTCTTACTACCTTATCAACTCTCTCTGCATCTTTGAGTACCTCAAACTTCTTGAGCTCCTCTTTAGCGACAGTGTACAGCACTCCAGAGGAGTTGGGCAGAGCTGCTGTCCTCTCTGACACCTTCAGCCACTCTTCAAAACGGGAGTAATCATCCAGAAACTTCTGCCACAACCTCCACGTCTCCTCAATCCTGCAAAAATCACATACAGTGAGGTTCAAACACATACACAGCCCAGTAAGACTGCTATCATCCAGAGGTCTTACTAAAAATACTTTATTTTAAAAAGACAGCTGTTAAACAGTTCATCATGTGCTGAAGTCAACTCTGATTTAACCTGAATACACTGAGTCAGATGGCATGACACATGCTCTCACACCTGTTCCTCTGGCGACCTCATTCAACTTTAACTATACTAAACAGCTCACTTTCAATGTGCAAACAGCTCAGAAACACATTCTTACCTTTACAGAATCAAATTTGATTGTACTACACTTCGCTTTTATCAACCGCAGTCTTCATTATCATATACCTTTCAAAAGTCTGTAAATGCTGCATTTATTCATGTTATGGCAAAGCTGAATTTTCATGTACATTACATTTAGTCATTTTGCAGACGCTTTTATCCAAAGCGACTTACAAATGAGAACAACGGAAACGATCAAAGTCAACAAAAGAGCAAGATAGTGGCGTTTTTTTTAGATAAAAAAGTTAAAAAAATAGAGCAAGTTAGTGTTTTTTTAAGTAGAAATGATAGAAGATATAAAAAGAATAGAGAAGTTAGGTAAGTTAGGTAGGTATAAGAATAGAAATAGAATACAGAGTGCTAGAGTTGGAGGGTCAAACAAAGATGGAACAGATGTGTTTTAGCCGATTATTAAAAAAAGGCTAAGGACTAAGGGCTGCTTGGATTGAATTGGGAGGGTTATTCCACCAGGAGGGAACATTTAAGGTAAAAGTGATTTTGTGCCTCTTTGGGATGGCTCAATAATGCACCGTTCACTTGCAGAATGCAAGCTTCTAGAGGGCACATAAGTCTGAAGTCTTCATAACTACAGTCTTCAGTAGGTATGTCTACATCAGGGGTGCCCAATAGGTCGATCGCGATCTACCAGTCGATCGCAAAGACAGTGCTGGTAGATCGCATGTCATTTTAACGTGCTTTTATTATTATTACATATAATGTCTTTCAATCTCCTTTTAGTTTCTGACTTGCAGTTGCACTTTACGAAAACATTTTGACCAGGCGAGATTTTTGTTTATTCCGTCGCCATGACAACTAGCCGCTTTAAGCGCTTTGGAGAACAGGTTGCATGAAAATGCTAAGTAATTCGACTTAACGGTATCCCTGAGGGGAAAATCCGGTTGCGGTTGCTATAGTTGCTGCATTTCATAATAAACAGAACGTAACGAAATGGAAACATAACCTAATAGAAACATTTCATTAATTAAACATGAGCGCTGCATGTTCCTGTGCTGCTTTGTGTACAGTCATTGCCGGAGAAACAGCTTTTTAAAAGTCTTTTATAAAGCGCCACCTGCTGAACGATGACTGGAAATTTTCTAAAGAGAGAATTAACCCACGTTTTGAAACTAGTGTAAACTAGTGGATCGACAAGAAGATAACACATAGCCTATAAAAATGTAAACAATTAAGACAGTAAAATATATTTATGTCGTTATTTATTTTTTAAAAACAAATGTTTAAATTAATAGAATGACTGATACGACTCCATTTTCTTAAAAATGTATATAGAATATTTTGTTTTTGTGAAAACCCGCAAGTCATGCTTTTTATAGTCATTTTACAGTTTAACATGCTACCATGACATTGCCCTACCGCACTCATATGGTATTAATTTTATTTTTGCAGGTCTTTAAAAAAGGACTTAAAAGACATTGAGCTTAAAAATGTACATTTGAACTTAAAAACCTTGCAGATACTGATTTTAAGATGATTTAAGGGAGCTGTTTTGCTCCCTTACATTTCTTAAAGTGAAATGGTTACTAAGGACTTTGTAGCAACACTTAAGCAAACACTTAGATAATTAAGGGAAATACTTAATGACAGCCTTAAAGTTCCTTAAATTGACCCTTAGGTTTTTTCTTGCTACCCAAGTTTCACTAAGGGTACGCTTAACCTTATAACTAAGGAATTTCTTATCTTAAGGACTTTCATGCAACCGGGCCCAGAGCGCGAAATTTTTAAACTAGCATCTGAAGTGTATTTTTTTAAATTAAATGTTGTTTAACTGTGTTTTTGTTGGTAGATCTGGTTGAGTTGATTCTTTTAAAAGTAGATCATCACATAAAAAAGTGCGGGCACCCCTGGTCTACATGGACACTTTTTGCTTCCATTGGAATGATTGACGAATCCAAACGGAGCATTTACATGAATGCTAAATAAAGAATACACAAAAACCAACATCTGTACATTTTCCAGTGCATTCATTTATTCACGACAACACAACGCACTCACTTGAGCCTTCTCTCCATTGCAACAGCACAGATGTTTCTCCAGCGGCGGTCGAGGCCGCGTGTGGCCTGCTGGATGGATTCGCACTCGGTCTCCGTGGCACAGGCGTCACAGTCGTGCAGCAGCACCTCACACAGGTTCAGCACTGATGCAACACCCGTGCTGTGCTTCTCAATGTCACGCTGCAGATCCTGCACAGAGATAGTAGGTTTCCACTGAGCTTCTCACGACATCTCACATTTTGACAGTTTCTATATCAGCTTGTGGTCATGTATTTCATTACAAATGTGTTTCATCTTGTTGCATCATCAGTTCTAAAAATGTTTGCCTAACATTGCTTCTCTACAATGATAATTCGTCTCTGACGCAGAAAGAGACTAATATGTGCTGGCTGTTGCTGGGTAAAGTGAGGACACTTTGTGATACTAAAATGGTAAGTGGGTCAGTGACTGAGCCAAATGAACTCAAGTTATTATTTTGACTTTTCACCAGGGCTTTAAAACTCTTATTTCACTAGCAGAAATTTAATAACATTTTTTAAAGGGTTAGTTCACTTTCAGAACAAAAATGTACATATGATGTACTCACTCCCTTGTCATCCAAAATGTTCATGTCTTTCTTTCTTCGGTCGTAAAGAAATTATGTTTTTTGAGGAAAACATTTCAGGATTTTTTTTCTATATAATGGACTTTTCTTGTGCCCCCAAGTTTGAACCTCTAAAATGCAGTTTCAATCCAGCTTCAAAGGACTCTAAACTATCCTAAAGGTCTTATCTAGCTAAACAATCAATATATTTCTGTGATGCACATGTGTAGTCTGTGTGATCCGGGTCAATATAGTTAGGGTATGTCCAAAAACTTTTTGTCTTTAACATCAAAATCGTCATATAACGCTGTTTTACCTTTTTTCTGTAAAGGGCGTTTGATATTCTCTGTATGTTCACTTTGTAAACACTGGGTTGGTATTTCTGCAGCGATGTAGGAGGATTTTAAAGTTGGGGAAGAAAACAAGATGGGATTTTTTGGACATACCCTAACTGTATTGACCCAGATCACACAGACTACACATGCGCATCACAGAGACGAGACGAGCATTTGCGGTTAAAAAGTATATAAATTGTCAGTTTATTTTATAAATAATCGATCGTTTTGCTGGATAAGACCATTCTTAATCGGATGGGATCGTTTAAAGCCCTTTGAAGCTGCATTTAAACTGCATTATAGAAGTTCATTGGCACAAGTCTGTTATATAGAAAGAAATCCTGAAATGTTTTCCTCAAAAAACATAATTTCTTTACGACTGAAGAAAGAAAGACATGAACATCATGGATGACAAGGGGGTGAGTACATTATCTGTACATTTTTGTTCTGAAAGTGAACTAATCCTTTAATACTAGTTCTCAATGTATACTAATAAATGTTTGTGTGCTTGTGGAAAATGACATGTTTATTGAGCTTTCATGAGACTTCATTTCACACAAAAATGAAAATTCTGTCATTAATAACTCACCCTCATGTCATTCCAAACCCCTTAGTTTATCTTTGGAACACTAATGAAGATATTATTGATGAAATCTGAGAGCTTACTGACCCTAAAGTATTCTCGTAGCATCACTAAATTACAGTTGAACCACTGATGTTACTATTTTATCGATGTCTTTAGTACTTTTGTAATGTGGTAATTACATTGCTGTCTATGCAGGGTCAAAAAGCTCTTGGATTTCATCAAAAATATCTTAAGTTGTGTTCTGAAGATGAACAAAGGTCATGAGGGTAAGTAATTAATGACAGAATTTTCATTTTTGGGTGAATTATCCCTTTAATATACTGTGTGCGTGTTACCTGTTGCTGGTTAAGTTTTCTTTGGATCTCATGTGAGTTACAGGTTTCATAGACGATGGGTCGTGAGAGTTCAGTCTCGATGTGAGCCAGCCAGGAGCGCAGACTGCTCATGTTCTTATCAAGCTGCTGCACGGCCACCAGTGTCTCCCGCAACTTCTTTACCCTACAGATGCCAGAGACAGAGAGGCAGAGTAAAGATATTGCATTAACATTGCATTCACACGCTGTGAATGTAATTAGGACAGTGCAGTGCAAACATCTATGTTTAGTCAAAGAAACTTGAGATCACAATGACATTTGCCTCTCAAGAATTTTAACCTTAAGTAAATATGGGATGTATGCTCATAATAAAATTTTTTTGTGAAGTCATATTTTGATTTCAACAATGTAGCATTTTAAGATTTAAAGTTAGACATAGCCCAAAACAAAGACAAATATGCATCTGAGAGTATAGTATAAATATACATTTAATTTTAATTAAGTATTATAATAGTTTAATAATTATTTGTTTATTTATTTATTTTTGTCAACAATAAATGTGACCCTGGACCACAAAATCATTCATAAGTAGCACAGGTACAGTTGTAGCAATAGCCAAAAATACATTGTATGTGTCAAAATTATCTTTTAAAATTAAATTTTCTACCGTAAATATATCAAAACATTATTTTTGATTAGTAATATGCATTGCTAAGGACTTCATTTGAACAATTTAATGGTGATTTTTTGCACCCCCTTAGACTGCAGATTTTCAAATAGTCGTATCTCAGCCAAATATTGTCCTATCCTAACAAACCATACATCAATGGAAAGCTTATTTTCATTCAATTTCAATTGACCCTTATGACTGGTTTTGTGGTCAACGGTTACACATTTTATCTGAATATAAGTTATTAGACATTAAAGAAAAATAACTAGCATTGTGTTATGAAAACACAATGTCAGTTATAAACAGTTTATATATGTAAGTACAGCATTTGCACTACATTGTCCAATTTCAGTGGTAGCTTTATCTAAGTGCCCCTATTATTATTATTATGCCATTTCGAATATGGCCTTTCATGCAGTTGTAATGTCGCTGTATGTGGATGTAAACAATATGCAAAGTTGTAAAGCCGAAAGTACACAAATAAATAAAGTTATTGTCTCAAAAGAAAGAACTGACTCTGAAAAGCCTTAACAAAGTCATTAGTAATTCAAATCCCACTTCTGTGACGGCTACACATTTCCATAATACCTGCCTATGTTCTACGTTGGCTGGCCACGAACAACTTGACCCAGCCGCAAACACAACATTTTACAGAATCACAACCTGTAAGTATGATAAATAATAGATGCAATTGGCATATTGTTTCTAACATGTGCTGTATGCGGTAGACCTATCAAATGGTATACTGGACCATCTGACCAATCAGAGCAGAGTAGGCTCACAGAAAAGAGGGGTTTAAAGAAACTGAATATTTGAATTGCTTCAAACAAATCGTTTGAGAATCGCTGGAAAATGCATGTTTTGAAAAAATGAAAAGGTTTCAATCCTATTGTAGAAGACTCCCAAAACAATATTAGGAATCTCATAAATAGCACTTTAAGTTACTTTGTCACTGATGGAATGCAATCCAATGGTGTCAGAGTTTCCTAGAAATCCTGAACGTGCCTAAAAATACAAAATCACATGCTCAATGCTGTGCCACTGACACACACTCACGCATACCAGCATAGCATTTTTCAGCTGTACCATTATTTCAGATCTACATCTCAGAAAAATGTCTTATCTCAGACTAAATATGAAGAACAGAGCACAGATGCAAAGTGGACATGTTTCAACTTCAGCTTCAACTTTGATTGAAACTTTGGTGTATGCTGTAGGCAGTTAGCCAAAACACAGACATGGTGAGATAAAGCCCACATGTAAAACCTGGTATGTGAATGGTTCAGTGTGACTGTGCTTCAAGCTATATTCCTAAAGCACCAAGACACAAAGTAAACCCACTGACACAACAACAGAAGGTCAACAAATACAGCATGGCATAGCATTTTCTCTATTTAACAAACTGAGGTTTTCAGTGAAACTACCTGGAGCAATGTCAGCTTCACTTAAGCATCTCAAATTTCACCCACAGAAACTAATGAAGGACATTTCAGCCATAAGACATGTCTAAGTATGACAGAAAATACCACAATGCATGTAAAAGTACAGCACTGCATTAAAATTAAATTGCATTAACAGAGAAACTGCTATATGTAAATGATAAGTGGATAAATGTTTTCCTGCCTGTTAATGTCGCAGTCACATTCTGGCAGATCTGAGTCCTGTCCAGGGCTTCCTGCCATGTTATCAGTGCCCATATCCAGCACCATTGGGCCTAATCTTCTCAATCAATGTCCCAGAAGAAAGAAAAACTTCCACCCTGTCAAAATTCCCCTTCTCTTTCGTCTCAACAACAAAGTGACCAGGCTTTCTGTAGTCCCCTGGTTAGTGTGTGGGATTTCTGAGCATGTGTGTGTGTGACCTGCTCTCAAGTGCAGGCATGAGCAGCTGGGAGTGACAAATACTGCTGTGGCTAAAATAGGCGACAGTCATTAGCATGTGCTGATCAGAGGACTGGAATGTGTGTGTCGGTCATTATTCATATAAACAAACACTTAAAAAGATATTTGTGACATGTGCTGGCAAAATGAGCCACAATGAGCAATTTTTTCAAAAATTAGTTATTTTTATTTGTATTATTCCATTAAAAGACCTTCATGTATGAGCTGTTGGAATCGGACAAAAAAGTTTGAAGTCGACAGAGGCCATTTTGAGAAAAATCAGGTTAAAGTTTTGTTTCAGAATTATTTTACCAAAATACAAGGGATCATAAAAAATGCATGTTATTGTTTATTTAGTACTGACCTGAGTAAGATATTTCACATAAAAGAAATGTACATATAGTCCACAAGAGAAAATAAGAGTTAAATTAAAAAAATGACCCCTTTTGATTCTTAATATTGTGTTGTTACCTGAATGACCGACAGCTGTGTTTTTTTTTGTTTAGTGATAGTTGTTCATGAGTCCCTTGTTTGTCCTGAACAGTTAAACTGCCTGCTGTTCTTCAGAAAAACACTTCAGGTCCCACAAATGCATAGTTTTTTCAGCATTTTTGTGTATTTGAACCCTTTCCAACAATGACTGCATGATTTTGAGATCCATCTTTTCACACTGAGGTCAACTGAGGGACTCATATGCAACTATTACAGAAGGTTCAAACGCTCACTGATGCTCCAGAAGGAAAAAACATGCATTAAGAGCCAGGGGGTGAAAACTTTTGAACAGAATGGAGATGTGTACATATTTCTTTTTTTTTTTAATCACCAAAAAAAATAAATAATAATAATAATAATAATTTATAATCGAATTTTTAAATATTAAACCTTTTTAACATAATTAAAACTACATACTGTGAGTGACTGATACCATCTTTGTTAAGAAAAACACTTGTTGGTTCGCATTGAGTTCACAGTTTAAGTAGTACGGCTATAAATGTCATGCAATATGATGTTCAAACTCACATTAGACACTTTTAACATTAAATAAAGCACATAATCAGTACCTGAGATTATAATTGTCATAGTTTGTAATATGTTGATGTTCCAAACGTAACGTCACAGAAAACGAAAACGGTTATAAAATAGCACTAAAATACCAAAAAAAACTTTTATCGTGTGCCCTGATCGCGTCACGTGTAGTTAGGACACATTTTTGTGTTTGAAATGTTTGCTTGTGAACAGTGTGTATGCTTTTTCTTAAACAAAATCTCTCTAGTTAGCTCTTTGATTGAATCCAAATAAAAGTATGTTAGCCTACTACCCTTTTCTATCGACTTTGAGGGAGAAATCAAGACAGCAGCTGTCGCACAGCAAGTTACTGCATACGAGTGAAAGTGTGAGAGAGAGGATGTCCCCCTTACACACTGACCACAGTGAAATCAACACTGAGAAGTGAGAAGCTTTCAGTCCGGACTGCAGGCAACTCGACTTTACCAGTCATATCCAGAGACACCATGGTGTCATGTTTAAGATGCTAGTGCAAAATATTTCCTTTCCACCCACAGGCCATTAGCACAAGGAACAAAGTCCCTATTTATACAGAAGACCTGACTGATCTTTCAGGAAAATTAGTTTTGTATTTCTGAATTAAAACATTCTGTTTTAAAAAATAAAAAATATATATTTCTGTCATGACAACTCTCAAGAGGGATTGTTACATCTAGCACTAGTCGTATATTTGAATGTTGAGCTTTAGCCAGGGTTCCCACTCTAAGCCAAATGTCAAATTCCCTGATTTTCCCTGACTTTTAATGACTAAAAAGCTGAATTTCCATGACCTATAATGAACGGATCCATCCACTTGCAAGCTTTATTTACTTGTTCACAGACGTTTTTAGTACAAAACTATGGAAGCCCGTTTCTGCCACTAAATAAAAAAAGAAAGATAAAACTCACAATTCTGACTTTTTTCTTGCAATTGCAAGTTTGTATCTTGCAATTTTGACTTTTTTTCTCAGAATTGTAACATATAAATTCATTTCTGAGGAGAAAAAATACTGGTATGTTCACATAATTGCGAGTTCATATCACACAATTCTGCCTTAACTCTCAATTGCGAGTTTATATCATGCAATTCTGACTTTATAACTCGCAATTGCGACTTATCTCACAATTCTAAATTTTTTTCGCAACTGCTAGTTCATATCTCACAATTCAGAGAAACAAAAGTCAGAATTGCGAGTTTGTATCACGCTATTGTGAGAAAATAAGTCAGAATTGTGAGATAAGTCGCAATAACCTTCTTTTTATTTTTTATTTAGTGCTGGAAACAGGCTTTTTCTGTAATATTTCTACAGAAATTAATTTATGTTTATAACAATCTGAAGGATTTTTGTAAGGGTTTGGGGTTTGTAAGGATTTGAAATCAAGTTCATCATTCAGGTTTTTTTTATTTCTGCACATTTAGTTTTTGCTTTTCTATGATCTACTTTTCATACCCAGTCTTTGAAGTGGTCATTTTGTAGCCAAAGCTCTTTAAATTTTTTTTTTTTTTTCTGGCATGTTTGCCTTAGTTATCTAAGCTGGTGACTGCATTTGACTTCAGTGATTGCCAGTTGACGTGCGGGAAGGGAATAAAATGGCACTGAAAAATAGCCTAACCATAAAAATAGGCAAATAAATAAATAAAAAAAAAACGGTTTCAGTTTGATAAACAGAAACTAAAATTTAAAGCAACAAACAAAAATCCCTGATGTTCCATGACTTGGACCAAAAAAATATTAAATTCCCTGACTTTCAATGACTGGAATAGACCTTTTAAAATTCCATGATATTCCAGAAATATCATGGAATAAATAAAGTTATTGTCTCAAAAGAACTCATGTTTAGCTCATTGGTGATACAGGAGAGAACCAATGGGCTGTGCCATGTGATTATGATGTCATGATGTCATGTTGTCAGATTGAGTTAGACCCATTGGGCTGCATTCTAGAGTTTCAGGCCAGAACTCTGTATATGGCAGCAAGAGCACAATAGGTACAATGTCATGCAATATCAATTGAGGGACTCACCTAGCTTCAATAAGGTCAAGCAGATGCTGCCAGCGCTCATTGACTTTGCTGAGTTTGTATTGGATTTCGGCAGCTTTGCTCTCATGGCTGGCCTGAGCCAGTCTCTCCCCCATCTGTTCCAGCTGATGTTTGTTCTCCTGGGCCACTGATATCTCTTCCTGATAGTCCTGATAACAAAGGGATTGTACGTTTGTTCAGCTGGATATTCATAAGCCTGACATATTTCACAAAAACGAACAATAACGTGATGCGATCAAATAGAGGTGCGCACTAATGTAGCAAACATGTCCATAGTGTGGAAGCATTTAAAACTGTCTGAGAAAGACACAAACATCATTACAAGCACAAACAGCAAAAGACTGTTTAACACCACATTGCATGTTTTTCGATGAGAAGAGAAACGGGTGGTTGTTGCTGGTTACTGTATAATGACTGAAATCGCCAAATGGCCTTAAACCATTAGTAAATAAACTACAGAACGGTATTTTTTCTAATACACACACAAATTGTAGGTATGGTGATGACGGCGCTGCATGAGCTCGTTAGCCATGGTACAAAGTCCAAGGCGCAAGAAAAATCTGCGCTGAAACAGCTTTATGAGAGAATCATTCATAAATTATTATGCAGGTTTCCGCCAAAATAAAAGTCAACATTCATAAATGTTAGTACTAATTTTACTGTTCTGTAAAATAAAAAAAAAAGTAAGACAAAAATAATAATAACAATAATTACAACAGCCCTATTAATACTTATTTATTAAGTTAAATTGTGCTTTGTTGGTAGGCTATAATGTTAAAAATGTTCTGTGTTTTTTCTTTGAAAAGCAAGGCAAAACTGTAAAAAGCACATTTTGGCTTTTTAATTTTATGGAATGGTGAAAAAAATAGGCAAGATACATGGGGGAAAACCCCCGGAAAAAAAAGTATTCGGTAATCGGCCTTCGGACCAGTGTTTCATTTTGTTCCGTTTCGGCTTCGGCCAAGAATTTTCATTTCAGTGCATCCCTAGTTGTGACTGTATGTTAATTTCACCTTCTTGAGTTTCTCAATCATCTCCTCAATGCTGATGTCGCCGTTCTGCGAGACCTTGCTCTCCATTTGTGTGAGCCACTCACACAGCTCTTTGTTCTTCTCATTGAACACGGCCCATTCGTTCAGCCTCTCGCTCACCTGCTGCCTGCGCAGGGACAGCTACAGGGATGACAGACAATGATCAATTACACCATTGGTTCAAGAAGAACAGAGTACGTTTCAAGACAGGACATGGCGGACAACGAGAGAAGGCGCAAAACGGTTGGTGAGCAAAATTAGGAAAGGGATAATAATTTAGTCTCTATAATGTCATGTGCCTTTCCTATTTTTTCTCTTATGATCCTTCCTTACTCTAGGATTAAGTGGCACATTATCATTGCAATTATTTAAAACTTTCAGTTGTTTATATACCGTAATGTCCTGTAAAGCGTCCCTGTCTGAGTTTGTTCTCAGTGCTGCTGTCTCATAAAATGCCCATGCTTGTGGTAGACAACTGTGCATAGAATGTATTACGTGTGAAATAAATGTGTGTGTGTGTGTGTGTGTGTACCTGGTGACAGGTCTCCTCCCACTGTCTCTGGAGTAATATGAGTCTTTCCTGTAGGACTGTGAGGTCATCAGCACTGAGGCCGCTGGAGAGAGACTCCCTCAGAATACACAACCCTGCTACATCATCAGCCCAGCCTTCAATACTGCTCTCCAATTCCTATCACACAAACAAATACAAAAAAGCCATGAACACATCAGTAATAAAATAAAATAAATAAAAACTACTGCAAAAAAGCCCTAAACTTAACAAATAAACAAACAAAATGTTAGATTTAAAAATAAAATTAATAATAAAATAGAAATACAATACATAATAAAATAAAATAAAACAAAAAGACAAATAAATAAATAAATAAAATGTAATAAACTTAGGATCACAGTTTAAACTGTAAAAACTGTATAAAATATAAAATAGTTAAAATTCAACAGAGTTTAAACTGTAATTGCTGACAAATTAAGTGAAAGTGGAAAAAAAAATCTGAAAGACAATTGAAAACAAATTAAAATTTCAATAAAAAATTAAAACTTTCTAGTAAATTATTTACAGATCAAAAGGTAGCTAGTGAAAATACAATTTAAGGATTTAAATTTAAAAAATAAAATAAATGTTGTAAAAATGTTTTTTTAAAAAAGAAAAATAAAACATTTATTTTTTAAAAAAATTAATGTTTAAACTGTAACAGCTGAAAATAAACAATCTCCTTTCCTAATCCTACCAAACAAACAAAATGTAAGGTTTAAATAAAATAATAAAATAAAATGTTTAAACTGCTGAAAATAGACCCTAACCCTAACAAATAAACCAAGAAAATAAAAGATTTAAAAAAATAAAATGACTGAAATAAAATACAGTAAAATTAATGTTTTTGGATTTAAATTAAATAAATAAACACGTGAAAATGTGTAAAATGTACAAATAAAATAAATAAAATTCAACAGAGTTTAAACTTTAATTGTAAATGTAAAAATTTAGATCAAAAGGAAAACCACTGAATATAAAGTTTTAGGCAGTACATTGATTTTATGTAAAATAATTAAATAAGCAAATGTTGTAAAGATATATAAAATAATTAAATAAATAATGCAAAAGTAAAAAATAAAAATATACAAAATAAACAAAAATAGTTATAACCCTACCTCTACTAACAATAAACAAAATGTAAGATTTAAAAATAATAAAATGTAAAAATATGTAAATAAATAAAAAATAAATAAAAATAACCTTAACCCTATCGCTACTAAACCAACAAACAAAATGTAAAATTTTAAAATAATAAAGTGTAAAAATATGCAAATAAAAATAAATAAATAAATAAATATAAATATATAAAATAAATAAAAATAGCCTTAACCCTAGCGGTAGGGTTAAGGTTGTTTTTATTTATTTTATATATATTGTTTAAACCAACAAACAAAAAAAGTTTGAAAAATAATAAAATGTAAAAATATGTAAATAAACAAAAAAATCTAATAAAAAAATAAAAAATAAAAATAACTTTAACCCTACCTCTACTAAATCAACAAACAAAATGTAAGATTTAAAAATAATAAAATGTAAAAATATGTAAAAAAAATAAATAAATAAAAATAAATAATAAAATATATAAAAATAAATAAATAAATAAAAATAACCTTAACCCTACCGCTACTAAACAACAAACAAAATGTACGATTTAAAAATAATACAATACAAAAAAAAATTGACTGAGACTGCTGGTTACATTTATCTAAAACAGAGAGTACTGACTCCACATATTCTTCCCCTCACACACAGAAACACAACTAAAGCACCCTAATTGCATTTATATTGATATTTGTTGATATTGACATCCCCGCTAGAGATATACAGATGGTATGTGACACAGACAACAACTGTCGACAAGACATTTAGCACACAATAAATGCATAATCGATCTCTGTATCAAGAAATGACTAGAATACAAAAAGCTGTCAAAAATCTTCCCCCTGCTGCATAAACGCTTCTTATTAAACCTCAATGTCTCTGCTAACAAGTATGATTTAACATGATTAGCATGCAACTCAACTTCTTTCCCTCAGGAAAAGTCAAAGAGACTCTTGCTGACAGTCCATCTCATAGAGACCAGGAGCAGGTTAATGTTACTTCCACAAACCTCTCTGCAACATCACGTGTAAAAATCAACCCTCCTTTGCAGATAAAATATTTATCAGTGTGTCAGGGCATCACATTCTGCAAGAGTATTATTAATGCTGTGCTTGACAGCAGTAGACTGCACAAACCAATAATTATCTGGACTACCGAGATACTATTGCTTTACCGCTGCAAATCTTGCCAGGAAATAGCGTTTAATGCTTTAGCTCAAATAATAAGACACTCAGATGTTGCCGAAGCACGTTTCTAGAAGGTCACAGGACAAAAGATGAGTCAGATTTTGTTTATGTACCTTGCAGCGAATCTGTTCTGTGTGCAGCTCCTCATGGTGATCGGGTAAAGGCACAGCGAGCTTCTGCTTAAAGTCCCTCAGCTTCTCGTGTGATGCTGCAATTCCTTTTTCACACTGATCCCAGTCCTGCGCAGACAGCCAGAAAGAAAAAACAACTGTGAAATCATGAGAGCTGTTTATGCCAGTATAATCTGCATAATATACACAGTTATGTATCTAACTAGGCAATTTGTAAGCTCTAATGCAAATGATTATTACAACACTCAAGGAGAAGTCAGAGATGTTCACATTTTTAATCAGGAATGTAATAGAGAGCGTCATATGTAACCAGTTCTTTATTTAAACGTGGTCAGAGCAAAGGGTCATGGTCCTGAGACACAAGAGAGACAGATTATCATGCAGAGATAAAGCAGTGAGGTACCTTCTATCATGTCATCCGAGAAAACAGAGGGATGTGGAAGAGAGAGGAAGAGAGAGAGGCAGAGGCCGAAGGAAAGAGGAGCCATTTTCCTTCGCAATCCAAAATTGTTGTGTGTGCCCCAGTGTGCTGCGTCAAAATGGAGCGGATGACTATCTGTCCCTGCTGCCCTGTGTTGGCAGCGCTGCACCGCTCCGACTCCCTCCCGCGTCCTGTCTCCTACAGTACTGAAGATATTTCTCTCGCCTTCAGCTCCCTCGCTGCCTCTTTCTCCCGTTCTCTCTCTTTCTCTCATCCCCCTCACCGAACACGAAACACATCACACACTCTCTCACTCGCGTTGCGCTAGCTCGCCTCTGTTCTGTAAGGTCAGATGCAAAGTCCTTCACTGTCTCGTATTTCTTTTTGGAAAGAACTTTGCATGTGAGATCTGTGCAGAATTGTTTGCTTCATATATTTGATTTTTGTTTTCGGATTATTTGACAATTCAGTTTCTGTATTTCTGATATTTGTAGTAAGGAACAACTCACTAAAACAAAACAACCAAATGTATTTAAACACCAAAACAATCTGACACTGATAGTTTGACTATAGACGCAGCCCATAAAAAATTATAATAGATGGTGTACTACACTGTAAAAAATAAAACACAATTTGCTGAGTCAACTTAAAATAATTTGTTACTTGGCTGCCTTAAAATTTTAAGTTGAATCGACTCAAATATCTAAGCTGTCACTTAATACAACTTAACATTTCAAGTTGACTAAACTTCTTTGAGTTGACTAAACTTACAAATTATTCTAAGTTGACTCAACAAAATTGTTTTTTTACAGTGTATAGGGCTCGGCGATATATATAAAAAAATGTGGTATCTCGATATTGTCAACATTTTTACGATATTTGATATATAACTCAATATTTTTGCATAGACCTAATGATCACTTACTGCTTTTTCTAAAATGAACACATGTATATGTAACTGAAGTATACTGCAAACACTTTCAACTTTTTTAGTGCATGCAGTTCACAATTTACACTGTGCAACTGGGGATAAGTATTTTTTTTTCTTTTACAAGTTTTTAACAGGTCTGTCAACTGTCTCTAGAATTAAGAAAAGCTTTGTGGCATGAAACTATGTTCCCACTGGCACTAAAACCCTCTTAGATGGGGAGCTAGTGCTGGAACACAGGTATTTCTTAGCTAATTTTTCAAAGAATCAAATAAATAAAAATACTGACCCCAAACCGAACCGTAGTGTATATTGTATTATATAGTGTAGTTTTCTATTTTAAATAAATTCTGTTATTTTTTAACATTTTCAGAATCCTGAAAAAAGTATCATAGGCCTACAACAAATAATCCGCAGCACAGATGTTTCCAACATTGATAATAAACCAGCATTTTAAAAAGATTTCTGAAGGATTATGTGACACTGAAAACTGAAATAATGATGCTGAAAATTTAGCTTTGCATCACAGGAGTAAATTGTATTTTAAAGTATATTAAAATAGAAACCCCCTATTTTTAATTGCAATAATATTTCACAATATTACTGTTTTTTCCTGTTTTTTTTTAACCAAATAAACACTTGATGAGCAAAAAATAATTAAAGATCTTACTAGTTCCAAACTTTTACACGGCAGTATGTAGGCTCCAAAAGTCTGAGACTACACTGAAAAATTTATTTAAACTTTAAAATAATTTAAAATAAAATAGTATTAAAACAATCATATTTAAATACATTGTACAAAATGAGGTACTATTTTTATTAACAAATTACAAACATCTGAAACTAACTTAACCCTTTAACTGTCACTCCCATTTTTTAACGTAGACATGAAAATGCAGTATTTAAACTTACATTTTTATAATTCATGAATGAAAAAAAATTGTAATATGATTTTGATGTACATTTTCCATGGTAATGCAATGTCTGATTTTAAAATGGTTTTCAAAGGATGAATTTAGAAATGTTAAGTTTTCAACTGATACATCATTTTGTATGATTTCTAATGTGTGATAGGGAAAAAGGCAACGAAGAAGTCTTTTTGTGACAAAAGTCAGAACTCCTGTTATGAAGTAGATTTTTGAGGTGCACTCTTGTCATAAATTAATCTATTACTTTTCCTACAATATTTGAAACACAAAAAAAGGTAAAATATCTATTTAGGAGTCTTAGACCTTTTCAACGATATATAGTTTGTCATGACCAGATTAGGATTTATTTGCAAAATGGTGAAGTAAACTTTTAAGTGATAATTAAGGAGTGACATTTTTCAGTTTAATTTGACATGAAAGTTGTGATAATCTAATTATCAACAAAAAATAAACCCAAATTATTTAGCATTGTTACAGTGGTCTCTGACTTTGATCCCACTATACATAATGTGCAAAAACCAACCAACTTACAGGAAAACACATCTGTCTAAAAGACACAGGTTGTCCAAACAAATGCAAATAATCTGCCGAAATTACTCAAGTAAGACTTGTGAGACTTTTGGCAGCAGGAGACTTCCAGGCTTTTCCTATTTACATATTCCTGTTGTGTTACATAAAACAAGTATAAATAATGACTAAACACGACCCATTAATACTACATGTTAGCCACGAGTAACTCTCACTATATTCCTTAAATCCTGATTAATAATCGCGACACCGTCCGATAAAATCAACATACACACAATTTTAAAAAAGTGTATGGGAAACCCTGTAAGATACAAACTACTAAATCTAGCAAATAAGCACTTAACACTAAGTGCACCCAAAAGTGTTCTATTACCATTCACTCTTGACTCACCCTCAGCAAAGAGAGCAGTTCTTTCTTTCTCTCGTCGAGGCGGATGTTAATGGTCCTCCAGCGCTCCTGCACGTCAGTCAGCTCAGTGTGAAGCGAGGCCTCCGCTCTGGCATCAGCCCACAGGAGGAGTTGCCTCCCAGCCTCCACTGTGAGAATGTAGCTGCCCTGTTGCCTCTGGAGCACACGCTCCTTCAGCTGGGTGAAAAGAAAGGGACATCCATTTGCAGGTGGCCATTGTTTCTATTTTTAATGTAAATATGGCTATATCTTTACCTGTATGTGGTCTAGCATTCCACGGATCTGCTGTAGCGCGACTGTTGCCCCTCGTTGTTGTTCTTCTGGTTCCATTGACACCTCTTGCAGCCAATGACGCAGTTTCTCTATCAGCTCTGTGTAACGCTGCCATTGCCGAACCAAACTGTCAATAATCCCCCGTCTTTGCTGGGCCCGCCTCACCACACCTTGCCACTGGTTACTAAGCAGCGCCAGTTTCAAGCCGAAGTCATCTCTTTCGGGCGAGAGGGAAAAAAGAGTGTCACTACAAGTATGAATGATAGAATAAGAATAAACTAATTACCAAATGTTACCTGTCTTCCACTTGTCCCTGATTCAGGAGCTGATGTCCATCGTTGATGATAGAGTATAGAATTTGTTGTCGGCTAAACATCTCTGCTTGGAATAGCTATCCACACACACGCAAACACAAAAAAGTAGAGCAGTTCTATGAAGTAGGTCATTAAACTATGACTCAATGCATTTCACGCTGCATATTTGGATTATTTTTAGACTGAAAAATCGTACTAAGTCATTTTTTTTAATCTAACAAAGGTCACACCACAAATTCGCAATGAGTTTTAAAATAAAAAACTGAATAAATAAATGCTGGGGACAAAATAGGTCATGTGACACTGAAGACTGGAGTAATGGCAAGGATGCTTTAAATTCATAAAAAGCGATGATTTGTGACCCTGGACCACGAAACCAGTCATAAATGTTAATTTTTCGAAACTGAGATTTATACATCATCTGAAAGTTTTCAACTGATGTATGGTTTGTTAGTATAGGACAATATTTGGCTGAGATACAACTATTTGAAAATCTGGAATATATAGAGGGTGCAAAAAAAAAATATAGAGAGAAAATCGCCTTTAAAGTTGTCTAAAGGAAGTTCTTAGCAATGCATACTACTTATCAGAAATTAAGTTTTGATATATTTACGGTAGGAAATTCACAAAATATCTTCATGGAACATGATCTTCACTTAATATCCTAATGATATTTGGCATAAAAGAAAAATCAATAATTTTGACCCATACAATGCATTTTTGGCTATTGCTACAAGGTTTTGTGGTTCAGGGTCACATTTATAATGTTACAAAAGATTTCCATTTCATTAATTAATCTCATTAATTCAGAAACCTGAAAAAAAATTCTGTTCAGCTAATAATAATTTTTTTAAGCAGCAAATCAGAATATTAGAAGGATTTCTGAAGAATCATGTAACTGGAGTAATGATGCTAAAAGTTCAGATTTGAAATCACAAGAATAAATTGTTAAAACAGAAAGAGTCGATTTAAATTGAAATAATGTTTCCAAATATTACAGTTTTACTGTATTTTTGATCAAATTTACTCGAGACTTTTGAAATGTAATGTAAATGTGTCTTTTCAATTGGCTGTAGTTATACTAAGTATTTTCCAAAATATTTTTGTCTTTTCTATCAGTACCTCATGCTCTCTCTGTTGGTCTAGTAGGCTCTGGTAGTTTCCAGAAATCTCAGCAGCTAATTTCTCCTCTGTTTGGGTAAGGAAGGTCATCCAAGCATCACACTTCTCCAAGAAGGTCTGTCTTTGCAATACCAGGGCTTGCAGTTTACTACAGACACACAGAGATGCAGACAATTGAATATTACACAGTTCTAGAGAGGAAATAGAAAACAGTAATCAAACATACCTGAATCTCTCGATTGTGCGAGCAGAGTTAGACGACCAACTCCTGTTTAGGTTCTGCAGACGCTTGATTTCATTATCGTTGAGGGGAAGCTGATAACCCAACTCATTCAAGCGCTCCAGATCAGGAGAAAGACTGCTCAGCTTTAACATTTGGGTCTACAGGCACACATACATACGAAAAAGTTCAGAAGTGTTTATGTGCAATTCCTATTGTCCCACAACCAAAAAAAAAAAAAAAAAACACATTTAAAATGCATTTAAGTATTCAAATCTCAGACATTTACCAAGATCATTTTATTCATTACCTATTGAAATCCACAATAATATTTAAAGTATTAGTAAGCTTAATAAATATAAAATCATTTAGGGGTGGCTGTCCCAAACCCTAGTCCTAATTTCAACTTTAAAAAAACTTCAAAAAATTATATTAAAATAACATTATTGTTTTTAAAAATATATAATTTAGATTTTTTTTTTAAATAAAGTGAAGTTGGTTCAAAAGTATCTAAAATTGTCACTAATGTAACATGAAAACATGTCATCATTGTTTCGGCAGTGACAAAAGGGAACACATTTGGGGGAAATAAACAACTTTTTAGTACAGTTATGCACATTTTTAGTATTTGAATATGTTTTAGTATATGGGTTAAAATTCTGTAATGTGATGTGGTCGCTACCAAAAGATTACTGTCACCACCGAAAATGTGCTGTCACGACCAAAATATGGCATGTTTCATCAAAAATGAAGTATACTGAATTATTAACTAAGCTATTAAGACAGTGTTTGGTTCAATGTATATTCAAACTAATGCATCCTTATATTTAAACTCAGTATAATCAACTTTTTGCCTTTTGCAAAGAAAATTTGGATTCAAAATACAAATCTCATAAATCTCACTTAAAATACTGATTTACCTCTGAAAACTTTTTAATAAAATAGAAAAAATATATATGTTTACAAGGAAGATGTAAGCTAAATCTTAATAGGTCATTATAACCCTTCTTATTAAATTAAATTATATATTACTGTGTTTTGGTGGTGACAAATTTGGGGAGAGGACAAATATTCCAAAACTTTCTGAAAATACAATATGTACCAGTTCTGCATAATGGCCCTTATACAACTCCGTAATTTTACAGAAAAATGGTCAACAAATTTCACCTTAAGTTTTTCCATGTGTTCATGCACAGATGAGATATCTGGAGAACCGACTGGGTCTGGTTCCTTCAGAACTTTCTCAGCTTCTTCTGACCAGTGGCTCAAAGAATGTAACTCCTTACTAAACCTCTCATAGTCCCTCACACCCGCCTTGAGGAAGAGAAGGAGAAAAAAACAACAACACATTTACACTTGACAGGCTTCGCAGTCCGAAATCTGTGAAAGTGTCAAAACGATAGTCACACATGAAAGAGTGTCAAAACTATGAAAGGATAGTGTGAAAGTTATTTTATTAAATACATTATATTATTTCATGTAAAATATACACCACCATTTGAAGGTTTGGGGTCTGTAAGATTTATTTACTTTTGAAGCAAGGAAGGATAAAATTGATTAAAAGTAACAGTAAAACTTTGAATTTAATGTTAAAAAGGATTTTGATTTAAATTAATGCTTTTCCTTTGAAAAAAAAATTCTCTAAAATATTAAGCAAAGAAATGTTTCTTCAACACAAAACAGTAGAGGAATGACTTTTAAAGGATCATGTGACACTAAATACTGGAGAAATGGCTAAGGAAAATTAAGCGTCACAATCAGGAATAAATTATATTCTAAAATATATTAAAATACAAAAAGATTATTTTTAAATTGTAGAAATATTTCACAATATTACTTAATTGCAGCCTTGGTGAGCATAATGGATCAAAACATCTAATAATCTTACCCAAACTTTTAAATAGCAGTCTGTATTTTATTCAAATAAATGTCTTAAAGGAACACTCCATTTTTTTGAAAATAGGCTCATTTTCATGTTAAACAGATGGGTTTTACCATTTTAAATCCAAAAGTTGCGATTTTTCAGGCATCAAAGTTCCTTGATTATTACACCAGAATGAGAGAATAATTCCTATCCATATCAGCTTGAAAAACTTCTCATTTTCTGTCCGTCTTTGTACACGATGTAACTACAGAAGAGTCAAGTTTTAAATAGGAAAAATATTGAAAATGGTCTAATCTGATTCAGTGATTTATGCTAAGCTATGCTAAAAGTGCTAACGGCAGACCTGGAGATCGGCTGAATGGATTCAAAAACGGTAAAACCCGTCTGTTTAACTCTAGAGGAGTTGGAAAATGAGGCTATTTTCAAAAAAAGTGGAGTGTTCCTTTAAGACTGTATAAATGTTCTGTGTACAGTTCAATGTCTGTGTGCACAAGGTAAAATCCGAATCATCTGAACCTCTATCAGAGACTGCTGTCTTTGGAGGGCATGTCCAACTGTTGCTAATCGCTGAGCGAGTGACAGGTGGTCTGTATGGAAAGTTGTCATAGCAGAGGGGTCCACTTGTTGCCTCAGCTGCTCCGAAAACTCATCCAGCTGCTGCAGGACAGACTCTACGGATCCCTCAGCCGCCATAAGGCCCTGCAGAAATAGCAGTTTTACAAAGAGAATTACTGTGGCCCCTGCTACAGTGCTGCCACAACTGCACACAGCTGTCAGGATTAGCAATTGCTGCTTACATACTTTTGTGTCACTAATATAATCCAAACACACTCATTTAAGAGGCTTCCAATGCCATTACGCATTGATAAATCCACACCTTCACTTCCTGTTCTGAGATGTCCTTGTGGGTTGCGCTCTTGAGTAGCTGTTCCACCTGATCCTCTAGTTTCTGGATGTCAGTGCTGCTCTGAGCATGAAGTGCTTTGTAATGCTGCCACAGTTGCAGCAGGTTCTTACTCCTCCTCAGCTGATCTGAGATCTGCTCCAGCAGCGTGTTCCACCTGACAGCAGATCAGCAGATCAATGATTTCTGACTGCTTTGCACTGATCAGCGTCTTCATGATCTGGAGGTGTTTGAGACTCACCTGACGTTTACTTCACCCAGTGCTGTGTTGAGTGAATCGCTCACTGATGGATGACAATCCCGCAGCAGCTGTTGGGTTATGGAGCCTAGTTTCCGTAAACTGCTCTCCTGTTTCTCCAGCTCGTCTTGTAAACTCTGAGAAACACAAAACCCATGGTGATTTTTAGAATTTTACTCAATATAATGCTAATGAAAGCAAGTGTTTTGCAATTTGTGGCAGACTAGCACCTCAAGGTTCTCCACTTGAACCTGCACAGCTTCTGGGGAGCCGGTGAGAAGACACAGACGAGAAATGGTGTAGCGTCCCTCCATCAGGTAGCCCTGAATCTCCTCATATGCTTGTTTATACAGACTCCACTGCTCCAGCACTGACCGGAGACTGACCGTTTGCTGCCCGATCTGCAATTACACAAAAAATGATGAAATTTCTGATTATCAAAAGTTAGATGTATATTACGAAATTTACAAGCTTTACCAAAATGCATTAGGTGAAACATACCATGTGATCCAGATTGGCCCAAGACTGGTTTAGACCTTTTAGAGTGTCCATAATAACAGAGCCGGCCTCGCCTTTCTTATCCTGAATTAATAAGCATCCTTTCTCTTCAGCCTTCTCCAGATCCTTCTCTTTCTCCTTTACCAGCACTTCCATTTCCTAGCATTCACAGACACAGACAGTCAGATAAGTCTTTCAAAAACCACAAATCACTGGATTATCTATGTAATCTTTACTCATGAATCCATATAGTGTACTGTGTAGAGCCTAACTAGGGTGCAGTACCTACCTGACAATCTTTGAGTGCATTCTGGGCTGAGGAAACATCCTCAATCCTGTGCTTCTTTTTGAGTTTCTCTTCTTGTACACTAAACCAGGTCTTCAGAGTCTGAACCACATTCTCATAGTCCAACCAGCTTTCAAGCAGGCCCTCTAAAACCTGAATCTGTGAAACACAAAAGACACCAGTTTGATATGTGATAAAAATTAAAGGTAAATTAAAGGCTTCCACGGCAAACACAGAATTTTCCGTTATTTATGAGACAATGCTTCCCAGGCAAACATGGAATTTTCCGTTAATTATGAGACGATGCTTCCCCATCAAACCAGTGTTAATTTCACTGACGAATAATTTGTCATAATTTTCGTCAACTGCATTTTTTTCACAGACGAAAACGAAATGACAACGAACTAAAATCCTTTTTGAATGACAAAAACTGTGACAAAAATCTACGTAATTTTTGCCAACGAATAAAAACGAGACAAAAATGTTAGGGAGGGATGATACGGAAAGAGATTCATTCAGAAAAATCTGCTGCGTAGTAGGAAGTTAGATGCGCACAAACCGGCGGGACGCAAGCTAAAATACACTTGTTGCACATCTTGTAAAACGTTCAAAAATGTCAATATGTGGGAGAAGTGCAGACATATGGATAAATTTGACGACGCAAGAGAGAACTCAATTCGGTCTTGTTTTCTGAGCGCAGACACCGAAGCATACACACAGAAAACACATCTCACATTCTTTCGCGTTGCATGAACACAAAATGATCTGGAATTGTCCAATTTGACAAATATTCACATAAACACAATTACATCTTAAATGAATGTAAACAGTAGGGAGAAAGTGTATCAGTACATTGCATCCATTGCATTCGTGCATTCGGTTTTAAAGGGATAGCGGCCACATTTAGTTGATGTTGTCCGAGTCACTGATGTTTATCAAGCAACAAAAGAAAACCACACATTGCTCTTGACTGAATCACTTACGTAGTCCTAAAGATTAATCTAAATTAATTTATAGAAATAAGTATGTCTGTTTGAAAGAATGAAGAATATGGTAAACAAGTTACTATAAAGAATGCATAATTAAATTTTAATTGAAAAGAAGACCATGTTCTTTATGAGAAGTGGTTTTATTTAATTTTAATATTAAGGCATGTTACTTATCATGCAGGTAAATTGTGTTTAACATGATTAAACCTTAATATCAAACCTATATAATGAGTTTGGGAGTTTTAGAGAAATGCTTTATAAATGCATTGCGCTGTAACTAAACCCATTTAATTTTAGCAGACTAAATTTACTTTAGATTTAGTCGACTAAAACTAAAAACAATTTGCTGTCAGAAATTTCCATTGTTTAAGAGACAATGTTTTTCCATCAAACATGGAAAATTTCTGTATTTATGAGACTTTCTCGCCAAACACAGAAATTTCCATTGTTTATGACACTTTTCCGGCAAACATGGAAATTTTCTTTATTTATAAGATAACGCTCCTCCACTGAACATGGAAAGTACCGTTATTACTGAGATAATACTTTCCCGCTAATCACAGAATTTTCTTTTATTTATGACACAACGCTTCCCCGCCAAACATAGAAATTTCTGTTTTCATGTTTTTATTGTTATACGCTAGAGGGCGCTATTACACATCTCCTGAATGAGTCTGATCAATAACAAATGCAACGAAAAAAGATGCAGAAACGAGCCATCTTATATGTATGCAGATGCATTCAAAAAATAATATATCATAAACAGCATAAAAATGTCAATGTCAAGTGAATGTCAATCCAGGAAGTGGTAAAAGACTGAGGCTTTGGGGGTGCTGACGGAAGCTATATACTACATCTATGCTTTGATCATCAGATTGAATATGATCCAGATGTAGTCTTTGATAAAATGTGATTTTCACAGCTTTTTGCTCAAAATGTTGTTTTTTTTAAATAAAACTACTATTAATAAAATATATATTTATTTTATTATTGTTTATTTTGATGTATTGTTTGTTTGGATATTCATACAACAAAATATTCTGGGCTCCATAAAATTTTAGTGAAAATTATCTTTTTTTTTTTTCAAAAACGCTGGTGGGAAAAGAGTTAACAACCACAGCACTGAAGCTGCATGAACTGCACATAACCTAATGATCAATGTTTTCCAGCTCAATTTGAAAATATTCTACATTAAGGTCTAACCTTCTCTGTAACAAGTCCCTGCAGTATCTGCCAACGGCGGTTCATGGCCCCAAGACGCTCAGCAAAGTCTGTTTTGTCACTGCGTTTTCCCTCTACATCCTGACTGCTGATTTGCAGAACTGACTGATTCACAAAATCCACCGTCAGCTGCTTACAGGACAAGTCAATCTGAAAACCCTGTTGAGAGAGGTAAATAAAGAAAAAGAGAGATTTGGTGTCTTGCATAAGGAGTACGAAATGAATAATAACCCAGTTTATCAAAAGACTTTTTGCTACCTTGTATTTCTGAAGGTACATCTGCACAGCCTCGGATCCCACTGCTGCCATGATCTTCTGCTGGTCCTCTTGGATGATATTCTCCATGAGGGATATCCAGCTCATTAGTTCAGTTATTGCATGACGGGATGGAAGCTTCTCCATCTGCAGCTGTTGATGAATGAACTATGATCAGCAAAGCCAAGCGGGCCTATACATTATCTGCATACTGCTCTTTAACTGAGATGAGTGCAATCTGTCCTAGTCATTATACCTGGTGTAGTTTCTCCTGGACCACAGGGATACGAGTGAGAAGATCAGCCCATTGTGTGTCTACCTGGGCCAAGTTTGCCCTGAGTGCCGCCGTGTCAACTTTCTTCAACCGGAGCAGCTGATTCCCCTGGCTCTGAACCGAGGCGCGCAAAGAAGACTTGGCGTCCACCTCTTTAGAGAACCCCTGCAAATATATAGAGTATGTCTGTGAGATCTCAAGTGAGACATAAGGCTCTTTTAGCAGGATATTTAATGCCCATTCTTACCAGAAAGGCATGAAGATGGTCTCTCACAGTCTCTAGCTCTTGAGGGACCGTAACAGACTGAGTGCTCCAGAACTCTAGACGGTCTAGTGCTGAACTCAGCCACTGGCTAAGCTCAGCCGACTCGCTCTGATACCTACAATAAAATATGAAAAAAACATGTGATGTCAATAATAATGTGAATACATAGACACACACAGTGTCATGAAATGAAAATTTAGCATGGTAATGGATATGACAATGTTAATGTATTTGGTCTTGGTGGAATAGATCTGCTATGCTACTAAATTAATGCTGCTGTTGTTGTAGATTATTGCTGCAAAGCGAAGCAAATACAGGAGCTTGCAACTGCCGATACAAATGTCGATATGGTGCTGTGAATCTTTAAGACACACTGCTGCTGCACAAACAGCATATACAGGGCTTGACATTAAGCTTTGACATGTGCTTGTCCTTCGGAGAAGTAAATCAGTTATCCACTTGCCTGGGTAAAAAGTTTACTTTTCCATGGCAAAAAAATGCCTTTTTTCTTTGGCATAAATGCAATCCATTCTGAAACAATTTGCTTTAATTGATTTCTAGGATGCTTTTTAACTTTATGAAGGGCAATATTTTCCTAACCTTACTAAATGTATATGTAATCTTTTTACGCAAATTAAATTCTATCAATACATTCAGTTAGAATAATTAGAGACTATATGGTTGTTGACATTCAAATTAAATCAGTATCAACAAACTTCATCTTTCCACTGCAGAGGAAAAACCAAACCTGCATCGAAAGTGCCATTTAAAATGTATTTACTCAGACTGTTTAATGAAGATAAGAGGTTTCAAAAATGCATTTACACAGTAAAATTGCAAATGCATAAATAATGTTATAAGATTAATGTTTTACTTTTTTTTTTACATACAAATCTGAAATGTTGGAAAATACTTTTTAATATGAAACCGAACCACCAGTAGGTCACTGTCTTAATGAGTAAGTCACGGATTCAACCATAAACGGATTCAACCAGTTTGTTCAAATGGCTATTCATTCAATAAATAAAGCAACTGACTGTCTTTATGAATGGCTTACTGAATCATTGACTCATTAAAAAATTAATTAAAAAATGCTGAATCATTCAGTACTAAAACAAAGCTGTGTGTTGCTCGGAGATTCGTGACTGTTCTGCTGTGGCTTTGCTTGGAACTATTCTCATTAGCAAAAACGGTCAATGATAGTCAATGATAGTCAGTTAATATTAACTACTAGTTTAATGGACTACTGTATAAAAGCAATATCACATTTGCAATCTTAATGGTGCTAGTTAGTGTGATGTTGCTTACCTATATCATATGTTATATACAATATCTATTTATTTATATCTTTTTACTCTACTGCAGCATGTCTATTAGTTTTGATTTTCTCTCAATACTGTCCATTTTCAGTCATCGTTTACACTGTAAGTAATACAATCAGAATCATTCTCACCAAAGGTTCAGTGCTGTGCTATTTACTGTTTGTTATTTATGTTTTAATCAGGTTACTTGTCCGGTCAGGCAGGTAAAATTCCCTTTCACTTGCCCTTTCACAAAGCGTTAATGTCGAGCCCTGATATATAATAACCCATAGCAGATCTATACAGGTGGAACTGGGGAGGTGGAAGTTTTCAGAGCAACTCTGAAAGCGTACGGCAAAATGCTTTACTAAATGCTAACCAGCCAATTAAGTGTAAAGCAGCAAGCTCATTGTCCGCGTATGCAACATGAACCAATCAGTTTGTGCCAAGTACTGTAACGCTGTTAATATCATCAATTTTCGTTACTAACCCATCTAGAGTTTCATGACAGAACTTGCTATTTATTTCTATAAGGAAGTAGACAGAATCACACAAAGAAAGTGATCAGATCACAGACCTGATCCAGTGTTTGAGGGTGGAGTCCAGGCGGTGTAGCTCTTTATTGATCTTGGTGGTGGTGCTGAGCCAGTGGTCCCCCAACTGAGTGAGCTGAGTCTCCAGCTCTGAGCAGGACACGTGTAAAAGCAGCCTCTTTCCATCCTCCAACAACTTATACAACTGCTGCTGCCGCTCAGAGAGACTGGCCTTCAGACGCTACAGAGAGAGAGCGAGATAGTTTTACATTGTAGATTTAGATACTTCATTCAGCACAGACATATTAAACCGACTGACAGTAAACTAGACACAAAAGATTTCTATTTCAAAAAATAAATATGACTTTCAGACCAATCCTTCAATCAATAGTGTACTAACACTAATACATTAAGCTATAATATTTCTTTCAAAAGACAAAAATTAGATTTCTAATACTGGGCAAACCATGCAATATAGACATAGTATATAATGTTTGTAATGTAAAATCATGCTTGGTGTTATATGAATATTATGATGTAGCCATGTCTAATTCAGTGATCTGCTACTCTGTACCTGATACAGAGCAATTCTGTCGCTCAATCTGTCCTCCGTCTCCTCCACCAGGCCAACACTGGGGATGTTGCTTTCCACTGCCTCTAGCTGTCTATACAGGGCCTGATAGTCACCAACCAACCTGCTCCACCACTGATGCCACAAAACACAAAACAGTTATTCACTTCATATGCACTGCACTCTGTAATTATAATTTGCATCTTGCATGCAAACAAAGAAATGCAAATACACACACACACACACCTCTAGGATGCCCTCCAGCTCCACTCCTCGTTTGTGAGCCTGCTTAAGCACAGCTTGGGCCTGAGCCACGGTCTCTTCCAAGCTCTGGACCTCCCTCTGCACCACCAACCCACTGACCTGCCTGAAGAAGGCCTGTGTCAGAACAACATGCGTCTCTAATCCCTGGAAAAACTCCTGCAGGAAGAGAAGACAGAAAACATAAGCACATGCTCATCAAAAGAGAACCAAACATGAATATATAATCAGTCATTTCAGAAAGTAGGTAGCATTGATAAAACAGACATTCACATTCTCGAGAGCATTTGACTGGATGAGATGAAAGACATTAATATGTTTGTTTTACTCAAAAAGAAAGACTATATGTGACTCTGGACCACAAAACCAGTCTTAAGTAGCACAGGTACATTTGTAGCAATAGCCAAAAATACATTGCATAGGTCAAAATTATTTTTCTTTTATGCCAAAAATCATTAGGATATTATGTAAAGATCATGTTCCATTAAGATATTTTGTAAATTTCCTACTGTATATATGTAAAAACTTTATTTTTGATTAGTCATATGCATTGCTAAGAACATAATTTGGACAAATTTAAAGGTGATTTTCTCCATATTTAGATGTTTTGCACCCTCAGATTCCAGATTCTTAAATAGTTGTATCTCAGCCAAATATTGTCCTATTATAACAAACCATACATCAATGAAAATCTTATTTATTCAACTTTCAGATGATATATAAAAACATTAAATTGAAAACAATTTAAAAAAATTGACACATATGACTGGTTTTGTGGTCCAGGGTCACATATATTTTATGTGTAAACTACTATTCAAATGTCTGGGGTCAGTAATATTTTCTGTTTTTAATGTCCTTTATGCTCACCTTTATTTGATTAAAAATACAGTAAAAATAGTAATATTTTGGAAAATTGTTAATTGTTTTAAATATAAATTCTTTGTAACATGTCTTGCTGAATAAAAGTATTGATTTCTTTCAAAAAAACTTTTACTGACAACAAACTTTTAAATGGTAGTGTATATCTTGGAAATCTTAGACTAGGTAGATTGGATATGTATCGACAAAAGAGCCACATATAGTTATTGTCTGGTGAGTCTAGACACATAATTATTAAGCAGACCACAAGATCAAAAATACTGCTGTACCTTGTGTTTATCAAGGAGGATCTGAACCTCAATCACTGATCCCACTTTCATCTTCTGATCAGCAGCCATTTTGTCTTGGGCTGTGTCCAGCAGATCTACCAGGTCTTGTAAAGCTCTCTCATACTGGGCCTTTAGAACCAAACTCTGGTTGAGCCCACTCCGCTTGGAGCCCACCATCTCCACCAGCTCTTCATAAGCATCCTGCACAGTAAAACACAAGGTCGAGTGGAAAGTCAAATGGAAGACATGAGATCAGTAACTGTAATTGCTGTTATTAAACTCAACAGCAGGGAAGAGACAGATGTGTTTACCTGTAGTTTCAGCAGCTCTTGAGTGCAAAGCTGGTTAGGCTGCAACGTCTCTCCTCTGCTCCTCATCTCAGAAACTTTCTGTTCAAATTCCCTCAAACTGTCCTCGGCTTCGGCTAGAATCTGTTTAAATTGAAATTTGAATTCAATAAATCAATGATTTAGCTTGCAGGCCATGCAATTATGTCATTTTGAACGAGTGCCTGACCTCCATCTGTTTAGAAGCGGGCCGATCCATAGCCGCATTCATTTTCTGTAAAAGCTGGTACTTTGAGTCACTGAGTGCCGTAAGCAACAGCCTCAACTCAGTCTGAGCAAGAGACAAAGAGGAAAACGCATTTGTGAGAGAGAAAAATATATCTATTGACAAAAAATAACAGATGGAAGCAACATATACCTGGAAAACAGTGAGTTCCTGCAGCTTGTCTTTCATGGTGTCGCATCTCTGTTCCAGCACTGTGTCCAGCAGCTTTAGTCTCCCCTCCAAACCATCTAACACTTCCTCAACCAAAACATTTTCTCCACTTTCTCCATCCCATATCTGCTCTGTTCCTCCGAGCACGTCCCGACATTTACACACCTCCTCGTTGACATTCTTTACCTCCTTATTCAAACTCTGAAGAGACAAGAGCAGAGAAGAGATGCTGTCAATGTATCTTTTGACAAAAATAGACTCCAGTAAAATGATTATGTCCCACCTCTAGGTGGCCCAGATGAGTCTCTGAGTCATCAGATAGTAATATTGGGCCAGATACAAGCTCATTTTCAGCATTGTCCAGCCAGGACGAAGCGGATGAAACCGCCTCATAGAGAGCTCTCTTCAGACCATGAGCATGCTTACTGTCAGTGCCACCTCTCTGTGGGAAGGACATAAATAAATGATTATGTGCAAATAGTTATAGTAATACAAAACGCTGATGCAGTTTAACATCCTGTTCTTAAAGAATATGTGACCCTGGACCACAAAGCCAGTCATAATTGTTTTATTATGGCAAAAACCAATAAATATTAAGCAAAGATCATGTTCCATGAAGATATTTTGTTAATATTTAGATTTTTTTGCACCCTCAGATTCCAGATTTTCAAATCTCAGACAAATATTGTCCTATCCTAACAAACTATACATCAATGGAAAGCTTATTTATTCAGTGTACTCTTTCAAAAATGGACCCTTATGACTGGCTTTGTGGTCTAGGGTCACATATGTAAATAGAAATATTCAATGGCAGTACCTGAGGCAAATCCTCCAAATCTTGGCTAAAGCCTTCAAACAGACTTCGGGGTGACAGGATATCCTGACTCAGTTGCTCTCCTCTGAAAACTCCACAGGGGCTGGACACTGGCTGGTATAGCTAAGAGATAAATAATCATTATAATCGTGCTCTCACAAACTATTCTAGCTCAAACTCTTAAGAATAATGTGTTTAAATAACAGGGTTCCCACTCTAAGCCAAATGTCAAATTTCACTGACTAAAAAGCTGAATTTCCATGACATATAATGAATGGATCCATCCATTTGCAAGCTTTATTTATTTTTTTCACAGATTTTTTAGTACACAACATGCATATTAAACTACTACTACTTTTTTTACCCATTTATATTTTTCTGTACTATTTGTACAGAAATTAATTTATGTTTTTTATGGTTTCATAACCATAACAATAGGCAAAACGCATGAAACAAAGCATTAAAACAAAATATGGTATAGAAAAATGTAATTTTGATAAATGTAAAGCAACGAACAAAAATCCCTGATATTCCATGACTTGGACAAAATAAATATAAAATTCCCTGACTTTCAATGTCTGGAATAGACCTTAAAAATTCCATGATATTCCAGAAAATCCATGACCCGTGGGAACCCTGAAATAAAGACTGAAAGAACTGTTGGAAGTTTAATTGTGAAGACATTTATAGCCTACATTTTGCTTTTGACTTCTGGCGATTATATTTAAGTTTTAAAATTCAGGTTTAAGATTTTCATGATGAACAAAACTTTTGTTGATTACAGAGCTTATTTTATGCTGTAGTCCAGAACATAATTTCAGAAAAATAATAATTTTGTTTGCCACCCCAAAAAACAAAGATGCCGCTACCGAAACAATGGGAGTGACAATTTTAGATACTTTTGAACCTAGCTCAAAGATGCTAATCAGCACAAGGTTAGCTAGCACAGTTCTGAACAGTGGTATACATATAAAAACTAGATGTTATGGAATAATTCCCCAAAAAATGTGCTGATTGCAGAAAAAAGGTGTTCAGTAAGAGACGTTCCTTATAGTTACACACAGATTTTTCAGACTTTTGAACACATTTACCTATTTAAGAAAATCTAAAATAAATATTTTTTTTTTAACTTCACTTTTTAAAAGAATCAAAAAGATACTTTTAAAAACAACAATGAAAAAAAACACAACATTTTTTCCAATATTTTCAGAAGTTGAAATTTAGAGGTTAGGGTTCAGGACAGCCACCTCCCAGTTGAAAGTGCCCAATAAATGATGATTTTATATATATTAAGCTTACAAATGTTTGAAATATTACTGTGGGTTTCAATAGATAATAGACGCATCTTAATAAACATCTAAGGTTTGAATACTTATATCCTTTTTAAATGTGTTTTTTAGTTGTAGGACAGCAGTTTGCACCAATTACTTCTAGCAATTGTATTTAGGTTCTAAAATTCATTAAAAAAATATATATAATTTGTTCAAGATTTTCACGATGAACAAGACATATACAGAGCTTATTTTCTGCTGTAATCTAAAATCAATGGAAAAATCATTTTGGCTTTCTTCAAGGTTTGTCTACAAAAATGTCATCACTGCAGCCTTCTATTAGGAAGAGTGGGAGGGAATGGATCACATATGTCCTTCCTCAAACCTCTAACATATAAAAAACAAAGCTACACTGCAAAAAATGCTTTTCTTACTAGGATTTTCTAGACAAGCAAAAATGATTGTCTTGTTTTCAGAAAATAGAAAATTAAGTGAGTTTTTGCTTGAAACAAGCTAAATAATCTGCCAATGGGGTAAGCAAAATAATCTTGTTTTCGGCTTGAAATAAGATTATTTATAAGATTATTTTGCTTGCCCCATTGGCAGATTATTTTGCTTGTTCTAAGCAAAAACTCACTTAATTTTGACTTCTTTTTTCTGAAAACAAGACAATAATTTTTACCTGTCCTAAAATTTGTTCTTGATTTAAGAATTTTTAGATATTTTGCCTGGAAGCAAGACAAAAAATCTAAGTAAGAAAAGCCTTTTTTGCAGTGTAGGATGATTACGTACCGTGTTACATGGCGTCTGCTCCATCGTGTTTAGTGACAGCTGCAATTTGTTGTTAAGGTCTTTGCTCAGGTTCTCCCATCTGACTCTCATCTGTTCAGTTGTGCTCATGCTCTCAGGCCACTGACCATCATCACCTTCAGAAAGGTCTGCAGGAGACCTACATAAAGAAGAAAGAAGCTCATTTTGAGTCTGTGCTGTCTACACTTGTTCTTGTCTTTCATAAGTGACTAACAGTATGCAAGAGAAAGCTATAAACATGTAGATAATATACAAGTGGGCACCTACCTCTCTCCATTAGGTGTTGTTCTCTGTGAGAGAATCTCCCCTCCTCTAGATGCTACAGATTGCAGTAACTTCTTCTGTTCGCCAAGCTGCTCCTCTAATTCCTGCATTATATATAAGAACTGATGTTGAAATATATTCAAGTGGCTATATTTGGCTAACTCATAGAATAACAGAATATTTTTTTATCTAAAGACTGTCAGTAACAGCATATATTTTTCTAGTTAAACTCATTAATATCATGTTATTGCTCAATAGTAGTTTGATTGTGTACCCTCTGTCTTTGCACTGTGTCTTGATGCTGCTGGTTGCGTGTGGATCGCGCCTGACTGAGCCAATCCATCATATTGGGGCTCTGAGACAGAGACGAGTCTGATTCAACGTCCTCCTGCTCCTGAAGTGAGCCCTAATAAATAAAGAGATAGAAAGTTAAAGATATAAATGTTTAACAACAATTATGGTAAAATTCTTTTTTTTTTTTTTAAATAAAAGTTTTTTATATATATATATATATATATATATAAATAAGTTTGCCTATGGTTATTTTCTGAAGAAAAAATATTATTTCAGGTATAAAATTCTGTTTGGTGAAATTAATTCATATAAGGTGTTCTAAGAATGGACCTAGATAGATAGAATTTTCTTGGAAACACAGAGACACACACTAAGCATTAAACATCTCTTCAGTAAGTTAAAGAGGTTAAAGGTCAATCATGACTGACAATAGGAGACGGACCCAAATCAGCTTGCATCAGCTGGGCAAAAACTCTAGACTTGCCCAACAATTTGTAAAAGGTCTTTGTTTGGAATTTGCTGGAGAGCAATGGAACATCTTTCACAACAATGAACAGCGCTTGGCATTCTTCTGTCCTGCCATCCACAAAGTGGCCATTGAGGCGAGGATGTGTTTTTTGGTGTTTTTAGTGGTGTGCGTCCAAATGTACTGACTGACGTCAGTAACTTTTAATTGTTCAATTGTACCTCCAAAACAATTGCATTTTCTGTCATTCTACTAAATTATACAGTCAAACCAAAATTTATTCAGTCACCTTCAACATTTCTCGCATTATCACAGTTTATTCACTATAATTTAGAAAATGATATTAAAATATGACAAGAACTCTGTAAAACTCTGTCAGAACAAATAGAAAGGAATGTAATAGACTGCAATCAACCAAAAAAATTCTAACTGTTAGTACAAAAATATTTACACAACTATCAATACTTCTTTGACCAATTACCAAGCAATGCTTAATTTTGTTCAGCCTGTGGTGTAAAAAGGTCACATTATTTATCAATTAAAGAAAAAACACTTAGGCAAAACATGGTCAGGTCAAAGTGATTTTTATCAATTTTACTGATTTAAAGAATTTGTGGGTATAATATGTTATAGTTTACTTTATTTTGCTATCCTCACTAGTCCTGCACCCACTAGTAAAAAAACATTAAAAATTATGTCTGGTGTCTAAAAATGTTTTGGGGTGACTGTAGTTCATGTGTGGCTCTTCCATCATTGACTGTAACTTTAAGAGGTTGAAGTGGTATCCCTCACCTGGATGTGGGTCTGTTTGTCTTGGAGGATGCGCTGTAACTCCAGTAAGCTGGATTTGAGGCTGTGCAGTTTGACAGAAAGCTGCTCAGCGTCACCTCGTGTGCCAGCCTTTCCCTCCATCAGCAAACTCTCACTGTGCACTGACAGCTCAGACAGACACAGCACCTTCTGCTCGATCTCCAACAACATGTTCTACACCAAGAACAAAAGATCAGAAGACTAAATTGCTTTAATCGTTTAGAAATGATTCAGCAGCGTGAACCATATTTTAGGTGCTATTAACAATAAATTAAACACATAACATTTAATGACATTAAATGAACATAATTAGGATTTGGGTTTGGTAAACCTATTCTTGTTTGATTTCAGAAAGTCAAAAATCATAAATACAAACAACAGCTGAGTTTACCATTGAGATAAATTTGTAGTTAAAAAACAAGTTCACTGTATTTAAATGGATTAGTCTGCTTTTGGATATAAAGACACATGTAGAAACACAACAGAATGTGTTTAAAAAAAAAAAAAAAAAAAACGCCAATAGGAGACTTGTGCAGTGACTGATAATCTTCCTAAGCTGCTTAACCTAGTCTTTAGACATCTAGGTCTTTAGCAAACTACATGCACACTAGTCTAGTCCAGAGAAGTTAAAGTACTACTAAGAAAGAAAATAGTCAAAACATTTTTTTTTAAGTTTGTGGTGGGCCTGCAGGGTAGCTGAAACTGAATGCTGGCGAGAGAGGAATGAGGAATGAGCAAGCATTAACAGCAGTAAGCTAAAGGTCAGGGCCACCCTGACTTCTCAAAAAAGAATCTAACTCTCAGGTTAAAGGTTAACTTGATCCCCACAGCCCTTTAATCAAAACACAAAAGACACACACGTGTGTGTATGCGTGAGTCTCCTTGAAGAAATGCAGACGTGCACTGTGGGACGTCCTGTGACTGCAGGGAAGAAGAAGCCCCTAATCCTAATGACCAACAGAACGGGACAAAGCCCACACAGCTAATCAGATTTACTTGCGGCCCACTCTAGTGACTCCAGACATGATCTGCCACCAGAATCCCATGAACTTACTGTTTACATAGAACAGGTTTTAAACTGGGTTCTGCTCTGAAACTATGAAATTGGTTGAAATCTAAAATAACATAAAACATTTGCACTGAAAAATCACTACATTTAACTAATTATTTCTTGTTTAATTAAAAGCATCATTGTTAAGGGATTAGTTCACTCCTGAATTAAAACTGTCTGATTATTTACTCATCCCCATGTCATCCAAGTTCATTTCTTTTCATCTCGAAAAGAAATGAAGGTTTTTGAGGAAAACATTCCAGGATTTTTCTCCATGCACTGGAGTTCAGTGGCGATCAGTGGGTTGAAAGTTCAAAATGCAGTTTAATCGAGCATTTAAGGCCTCAAAACGACCCCAGCTGAGGCATAAGGGTCTTATCTAGTAAAACGATTGGTCATTTTCTAAAGAAAATGAAGATGTTTATACACTTTGACCACAAAATTTTTATATTTTAAAATTTTGAGATGACACTTAGCAATGTGAACACACACACAAAAAACATGGACATGATTCAGATATTTTAAAGGGTAAAAAAAAATAGTCACACTTGAAATGAATGGAAAATACAAAGAAATATGAAAACTTTTGGTGGTACAAACTACAAATCAGCCACTGTGCTGAAAAAAAGTGCACAACAATCAAGGGGTGACACTCTAAAATAGAGAGAGAGAGAGAGAGAGAGAGAAATGAAAGGCTAAGACTGCAACAGGCCTGGTTTCTGGTTTTAATCATAATGCAAAACTTGATATTTATCTAACCAAAAATATCTAAAAATAAAAAAGTAGTCTTTTAGAATGTCTAAATATATTTCTGAATGCAAAACCTAATAAAATGAAGAAACTGTCTAAAAAAAAAAAAGGGAATCCAAAAGCCTCTGTATATATGTATATAGGGAGCTACACAGGAGGTTACATAAAGTTTTTATTTAATTTGAATGCCACCAAGGGCACAATTCTCAGTTCAAAAAAGGATTTTAAATGCTTTTACTCTATTTTAATATGAAATGTTGCATTAGTTGAAAAATAATAATAAATAATTAAATACAAATATATATATATATATATATATATATATATATATATATATTTGTATTTAATTTCCATGATATTTCCAGCTATTTTTTCCATATTCCAATGGAAAAAATAGCTTATTAAAATTGTATAAATATTGCATAGCATCATAAAATATCCTCAAAATTCTAAATAATAATCAACACACAAATATGCACAAAAAGATATTGCATTGATTTTCCAGAAAAAAAGGAAGTTGCATTTCAAGGCTTCAGTCGCTTTTGACCGTAAAAAAGGTAAGTGTGACTCCTAAATGAATAGGGCCAGAGGGTTAAGTCATTCATTTAAAAAACTGTGACATGTCCACCATGTTCACCAGCCCTAGTCTCTTACCTGGCAGTCAATCAGCTGTTCCTCCATGTCCATGTCCTGTGGGTGTGGCTGGAGAGTGGAGCTCAGTGTGGCACGTGTGCTGAGCAGCCAGTTGTCAAGCTCCTCTGCCTCACTATGGTAACGCTGCAGCGCTTGTTCCTGCCTCTGTTCTTCTAACTGCTCGCTTAATCGCTCCTGCGGGACAGAGAATTGCACAAAATCAGGCCTATGCATCCTGCCAAGCTTAATCCTTTTTTTTAATATCACTCACATTTTACTTTTCGACAGCAATTACAGTATATTAAAAGCATATATAAGTTGCTTCATTTTGAGTCTTCTTAAGCCAGCATATGGTCAGTGAAGCTTTCTAATCATATTTTTAAGGCTTATCTGAATTTAATTTTAAAAGGAAAAAAAAACTATTTTGATTTCACTGGGACTTTAACCCTTTAACTGCCATTAGCTATTCAAGAAGGCTGTTAATGGCAGTTAAAGGGTTAAAGCAGACAAATCTCATTGAATTGCCACTGTTACAAAACAGGTGTGGTACCACCAGTTTATGCGTTGTTCCTCTATTCTTTCTCTTTAATTAAGGTTCCTGGGAGGTAGTTTAAGCTTGTCTGTCATTTGGTTTATAATCTGCAATTAGTGGTTTTAACTAGAGCAGGGGTCGGGAACCTTTTTTCACCAAAGAGACATTTTTTTATTTTTTGGCGAGTGCATTTTTTCAAAAGAGCCATTAACAAAAATATATATATATTTGTATAAAACCAATATAAAACCTTTATTTCTGTCATGACAACTCTCGGAGGGATTGGCTTGGTAATGTACATTACAATGTTAATGTATTTGGTCTTGGCGGAATAGATCTGCGGCAGAGCAAGTACCGAGACTTGCTACTGACAATACATCCACAACAGGCTGTAAGCATGTAAGAAATACTGCTGCTGCATATATAACACACGAATAACCTTCCTAGCATTCATGAATCACCTCATAGCAGATCTATACAGGTGGAGCTGGGGAAGGTGGAGGGTTTCTGAAGCATGCTGAGCACTAGTCATATATTTGAATGTTGAGCAGTGAGCTCATTGGCTACTGAAACAGGAGAGAACCAATCGGCTGTGCCATGTGATTATTATGTCATGATGTCAGATTGAGTTGGACCCATTGGACTGCATTCTAGTCCATGTACAACTCAAAAATAAACAAACATGAAACATTACATGCTGAATGAAAAACATGCACATTTTAAAATTATGGTTAATAATTTTTTTTCACAAATACAATTTAAAATAAACTAATATTTTACTATAAAAATAGCATTTACTTATTTCGGCTTTCGCCCATGGGGTACTCTGTTTACACCCGGTCACTTTATGCGTTTTCTCTGATTGGATATCTATCCGCTCATGAAAAGACCAGGTGTAAATTCTCTCGGAAACACTGTCGAGGCAGATTTAAATCCGTGTTATAGTCAGATATGACAGCGCTAATGCAACAAAAATCGCCGCGGATGAGTAGCTGAGTATATCTTCAGCAAGCCGACATGCAAACTGCTACAAATGAAACTGAAAGTAAGTCGCAGATGCTCAATGCACAATCATCTTCATTAAAAGTAGTGAGATGAACTTATCTTTGCAGTTCGGATACCACACTCTCTCCTCTTGTGGTCTTTCATCTTGAAATTAGATGATAATTAATAAAATGCACCACTTATCTGTTGCTTTCCTTGATGTGATCTCCTTTAAATTTAAATATAATGTGGCAATTGATTGGATTTAAATCAGTTTTGCGATGACAATTGATCTGAGCAAACCAGACAGAACAACGTTGGTCAGAACAACATAATATCATTGTAAACAGACTCTTTGTTAACTTTGATTCGCTGTACAACAAAGAAAATGCACTTTTTTTCTGCAGGGAACTGATTTCTAGTGACGGTTATATTTTTTTACCATAATGTTAGTGAAGGGAGACTGGTGAGCCACGTCATTTTTGTTAAAGAGCCACTTGTGGCTCGCGAGCCATAGGTTCCCGACCACTGAACTAGAGTAACAGTAACACCTTTTTTTTTTGCTACCATTTTTCAGCCGACTCCATTTCTCTGCATGCTATTATTCCTGCTCACCTCCAGAAGTTGGCGCTTTCCGGAGGCCTTCATGTGGATGGTGGCCATGCGCTCTCCTAGCACAGTGAGGGTTGACTGCAGGGCCAGCTGGTCTCCGGCATCTGCCTCCAAACTGTCCTCATCCAACTGTAGCTCTTGGGAGAAGCAGGCCTGCAGTGCACTGATCTCATCCTGGAGCATTAGGATCTCATCCATCAGAGCCTGAAGAACAACAACCACCAAATCAGGAAATTGCTTTAATTCAATTCTGGTTTCATTACTAAGTTGATTTGCTCTAGTAAAGATACATTAGATGCCACGGCAAAGGAAGACACTTCTAGATAAGAGATTTGTTTTATCGTATTGCTAATCCAGCTGTAGGCTTGCGTTTTTATGTGATCTAGCTTTAGTGCGGTCATCTCGCTTCATCTCTCACCTGGTGGGCAGCCATCTGGCTCTCAGGACTCTTGCTTGGCTCCAAGCCTTCGTTCAGTGCAGTCTCAATGGACTCCATCTTTGTGGAGACCGATTGCAGGGTCTCCTGATAGTGCTGCTGCCTCTCCAGTGCTTCATACAGGCTCTTCTGTTTCTCACTGATCTGTAAAGAAATATATGTTAACCAACATAAAAATTTGGATTTTGTAAAGTGAGAAGAATCTATGGATATTTACCACATTCTTCAAAGTCTCCCATGAGCGCTGTAGGTCGTCCAGGTTGGCTGAGGCTGCAGACTCCATGGAAGGGTCATACAGCTCCTGCAGTGGAGCTCTGCTTAAAGGAGCTCGCCCTGAACCCTACAAAAGATGTTCCATCATTAGAGAGTGTGCATGCATGCATGCATAAATAATAAACTAAATTGTGCTGGTCTTCTTAAAATACAACAAAACAGTAGTGATACTTCTGTGGCTTTCAGATGTTGCATTACTCAGTAACATGATTACACCAAATGGCCAACCATGTGTTTGCCAGATGCTTAAACAAATAAAGAATCTGCGCTAACTAAAACATCTTTGTCTCTCCCTCAGGCCATGTTCAAATCTGTGTCAACTACAGCTCATTACAAGTGCATGAAGACTATGAAAGGAAAAAAGTCACGTCGGAATGAAATCAGAAATAGTTTTCTATTGCTCAGGCTGCAGTCATTGGAATTAACAGATTTTTTTTAAATACACATCACTTAGTAATGTACAAATGTTTTCAAAAGGTCCAAGAGCATTAATCACATTTCTATTCAAGAATTTGAGGTCAGTAAGATTTTTCCAATTTCAAATAAATGATGTTCTTTTTTTACTTTTTATTAATTTAAGAAACCTAAAAATAATAAAATATTACGCAGCAACTGTTTTCAACATTAAGAAATATTTCTTAAAAACCAATTGCATATTCACATGCTTTCTAAAGGATCATGTGACACTGAAAACTTGAGTAATGACTAGTTTTAAAATATATTTAAAAAAGTAAAGAGCTATTTTAAACTGTAAAAATACTTTTACATATTACCATTTTTACTCCAACCACAAACTGTTGTTATACACTCAATCTATTCTTTAGAAATTTTCATGACCTTTTAGCATAGATTCAATCTAAAGCGTGCAATTTCTTTGTCATTATTGGAACAAAGTGAAAAAGGCAAAAAACAGTAACTGCTAAATGTTTCTGTCTACCATTGGTTGGACAAACAGATACTGTCATCCTGCCCTTAAGTTCCTATCTTAATTCAGTGCTCCTTTATCATGCTGGCTGAAAAGCGCAAACAAACAGAGAAATGCTTTGAAAGCATTGAAGAGTCAGTGTTCACACTGTTCCAGGAAATCAACCAAAGTTGTCTTACTTAGAATTATATCTGCATATTAAGATGCGATAGAAGATAGCATGTTAAATGGATAGTTCACCCAAAAATCATAAATTCTGTCATTAATTACTTACAAACCTGTAAGACATTTTTGATGAAATCCGAGAGCTTTCTGATCCTGCATATACAGCAACACAACTGATACGCAACATAGTATTTGCGTTGCTGTCTATGCAGGGTCAGAAAGCTCTTGGATTTCATCAATTTTCATCTTAATTTGTGTTCTGAAGATTAATGAATTTCTTACGGGTTTGGAACAACATGAGGGTGAGTAATTAATGACAGAATTTGCATTTATGGGTGAACTATCCCTTTAAGACTTAAAAAAAAAAATACATACAACAGCTCTAAATTTTTCAGAAAAGGAAAAAATAAAGATATTTCCAGGTTTTCCTTGATCGATAACATTTGCATCCAGACCAGGTATGAAAGTGATTGGTTGAATTAGGTTAGTGGCTGATCAGGGATAAGTTGATTAAATGTGCTAAGGTTGGCAGGTGCTAGCAAGGTGTGGGTTAGAACCACGGAGTACCTGAGAGGTGTCAGCGTTAGGCCCGGGTGAGGGCGATCTGCAGGCGGGGGGAGAGGAGACCTCGCTGTTGGTGCCCTCCTCACCAGACTCCTCTGTGACCGGGGAGAGGAGAGTATGACAACGGCCTGCCGTCATCTGACCATTAAAAAAGCCAAAGAAGCAGAGGAAGAAAGAGAAAAGAAAGATACACAAAAAGTGAAACAGGAGTAAAGCACCAAAAGAAGTCCAGAAAGAAAACCAGAAGAAGAATATTAGGGTGCTGGAGAAAGTACACTACTGTTCAAGTTTGGGGCTGGTTATAATTTGTAAAAATCCAAAGCTGCAATTTATACAGTAAAAACAGTAATATATGGCCCTTTATAGCCAACAGCCAACAATATATTGTATGGATCAAAATTATAGATTTTTCTTTTATGCCAAGAATCATTAGGATATTAAGTAAAGATCATGTCCAATGAAGATATTTTGCAAATATATCAAAATGTAATTTTTGATTAGTAATATGCATTGCTAAGAACTTCATTTGGACAACTTTAAAGGCGATTTTATTCAATATTTATTCAATATTTTGATTTCATTTGCAGATTCCAGATTTTCAAATAGTTCTATCTTGGGGCAAATATTGTCCTATACTAACAAACCATATATTAACGGAAAGCTTATTTATTCAGCTCTAATTCAACCTCAGTTTTAAAAAATGTACCCTTATGACTGGTTTTGTATTCCAGGGTCACATATTGTAAAGTATTATTCTAATTTAAGTTTTTCTGTGATGGCAAAGCCATCAATCCAGTCTTCAGTGTCACATGATCCTTCAGAAATGATTTAAATATGCTGATTAGTGCTCAACACTTTTTCAGGATTCTTTGGTCAAAAGAACAGTCACTTTTGATCAACTAAATGCACCCTTACTGACTAAAGGATGTAATTTCTTGACCCCAAATTGCAGTAGTGTTTATTTCCATTAGCGTTCTGACAGGATGTCCTGATTCAAGCAGAAAAGCTGAATAAGACCCTGCAAAGCAGCACCAAAGAATTACAGACAGACCACATTTGTTATGAGTAGCCGTGACTAAGCCCTTCATAGACCTCTCGTCATGATAAAGGAATGAACCGGGTCAGGAAACAGAGCAGAGGATATGCACAGACTCACTGTAAAAATACAATAAGATGGCAATAATGAACTGTGCTTGCCTGGATAAACTAAAGTAATCTGAACCATTGCAGCGCTCCACCATTAGGCTAAATTTAGACCGAGATACAATGACTGCTGAACTACTGCAAAGCTACACCCCTTTCTCTGCAAGTCAATAAGGACTGAGCGACACAGCTGGAGCTGAACTGTTGGCGGTTAATGTGGAATCCGGCCCTGATGCAACGTAGGGAAACCGACGGCCCAACTAAGGACAAACTACTGTTGACAAAGTCAAGGCCAACTAACACCCTCATCCTGTTTCCTCTTTCAGCAACAAACAAGAGCAAGAATACACAATGTAGATGCACACACAACCCTGTGGGAGATATAAGAGACCCAAGGGATGCTTGTCTGCAGTGAAATGAAAAAGAGCACCCAGCGCACCCCGCCCAGCCCTAACATGTGTAAGTGTAAATCACTCACCATGACAACAGAGGGGTGTGCTGGAGGGTGTTTGGGCATCTCCTCCTCCTCATCCTCCAGCTCCTCTAACCCGTCGGAGAGTCCATCGACCTCGCTGACTGTCAGCAGCATGGTAGCATGTTTGGCTTTCACAGTCAACATCTTGCATTTGGAGTTCAAGGCCGAGATCTGCTCCTGGTATCCTTTTATCTTCAGGGCCAGTTCCTGTCACAATGACACATTACATTATTATTCCACCGTGGTTGCTGTAAGTCCATACACATGCGTCCTGGATTAAGTCCCATGGATGAGGAGTGAAACGTGGGTTAATGCAGAGAGCGGCACCGGCGAGCTGAGATGAGCTGAGAAATTCCCCCTCTATGTCTGTTTGCAGTAGAAAAAAACAGCACAGGCGAGCAATCGCTCAGTCAGTGGCATTTTGAGCTTGTAGCCAATCAGAGCGCTGTGGGAGAAGGCCGACAAGCCAAGCCTTCGGGCAACGGCGAACGTGATTGGCACAGAGCTCGGCCAACTGGAGAGAGTGGGAGGAGAGTAAAGCGAGGAAGAACACTCCCTCCCCCAAACCGGCCAACTCACACTCATACACACACAAAGACCTCGGGAACAGGAAATGAGCTCAGTGAGAGGGGCTATTCCCCCCTCCTGTTTACTTCTTTTCCTTCCTTCCCTTCACTTCCTCTCTTTCCACCAATCCCGAGGCTGTTTTTCCGACAAACAAAGGAACTGGGCGCGAGCGTGAGACTGAGACTGAGAGGGGAGGTGGGGGGGGGGGTCACATTACAGATTTTCAACATCCTCCTCCTGGCCTTTACTCTGTCTAACTGTCATTCTTTCACAAACACACACAGACAGGCCAGTCTCTGGTAATGAGGTCATGCGGGAGAAAGCTGCAGCTGCAGCACTCTGCTCTGCAGAAGAAAATAACCCTGGGTGATAAAGCCACAGCTGCCACCTCAACTGAAGTAACAAGCACTAATAAAACACAAGAATGTGAGATTCAGTATAGGTTTTGGTTTATTTTTCTTTGGTGTGTTAACTGGCCCTTGGCTGCATAAGTAAACATATTTAGGAGCACCAGTGTGACTGACCCGATCAGCGCATTTGTGTTTGTGTTGAGGGGAGCTTCAAAGTGTTTTGGCAACGTTGAGTAATGTATTACGGATATTTCTCACGAAACCTTTCAGAAACAAAGTGTAGAGAGAGTAAATAAGAGATTCAGTGTAAATTGTTGAGAGCTTCATTGATTATAATGAAACTTTGTGAGATCAGCTTTTAACGATTTTAAGGGATTTTTTATCCCTTTTAATACAGTGGTTTTCAAACTTTTTAAAGAGCAACCCTATTTTTTTATTTTTAAATTGACATGACCCAATATACCCATTAGGGTGTAATGATTCACGTATTCGTATTGAACCGTTCGGTACGAGGCTTTCGGTTCGGTACAAACCAAACGATTCAATTCGTTGAACTAATCCTATTACATTTGGAAAATAAAAGGCAGCCCAAACAACATAACAGACAAATTGATGTCTGTCTCTCCCACTCCTAAAGAAAAACACAATTATTCCAGGAGGGTTGTGAGGGTGAGGTAGTTCATTAGAATTTCCTTCTTTTCCTCGCTTTTAAATAGCTTATAAATGCCTGTGCACATTTTACTTTCACTTTTGAATTAGCGCCAATTCGACGTCAATTGATTGAATTGGCAACAACAAAACAGCACGGCAAACTCACTTATTTTAAACATAGAATGATTCATGTATTAACGAAATTAAAACAAATATAACCTATATATGCATACTTGTTATTACTTGTTATGTTATTTTTAATAAATTAAAAAATGTGTAAAAATCTAACTCTTTTTGCTGTATCGAAAACGAACCAAACCGTGACACCACTGTGTCGCATCGAACTGAACCGTGAATTCTGTGAACCGTTACACCCCTAATACCCATATATATATATAGAAAGAAAGAAAGAAAGAAAGTGGACACTCATTTCAGTTTATCATGATCTCAGAAAATTCTGGTATAATCCATGAACCTTGTTGCACAGCACAATGAAATCTTTCATTTACATTGCGTCTACACTTGGTTATATAGTTTCCAGAACTCAGGACTGAACAATAATTTGGCGAGTGGATTACGATTGAAACGCCATTGACTAACTGATTGGCCATTGGCCAGATATGTCTGTGATTGGCTTCAATGTTCAACATGCAAAACACAGTTTTATTTAGTTATTAAAGTTAATTTTGCTGATTCCCACTTCCTTCTTCCTCGAATATTGAACCTTGCACCTACATCCGATTTAGTTTATTTTTGATAGGATTTTTGATATACGATTTCCTCAGATGATCCTGGCAACCCTTTTTTTTAAGTCTCGCCCCCATTGTTTGAAAACCACTGATTCAATATAACAGTTAAATACACAAGAAGCTAATATTAAATGACTTACATTGTCTGACTATACAACTACTGCCTGATTTGGCTTTGTAAAAAACAAAAAACACAATTTGATGAGTCAACTTAAAATAATGTTACCCTGTTGCCTTAAAATTTTAAGTTCTGTCAACTCAAATAAGTTTATTCAAGTTGAAATGTTAAGTTGTACTAAGTGACAACAAGTTGACTAAAGTAAAAAATAGTTTGTTCAACTTAACAGCTGTGTTTGTTACTCGGCTGCCTTAAAATTTTATCTTGAATCAACTCAAATATCTAAGTTGTCACTTAGTAAAATTTAACATTTCAAGTCGACTAAACTTTTTTTTGAGTTGACTGAAATTTTAAAGGCAGCCAGGTAAGTATTAAGTAGATTCAAGAAATTGTTTTTTACTGCGTATTTTGTCGTCAAAAATGGTCTGAAACAAGTCACAACTGAGCCGCTGTGCATCTCCATTCAAACTCAGCGGCGTTTCATTTATGAATGAATGTGCATTTTTAAACTAATCTAGTAAGTCAATGATTCAGTTTCCCATTTATAAAGACTTGCTTTATTCCTGAATGAATCAGCCATTCAAACAAATTAAATTAATGATATGATTCAGTAATTAAATCAGTGACCACCAACTGGCAGATTTAGTTTAATTTTTAAAATATCTTTTCAGTTATTTAATTCATTTATTTTTTCTGTATTCAAAATTGTATATTTAAAACATCAACATGAATTTATGAATTTTATTGCACTCATGCCACCTCTGTGCCTTATTAAACATATGTAAATACACCTACAAGCAACTTTTGTGTTCTTGTAAGTTATTCTTATTCTTCCTGTTCTTAAAAAGCTTAAAGAATATAATAAAAAAATAAAAATGACATAAAAGATGACATACTTTTAATAAAGTTGCCAAAAATGCCATTGCAAAGGTAAAAACAAAATTCCCCTGTAAATCACTTTAAAGAGTCAAATATCACCTCGTAACAGGAAGCAACATTTTTGATCTGATTTTTAATTATTGATTAGAAGGTGCTCCTGAAATTTTGACTGTGCTCCCAAATTTTTTAAGTTAGAAGCATAAGCAGTTATAAAACGTCTCGCCCTGAAACAAAATAAGTAATATTACTATTGTTCCTTTGAATATTTAAGAAAAAAAAATGTATTTTATAAAACTTTAAAGTTATAATATTAACATTTATTGCTCTGGCTGTTATGGTGGTAAACCATTTTGATGATCCGTTTAGCCTTACTCGCTTTCATGTGTGTGAATGTGTTTGTGTGCATATGTAATGAAACAGGGCAAAAGGGTGTGAGAGAAAGTAAGTATTTGACAAAGCAGACAGAGGTCAAAGATCGAAGAACTACCTTTACACCTATTGAAAACATGTTAGGAATTTATGGCCTGGCTCATTCCAGTTGAATGTGGGTCAACTAGCAAAACAATATGGTGAGTGATAGCTTAGACAACACGCCTGCAACGAACTTTGAGAGTGATGCACCAAGCACGAATGATCACATCAGATACCACTGCTGATTTAAAGAAATAGTGTTTAAAAACAAAAATATTTGTGAAAATACAAAAGTGTGAAAGATCACCTCATGATGTAGTATCTGTGTTTGAAGCTCCTGTATGTTTCCTGTGGCGACAGGGCGGTCCTGAATAACACGGTGTGCTTCTTCAATAAGTCTCTGTAGGTTCTTGACTTCCTGTTCGTACTGCTCATACTGCACCAAGGCCTCCTGGGGGAAAGTGAAAGGAGATGCTAAATGAGCCATTAAAACCACAAGTGCAGAGCCCAGATGAATCCGTGAATGACTGTGCTATCTATGCAGATACACTGAAGAGGGCATTTTTACACTTCTGTTGGATTCTATGTTTTTCAGTTATAACGTTAGTAGCTTAAAGGATAGCTGTACCTTTAAGTCTTGTACAATGCTTTTGAAAATGCTTTTTTCTTCTCCATATCAGCATAAATGTTTAAGAACATGTTGCAATCTGTGTGTAGATACCTGCAATATATTGCACTGTTGAATGGTATTGTGTTGCAGATGGCTGCTCTCTTGCTGGAGACTCTGTGCAGTGACACATAACGGCAAAGCTGCAATCACATCCTCTGGCAGCCGGAGGGCACTCTGACACATCTGCATAGTTTGTACCTGATGCTTGAGACCCTCCATCTCTGACAACAGAAGCTGAGAAACAAATATTTAACATTAGTTTTATGGCATCAGTGATCAAATCAGCATGGATTTATTTTATTTATTTTTTTTTGTATTACTAATCGGTACTTTGGTATTGATTTTTGTCTTGAAAAATATTTAAACAATCTTAAAAAAAAAAAAAACTTGTTTTAAAAAATAGATTTTGAATTAAGTTTTTTTTAATGCATAACCCATAGATTAATTTATAGTTATATTTTTGCTCTGAACAGGAAAACAAGGCATATTTTCTTAATAATAAAGATCTTTAAATATTTTTACAGCTACACAAAAAAACAAAAACAATTGGATGAATAAATAAAAACAACTAGAAAAAAAACGTACTGGAAAAAATAACTAATAATTAGGACAATTCTGTAACACTATTTTAGGTGTCCTTACACGTTACATGTACTTAATATTATAATAAATATTATTTATGTGTAATTACAAGCAAGTAACCCTAAGCCAAACCCTAATCTTAACCCTAACCATATAGTAAGTACATGTTGTTAATTAATATTATTTAGCAGTGTTGGGGGTAACACAGCACAAGTAAGGCAAGTTACATAATCAGATTACTTTTTTCAGATGACTAATAAAGCAACCGTTATTTTTAAATTTACAATAAAATATCTGAGTTATTTTTTCAAATAAGTAGGGTGTAAACATGATGTTTACTTTAGTTCTAGACTAACTGTGACTAGATTTACTCATCTCACTTGTACAAAAACAAATTCAGTATTCCCCAAAATGAATAAAAACTGTTCCTTCAGCCTGAGGCATGTTCATTTTACTTGTGGTGTGAAAGGGCTTTTATATTTTCCAAAAAGAGTACTTTTTTATATTAAAAACAAGCAAGCCCTGCCAAGATTCAAAAAGTAATGCAAAAGTAATGTAATGCTGAGTAACATAATAATTATTTTTTTAGGGAGAAACGCATTATCGTAATGCATTACTTTTAAAAGTAACTTTCCCCAACTCTGTTAACAAGGCAGAGCTGCCAACCCTGGAAAACATTTTTGAGTACCACCTGGAAAAAAATGGCTTTATAAAGGTAAAAATTATAATAATTATAATTAATATAATATAATAAATATAATTTTTAGAGACCCACCTTCTCTCTCAAGCAAAAATGTAGCACCTCTGTTCAATCTTTCTGAATGGATTTTTAAAGATATCAACAAAAAAATGGGCAAAAAAATTTAAAAGCGATTTTCTCAGGTTTTCAATTGGAAAAAGAGGGCAGACAACCATAACTCAAATGGGTATATCTGTAAAACCATTCAAGGTATGACTTTGACTAGGATATCATTTAAAAGCTTAAATGATAAATGCTATTTCTACTAATATCAAAATGTAAATTTTGCAATTTGGGTCACTGTGACTCATTTTGCTAGATCAGGTCACATTTTATCCGCGAATCGATTTTGAAAATGACCGATACGATAATAATAAAAATGCTAAATATCAGCGCTGATAATCGGCCAGGCTGATAATCGGTCGACCCCTAATAAAGTGGTTCAAAATATCAGTTATATGGGGTGGGCGATATGGCAAAAATATCATATCACGATTTTTTTTTTTCAGAAATAGCACGATTCACGATTTTATCACGATTCTTTGTCATGTTCGTTTTACTATTTTGCAAGTTGCCTGAGCAGTACAACCAAACATATATATTTTTTTTTAAACAAAGCCTTTCAAGGTAACAAAGTATAAAATAAAAAATAATGGCAGATATTTAGGCCATAGTTAGTGAAGATAAATATATTTGTCATTATTTTATCTTTGTTATTAAAAACAAAGAACACACATTACAAATAAACATAATACAAAAAACAGTGCTTTATTTTGAAACACTATATATTTATACACTATATGCATGAACTATACATTAATTATTATTAAAGCAACTATATTAAAGTTCTTCAGTCATGAGCAGTGAGTGATTTTTGTGTTTTGTTGTTTTATTAATATTAAAAGAATAGTTCACCCCAAAATTTAAATTGTGTCATCTGTCTGTCAATTCTGTCAGAGTTTTATTTTTATACCATCTTTTACTCACTCTCAGGTTGTTTTAAACCTGAAAGAGTTTCTTTTTTCTGTTGAACGTAATCTATTCGATAATTTATATTATTAAATTCAATGGGAACCAGCTACGGTTTGGTTACATTCTTCAAAATATCTTATTTTGTGTTTAGCACAAGAAAGAAATTGATACAGGTTTGGGACAACATGTAAATGAGTAAACAATGACAGTATTATATTATTTGGGTGAACTACCCCTTTAATGACAATGCAAATGCTGGCAGCATGTTTAGTACTGTCATTTAAGACATTTTTCGTCCACGACCAAAAATCATCATATCACACACTCATATCGCACACTAATCTGTAATAATCGGTAATAGCATCGGCCCTGAAAAACACATATCGGCTGACCCCTAGTTAGTAGAAATTATTAAGAGTCTCGATCGGTGTACCTGTCTTTGAGCCAGCTGTTCTCTGAGACTGAGACGAGCCAGATCTGGGGAGGCCAGAGTCTCCTGGACTCTCTCTATGGACTGATGGAGGCTCTTCACATCATTCTCCAGTCTCCCCAGGTCCTAAACGAAGAAAGATATACTGTAAGGTTATTATGTTCATCTCAGTGTCAATTTGGAATTTGTAATTTCAAGCAGCATCAAGAGTGGTGCTGTGCTACACAGGTGATTGATATATATCAGCATTTGGCAGTGTGAAAGCACATGGTTGATTAACAGAAGCGCTAGCTCCCCCTTTTGGATATAGCTATCTTGATTTTGGCTTTGGCTATTGAAAAACCCATTTCAGTCAGACTGCAAGTTAAATCATGTGGGGACCCAGAACCTGAGGAGTTACTGAGATCACAACCCTGCTAAATCACCACAGGGCCCTTGAGCAAAACACCAAAGTCCTTTAACTTCAGAGTGATTTACTTCAGAGAATGTCTCCTAAATGACAAGACTTAAGCCCACAAAATATGAGCAGCTCAAGTGGGCCTAAAATGGTATAAAGCAAATCAATGTAATTCTCCAGCGAACACTGAATAAAATACAGAGCACACTATTTGGCACACTATCAGTCACTATTTGGCAAAATTCCACGGTGCAAAATAATAACATAACATACACAACTGTATAGGAAACTGGTACCTTGGGACAAAAGTTAATTATATACACTACCGTTCAAAAGATTGGGGTCAGTAAATGTTTATTCATTCTTTTTTTTTTTGAAAGAAATGAATTAATTGTTACATTAATAAAAAGTGACATAATAGATTTGCATTGCTAGAAAAGATTTATAGTTTGAATAAATGTTGTTCTTGAAAGAAAAAAATACAGGTTAAAAAAAACAAAAAACAAACACTGGCGGCACAACTGTTTCCAAAACTGATAATTCTACTAATAATTCAGAATATCAGAATGATTTCTGAGAGATCATGTGACACTTAAGCAGCACAGTAACAGCTGATGAAAAATCAGCATTGCATCACAGGAATAAATTATATTTTAAAGTATATGAAAATAAAAACCATTATTTTCTATTGTAATAACATTTTGTAATATTACAGTTTATTTTCTGTATTTTTGATAAAATAAATGCAGCCTTGACTTCATAAAAAAAATTGCAAGTCTTACTGACCCCAAACTTTTGAACGGTAGTGTACATATAGATTAATATACATTATACAAAAACATCTGACTGCACAATTGCAGAGAAAAATAATAAGTCAAAAACATAAGTCATTTGCAAATTCTCTATGCCATTACAGACAAAAACTGAAGAGTGAGTCATATTAGAGTAAAGCATTTGCTGAAACTTTTACATTTTAAAATGAAAAAGTTATAAATCTGCTCTCTAATAAAAATGAAAGGGCATAATTAATCCAATTTCTTCATGGCACGTTGCCAGTTATATAGTGGCATGCATTAATGAGGGCTAATAAATTTGATGTACATTACTGATTGTATGGCTTAAGATGAAGCTATAAAACAATGTTAAGTTAAAGCAGTGTGCTGAGCATACAGTAATTTAATGAACAGACATCAATTACGTGTAGCAAAGAAGATACAGAACGATGAAAAATGACGTTGCTAATCTAACTGGCCACTAGATGGCAATGTCTTTCTAAAGATTTAGCAGGCTTGGAGCTTGAACCAGATTGTATGCATAGTGACAGTGCAGTTTTTTTTTTCTTTTAATTTGCAGGGATGACATTAGAATAAAAAGGATGTGTTTGTAAAAGACACTGAACCTTTAGCATAATAACCTTCAGCATGACACGTCACAAAAGGCTATGGGTGCATACATAGCCCACTGCGATCCACTCGTTTTTGTCATTATAATACTGTTATGTAGTGTGACATATTGCTATCTATTACCTTGGCTGCGTCCTGTAGCATCAGGAGTCTTGTTTTGGCTCTCTGCTGCAGCTCTTCAGCATGTCTGCTCAGTTCTGACACCTGCTGGTGGAGAGCATCTGTCTGGACCACTTCCCCCAGCAGTCCCACCCTCTCCACCAGACCCTCAAACTCTCCTTGGAGATCTTGCCACTCTTGCAATAAGGCCTGAATGAGATATATTAACAAAATGAAAATACATTTCTACACCAACAGCAACTGAAAATTCGGAGAAATTGCAGTCTGATCTGGCTAAAGTACGTGTCACCACCTGATGGGTTCGGATTTGCTCTTGCATCTGAGATGCTGGACTCCACATGATGTTGGCTGAGACCACAGTCTCAGCCTTTTCTGTCCAGTTGAGAGTTAACGTCAGCATTTCATTAAATTCTTCAAAGTTCTTTTCTGCCTAAAATAGAAAAAAGGCCAATTTGTTAAATGCATTTTGTTGAAAAAAAAAATATGTGTGTAATTTTTGTGCCACTAGCATCTGCAAAAATAATCATTGCTTTCAACCAGGTTTCCCCAAACGCTGACCTTCTGAAGGCATGTGGTCCTCCCCTCTGCCAGTCTGCTGGTCTGAGCATGAAGCTCAGTTAGTTTACTCAGACTGGAGCCCAGCTGTTTAGCTAGGAGAGGGTTCTGCTCACCAAACTCCTGCACTGCCACATCCAGCTCAGACAGAGCACGACCACACTCCTCTAGCTCCTCAAATAGAGCCTGGATACATAGAAAAACATGTCAGAGAAAAATTGTTGCACATATTACATGTTACACACACCTCCGTTCATCTTCAAAACATAAATTAAGATACTCTTGATGAAATCCGAGAGCTTTCTGACCCTGCACAGACAGCAATGGAAATGAAACATTGAAAGCCCAGAAACAGGCTCAACTGTAATGTTATGAAGCTACAAGAATACTTTATGTGCGCAAAACAGAAACGCATGCAGTACTTGTAAACGGGCGTCAAAGTCTGACGCAGAAGAGAAGAAATTGTTAAATTAAGTCATTATTTTAGTTTTCTTTGCACAATAAAATATTCTCATAGCTTCATAACATCACAGTTGAATCACTGATGTCACATGAACTATTTTAACGATGGCCTTACTAGTTTTCTGGGCCTTGAACTTGTCAGTTGCACTGCTGTCTATACAGGGTCAGAAAGCTCTCGGATTTCATCAAAATATCTTATTTTGTGTTCTGAAAATGAATGAAGGTCTTGCAGGTTTGGAACAACATAAGGGTGAGCAATTAACGACAACATTTTATGTCATTTCTGGACGAACTATCCCTTTAAATATGCTGAAGTACTAAAATGACAAACTAAAATAAAGCTATAAAAAAACGACTCAAGCTAAAAATAAATAATCACGTGATGCGATCTGGGAAATCGGATGTCGGATGTCACGCTGGGACATTTTCAGGAAATTCAAAAAATATGCCAATTTATTGACAAAATTAGGTTTTTATTAAACTATTATTCCATAACATCTTGTCTATAATCTCTGAAATATAATCACTTGCATAAAAGCGAAAAAAAAAGCAGAAAACATTATTATATATTATGAACGCGCTGCGGAGGTGCTTTCCTTTAACACTGCAAAAACAGTTAACCTATCAAAATAAACCACATAACATTTATAATAAAGGTGTATCAGTGCACATTCCCCGCTAGTCCTGTGTAAATTACGGCACACAAAGTTTCATTTATTTATTTTTTAATATTGTGAGATGGCAGAGCTCAGAGTATCTACTCACTTAAACGATCTTACTCGTTTCAATCTGCTCATTCTTAGTGATGTGAGTGCCCTAAACAATGATATAAAGGATGATTTCACATCCAGAGATGAAGGATCAGATGATGAAGTTAGGAGAGGAGAAGTGTGATGACAGTCTGTTATATGGACAGGTGCGCGAACAGTTGCACTGTGTTCGCTTTTCTAAATGTAAACTACAAGGTACACAATTTGCGCTATCTAAACATACAAGGAGTGATCGAAAGTTCAGAGACCATGCCTATGATAGGCTAAACAATGGAAAACAGACGTTAGTGTGTGTAATGATGCAGTATAGTGCTCCTGACGTGACAAACAGCTCTTAAACCCGAGAAGTGAAATTAAAACCCGTCTCCAGTTTAAAACCAGTTTAAAACCAGTTTTTCTCAAAAAATACATTCTTGAAAATCATAGCTATCAGTCAACTTAAGACAGCTATAACTTTTGTTACGTTCAAGCTATGGACAAAATAAAAACTTAGCTTTCATATGGTATCAAAACCTAAAAAATCAAATGTCACTATGTGTTGGGTTTTCCTAGATCGCATCAGATATATACATAACACTAAAACAACACTGCATGGTTATGAATTTCACTCATCGTGATATATTTAGTAATCAGGTTGCGCATAAGTCATTCTGAAGCACACTTCTGTCATCATTTACACTGTGCACTTCAGTAATCAGGGCAGAGTCTGTACCACGTGCTGTATTCATACCTCGGTCTCCTCTTTAGCCTCCTCAACATCCACAGCCTTCTGCTTGAGTTTCATAGAGATGAGTTTGACTTTCTTTGAGATATCCTGAAGTCTGGAGTTGAAGTCTTCTTTAATATCTCTGCTGTGCTGGACCTCTCTTTCCCGTGCCTGAACCTGAGGACAAAAGAAATGAGGAGTTATAATGAGACATTACCTACATTTTCAGTTACTGGTTTTTAGGGTGTGTTTTTCTTTTCAGCCAAACTAGGATGGACAATTTGGCTGCATTTACAGTCAAACCTAAAATTATTCACACACCAGATATTTAATTTTTTTACTAGTGGGTGCAGGACACTATTTAGGTCATTTATGTAAGTGAGGATAGCAATATAAAGTAAACTGTGACATATTATACCCAAAAATTCTTTATACAGTGGACCCTGTGTTTCTTCTATTAAAAGACTGTTATTGCTATGTGTTTCCCCTTGTTCCTTCCGACAAAGTAACGTGACAGACACAGTTTAGCTCTGAGTTCTTGTCATATTTTATTACCATTTTCTAAACTATTTTATTCTAAAGTTGAAGGTTTCTGAATAAATTTTGTTTGACTGTACACTGCAGTGCCTACTGCACAGATCTTACATTTTGACACAAATCCAATTCTGACATGCTACCATTAATCCCTCACCAGAATTCACTTGGTGCCTTTATTCTTGACATTCCTAGTATGAATGAAGGTACCTGATCTTCTGCAGATCCCAGAGCCAGTGTAACCTCTGCCAGCTGGGTGCTGATCTCAGAAGGAAGGGTGGCATTGAGGTCCTGGTATTTCATCTGCTGACGATCTGCAATGTGCTCAAGGTTCTGACGGTGAGACTGCATGCCTCCATGAGCCGTCTAGCAAAAACCACAAAAATGAGAAAAGGAAGCTGACATGTATGATGTTAGAATCAGGCATGTGATCAGCTAGACAAAAGAGAAGGAAAATGTGACCATACCCAGGCCACGCCCCCAGCACTTATGGACACACCTTCTCATTTAATGTTTTTAAAGAAGTCTCTCTTGCTCATCAAGGCTACATTTATTTGATAAAAAATACAGAAAAAAATAGTAATATTGCAAAATGTTATTACGAGATAAAATAATGTTTTTTATTTTAATATACTTTACAATCTAATTTATTCCTGTGATGCAAAGCTGTATTTTCATCAGCTGCTACTCCAGTCTTAAGTGTCACGTGATCCTTCAGAAATCATTCTAATATGCTGATTTATTATTAGAGTTATCAATGTTGGAAACAGTTGTGCTGCCAAATATTTTTTTGCAACCTGTGGTTATTTTTCCAGGATTCGTTGATGAATAAGTTAAAAAGAACAACATTAGTTTTTGACTTGATTCCCCTGGAGCGTCTTACCTATGTATTACATCAAAAAACTGGCCAGTTTTATAAAGTATGGACACCATATCTGGATTATTTGGAACCTCATCTTCGTCCTATTGTACTACAAGGACTGTTGTATATGTGTATGGTATAACTCTCTAGATAATTGCCTTTTTCTTTTGTTTTTGCCTTTATCCCTTATCTGTTTTGTATGAGGTAATCCTGTTTTATTTGAAAGTCTGAGCTATTTGTGTTTTTTGTTTTGTTTTTGTTTCTTTGTCGATGTTTTGGTTGATGTCTTTTCATATTTGTATTACATTGAAAATTCAATAAATATAATTATTAAAAAAAAAAAAAAAAAAAAGAACAACATTTATTCAAAATATAAATCTTTTCTAATGATGTAAATCTATGCTATCCCTTTTTATTAATTTAACACATCCTTGGTATTAATTTCTTAAAAAAAAAAAAAAGAAATAATAAAAATGTACTGACCCCAAACTATTGTTTCTTGTTAAAAAAAACTTTCTATTTTAAATAAATGATGTTTCATTGATCATTGATCAAATTGATCAAAAAATCATTAAAAAAGTATCACAGGTTCCAAAAAAAAAATTAAGCAGCGCAACAGTTTCCAGCACTGATAATAAATCAGCATATTAGAATGATTTCTGAAGGATCATGAGACTGGAGTAATGATTCTGGAAATTCAACTTTAATTACAGATATACATAAAATTTTAATGTCTATTAATATAGAAAAACATTGATTTACATTGTAATAAAATTTCACAATATATATTTTTTTTCTGTATTTTTGATCAAGTGAAAACAGCCTTGCTATGCATAAAAAACGTCTTTAAAAAACATTAAATGAGAGGGTGTGTCCAAACTTTTGACTGGTAGTGTGTATATATATATATATATATATATATATATATATAAAAATCACATTAGATTATATATCTTATATTGTAATAATACATACTACTGCCCTGTTAAAAAATAAACAGCAGCATTTAATAATCATGATAACAATATAATATAATACATTATAATAAAGTACTATAATATCCATATTCATCCCTGTTAAGTGCACTATATAAGGTAGTTTGCATTACCTCCAGGTCAGTGAGCAGGTTATCCAGGTCTGCAGTGGGGCTCAGCAGCAGCCCCTGGGTGTCCTGAATCCAGCCTTTCAGCAGGCCCAACTCCCTCACCACTTCCTCTCTCTCCCGCAGCTCCACCTGCACCTGCTGCCTGCTAGCACACACCTGCTGCAACAGACTGAGGGAGAAAAGGGACGAAAATACATACTATGCCAATGACTGAAGATGTAAAATCAAATGACAGAAAAGTAGGGTTGGATTTTTCTTCTTCAACATTTGCAGATGTTTTCAAGTACAAATGAAACATCGATGTAACTGAAAAAGCTACTGTTGTACCTATCATTTTATAACTAAAACATTTAGTGGATTTATAACCTGCTTTTGAGTAGTAGGACAGACAGATACACACACACACACACACACACACAGAAAGACAGTCTGATATTCATACTTGTCATATTTCTCCTGAATGCTCTGAATTTCTAGCAGACATGGATTGTCTTGGTTGTGTTTGGCGTCTGTGGTGGATGCAGCGGTCTGAGGATGGAGGAACAGGTTGAGTACATGGTGTCTGAGGAGGGTCAGGGCACTGCTTTCTCTCTCCACCTCTCGACTGAAGGAATCGTGGTACTCCAGAAGGCTGAGTAGGGCTGCCATACTAGAGGCTTTTTCCACCATGCTGTCAGGAACACGACTGTGCAGGTCCTCACACACAACTCGCATTTTCTCCAGCTAATCACAGAGAGATGTGGAAAGGGTTACTCAAACACATTTCACTTTTAATGTGCTAGTCATGCTATAAAATTTATTTTATTGTAAAAAAAAAAGTGTATATTGTTATTTTTGTGTAAACTACCAGTCAAAAGTTTTTAAACAGTAAGATTTTTAATGTTTTTAATGTCTCTTTTGCTCACCAAGCCTACATTTATTTGATCCAAAGTGCAGCAAAACAATTTTGAATATTTTTACTATTTAAAATAACTGTTTTCTATTTTAATATGTTTTAAAATGTAATTTATTCCTGTGGTTTTAGCTGAATTGTAGGCATCATTACTCCAGTCACATGGTCAAATCATTTTAATATTCTGATTTGCTGCTCAAAAAAACATTTATTATTATTATTATGTTGAAAGCAGCCGAGTAGAATTTTTCAGGCATCTTTGATGAATATAAAGTTTAGAAGAACAGCATTTATCTGAAATAGAAATCTTTTGTAACATTATAAATGCCTTTATCATCACTTTTAATCAATTTAAAGCATCTATGCTAAATAAAACTATTAATTTCTTTCTAAAAAAAAAATAACAAAATTTTACTTTCTCCAAGGTTTTGAATGGTACAGTGCATAATGTTTCAAAATCTTTTATTTCACATTAATGCTGATCTTTGGATCTTTCTATTCATCAAAGAATCCTGAAAAAAAAAATGTACTCAACTGTTTTAAAAATGTATAACAATAATAAAAATGTTTCTTAAAGAGCAAATCAATAAAACATTTTTTACTGCTTTTTATGTATTTTGGATAAAATAAATGTAGGCTGTGAGCAGAAGAGACATTAAAAAACATTTTTAAATGTCAGTGATGTTACAAGTTTCATTCTGATTCATGTAGAAATCAAAAGTGAGTCATTAAAATTAATGCAGTGTAATTTATAGCTAAGTTTCATTTATTAAATGAAAGGAGAGGGTTCAGACATCAATAACTGCGGTCACAAAAGAGCAGCCATCAGGACATCAAGGAACTCTTAACAATGAATTATTGATGAAACTGTTGAAAAAAAAAAAGCGAAAACAGACTCTGCTCTCTCTGTGATTTATACAGTTTTGCAAGCAACTGACCCATTCTTACTGAGTGATGTCATTTCCTCAGCTGAACAATGATGGAGACTTAGGTCACAAAGAAACTACACTGAATTACTTCGCACTGCCAAAAATAAACAAGAAACACTTACTGCTAACATGCTACAGATATGGATGTCTGCAATGTCTCTTCAATAGTAATTTTTATATTAAAGTATTTGTGATGTATAATATGATATATAAAAAAGTACATATAGTGAGTGTTACATAGCATATCCCTCCAGCAATGATGTCATTTCCTGTGATCGCAGCAGAGATTTAAAGGAGGAGTGGTGAGTTGGCAACTTCCATGTTGGACTATTTTTGTATGAACTGCCATTGCCAAGTATTACATCAACCTCAGGCCGTTGCCGGCAACTGATGCTTTTGTCTAATCACAGAGCCACAGCTAAGATTTATTCAGCTTTGCTACAGGGTCTGCTTACAGAATAACCACTTGATTGTTTATTTACTTAAACAAATGCTCTTCTGGCATCGAACAATCATTTTATGGCATTTTGCCTGCTTATTCAATCAAGTATTGTATCTGATTGCTGATTGTATTTCTCAAAAATGCAAACTCATATAAAGAGTATCTTAGTGTAATGAGTTAAGTGTGTCTTTCCATAAAGCTTCCCTACCTTCTCCCTGGTGCATCGCCAGTTCTGTGCAGAGTCCTGAAGGGCTTTCATCTGGGCTCGAGCAACACTGAACAACCGAGTCCACCGATGGCTCACTGAACAGACTGACCGAGAAGTACTGTCTTTTATAGCAGGCTGATCAAACTGTGCTGCTTTTTCTTTCAGTCCTTTCAATGCATCTTCAAGACCCTGAACTTGTGACACAATATTCTGTAGAAGTAATAAAAGGAAGCAGTAGGAAATATTTAGAAAAGCTGCAACAACCATGTCAAAGTCAATGTATTAGGAGTTAGTAGTCATAGACCTGGTATAAACAGAGCTTGTCTTCAGCTTCTTGTTCAGAGTTTGCTCTGGCAGTTGTGAACTCTGTCATCCTTTTCTCAACTCCATTCATTTGCCTGATAACTTCATCTGTTTCATCTTGGAAGGATTTCCACTGAGTCATGTTTCTAACAAGAGCAATAAAGTAAGCATTTATAGATATCAATGTTTGTAAATCATATTGTTAATATGAATCTCGTGCGCCTTCTTACCGTTGCAAGTTGTCTTGATGTTGTTTTAGTTGCTCAAAGACTTCTGTACCCTTGTGATAGGACTCTTCACAATGTTGCTGGATTTGCTTCATTACAGCAGGGCTCAAAAAGTCAGCCATTTGAGGTACTACATCTTGCATTTCTTGCATCGTACACTTGATAGTTTGTTCCCGGCATGTTATATTTTCTATGTCCTTGAGGCAGTCTGAAATTTTCTCCAGGTCTAACTTATGTGGGGCCTGCTCAAGAAGAGCAGACGCATCCTCAAACCACTGCTCGAAGGATTGCAAGGAATGGTGGTATCTCTGGAGCAGAGACAGAACAGACTGCAAGGCCACCTGAAACATTAAGCTCACTTTCAGTATTTCATTACTCAGTCAGAAAACATGCAAACTGTCAGGAATGAATCATCTTACCTGTTTGGTGTTTACAGCTTGTTGAAGATCATCCTTCAGCTTTGGGATATCCATTAAAGTGGTTTTGAAGAGTTTTGGAAATGGCTTTTGGTCATTGATGTACTTCTGTTTCTCTTCATTAGTTACATATTCTAATACTCTAAACCTAGATTTCATTTCTTCTTGAAGTGCTGACAGCGATCTGAGCTCCTCTTGCACAGTCTCAATTTTTGCTTCTTCAAACATTAATGGACATCTTGATCGATCCCTAAGACTCTTGAGCCAGTCTACTGATACTTTTATATCTGCTTGAAAATCCTTATTTCCCTTAAAACTTCTCTCACATTCTTCTATGTGTATATTAATCTTTTCCTTTAAAGTACGAAGTTGTTCCTCCCTGAAGGTAACCTGAGCCTTAAGGGTCTTTGAGTCAAAGTGCTGTTTGAGGTCATCATTTTGTGCTTTGAGACCCTCTGGATAGGACCTAACCTCTTCAAGACATTTCGATAAGTTGTGTAGTGTAGATAATGTGTCCATTGCATCTGCTTCCTCGTCTTCTTTAGAGTCAAGTTTGCCAAGCTGTTCCTTGAATCTAATAATGCTATAGTCCATTTTCTCAATAACCGTTCGATGGTCATTTAATATTTTTAATGTGTTCCTTAATTCTTTCATCTTACAGTCGATCTGCTGGTTAAGACTGCTATGGAGATAAACTAGCTGGTCAATGACTTCAGGAGCATATGGCTGACCCATGATAAGGAAATCCTGAGTTTTACCCCTAAGATCTTTCACTCCCTGAAAGAGATTTGCAAGACCTTTCATGAGGTCTTCATAACTGCTGTGCAATCTTTCTCCCTCCTCTAGACTTTGGTTGACTGACTTCATCTCCAAACCATCACACTTCTCCTGCAGTTCCTTCAAAGCTTTTCGTGTGACATCGATGAGGGACTCAAACTCCCTGCGGTCCGAAAGCACTTGTTGGATCCTGTCGCGTTTCTCTCTGATCAGCAACAGCATGTCATTGTATTGTTGTGGAAGGCCATTGAGTTTCTCATCTAGGTAGCAGTGGTCAACTTCATTTAAGGTGGGAAGAATCTCCTGTCCTGCTCTTTGGACAATGAGCAAAAGGTTTTCATACTCCGAAGCATGATCAAGAAGCTGTTGGTATTCGGTCAACTGGTTTTGAAGGTCCTCATCACTCCCGCTCAGGTCGATAATTGGAAATGTGGCTACCTCTGCTTGTTTCAGCCACTCGCAGATCCTGTCAAGATCCACTTTAAAGTACTTCCGGATGACTAGTGCTTTCTCCAGATGCTGCAGATGCTCTGTGCTCTTCTGCAAGGAAGCCTCGAAGGTAACTTGCAACTCCTCCAGCTTCTGAAAAGTCTCCTTCTTTTCCTCGTTGGTTGCATCCTTCACTAATTCTCGCCCCTGTACCCAAAGAGACGTGAGCTCCAACTGATACGCTCTTAGGCTGCTGGTAAAATTCTTACAAGTTGACACCTGCTTGTGCAGGACATTTGGTAGTAGAGCCACATGATCATCTGCAAGAGCCCTCTGCTCTTGCCTCCTGATCCATTCGGCTGCTCTGTCGAGGGCTTGTAGGAACTGCGTTCGTTCTGTAAATACTTTGCTGAGGCTTTTGCGATACTGAGCCGCCTTAGTTCCAAGCGATTCTACTTCTGTCTGCGCTTCCTGGACCAGAGTCTGCAGCTTCCTCCTTTCATTAAGACCTAGGCGAGAGGAAAGGCTACTGGCGTCTGTCATGGCCTCTGCCAGAAGCTTCTGTTTGGCCTCCAATTCTGCACAAAAGCTCAAGTGATCAAACAGAAAGCTTTGGGCCAAATCTGGAGGGGGGCTGGTTTTGAGAACCTCAGACAGGGATGGCTGCTGCAACTCAGCCCACTCGTGAGCCTCCCGCAAATGGTCCTCGATTTGATTCAGGTCTTCCAGTGTTTGCGCGGAATCTTGGATTTTCTGCTGGACCAGCGATTCCACCTGGGTCCAACGTTGCTCCAGGTAACCCACCTGCTCCTTAACCAGGTCTCTGTCCTCTAAGCTCAGACGAGGCAGGATCCCATGCCTATTATTTCTCAGATCATCGAGCACGCACCTCTGGTCCTGCAGGTCTGTGGATAACTTCTTTAGGGCATCCAGACACTCAGCTGTGCTCTCAATATCTCCCCTAAAAAAGATTCAGTGTATTTGTGAACAAAAAGAAGAATGACACATGGCAATTATCAAACATAAATATGAAAAAAGGAAACGTTGCATGCCTGGCCAACTGATCCCATTTCTTGGACAGCTGGTCAAACAACTCTTCCACCATACAAATGCAGTCATGATAGTCCCCGCTCCTCTGCAGATCCTCCTCTTTCTGTTCCAGCAGCTGTGCGGCCTGTCTGCCCAGATCCAGCCAAGCACAGCGCAGACGTCCAACTTCCATAAGCTCAGGGGACTCCTGACCAGCCGTTAGCCTATTGATGCTCTCTCTCAGCTGGGTCAGATCAACCTGCCTGGCTCGCATCTCCTGGATAAAGTCCTTTGTGGCATGAAATATGGGGTGTTATTAATAAATGCTGCCTGTCTTTATTTGATATCCTGCCAAATGGACAGCTCTGGATGATACCCTCTGTCACTGGCAGAGAGTGGGCTTTGAGGTAATTGGGGTTTTCATTCAATCTATTGTTGACGATTCTCAGCACATCCAGAGATGGTAATATGTGCTATTTTTCACACACAATGAAGGGGTCTGCCTGGACGCTGTTATTACAGGCACTGACAAATCAATTCACACATCCATAATTACACCCAGACGAGTAATCTGGAGAGAAATCTTTATTAATGAATGAAGCTTCCTGCCAGGAAATGTAAGAGAGGCCAAAGCTCACCAGAGCTTTCAGCAATGGATAATAGACTGCATCTGATTAACTGATATACAGATAACGTACAAACTCGTGCATAAGGTATTAATGTAATTTAAAATTTGCTGTAGTGTTGTTCAAAAATCTCATATAACCCATGTTTCATCAAACTGGGTAATCATTTTGCTGCCTTCAAACGGCTGTTATCTGGACACAAAGCTGTTGCTTACCTGAGCCTGGTCCAGCTGGTTCTGAGCAACCTTTGGCTCGAGCTCAGCTGGCCTCCTTAGCAAGCTCTGGAGGAGTTGTTCAGCCTCAAGAAGACGACACTCAAGGTTGGAACGCAAGTCTTTGATCTCTTTCCAGTTATCTGCTAGTTCTTGAGATTCCAGCATCCTCTCCTCGATCTGCATTAGGTGGAAAGCATCTCTAAACATTCTCCTAATCTAATAGTATGGGTTTTGTGATGTATTTTCATATTTTCAAAAAGTGGAACTCTGGGTATGGCATCTTAAATCAATAAAACCTACACAATCGTCTTTTAAAAAGTAGCAAAAAGACATTGTAAAAGATTTATGTGAGAAAAAGAAATTTGTTTGTGGCTAAATTAAAATCAAACCCTGGTTAATACTACCAAAGTGTTACATTCCCCTGGGAAACTTTGCTATTGCTCATAAAAGCATTGATAAATCGTTTTTCCAGTCACCTCATATTATTTCTGTCAACGATTGTGCGCAAGTGGGGAAATGTTTTTGCAAGCGAACGGGAAAGTTTCTATGGAGAATGCAAAAACACTGAAACATTTTTTTTCCTCCCATCACACTTAATAAAGGGTAATGCAAACTTGTAATTCTGACTTTTGTCCTCAGAATTGTTAGATGTAAACGTACAATAGCAAGATATAAAGTCAGAATTGCATGATTTAAACTCACAGTTGCAAGATAATATTGCGTTATAAAAACTTGCAAATGCAAGAAAATTTTTTGAAGAAAGTCAGAATTCTGAGTCAAAATTGCAAGATATAAACTTCTAAACAATTATGAAAACATATCAGTCTTGGACTTGGAGAACTGAACTTCATAACGTGCATTAGCGAGTTTATACCTCACAATTCTATCAGAATTGTGAAAAAAAAATCCGAATTACGAGATACAAACTCACATTTGCGAGAAAAAAACCGTCATATTACACATTTATTTTGTGATTTTCTGACTTTATATCCTGCTATTCTGACTGTACAATTGCAAGTTCATATCATGCAGTTATAAGAACTCATAATTTTTGAGAACTGCAAGTTTATATCTCGCAGTTCTGACTTTATAACTCACAATTGTGAGTTTATATCTCACAATTCTACGAAAAAACTCACAATTGCGAGAAATAAAAACTCGCAATTCTGACTTTTTCCTCACAAATGTGAGTTTATATCTCACAATTCTAAGAAAAAAGTCAGAATTGCGAGATATAAACGAGAAATATAATAATAATGCGAGAAATAAAAAACTCAAAATAAAAACTTGCAATTCTGACTTTTTCCTTGCAAATGTGTGTTTGTATCTCACAACTGAATTTCAATGTTCTCATAATTGCGAGTTTATGTCACCGTTTTGACTTAAAAACTTGCAATTGCATATTATAAAGTCATAATTGCAAGACATAAACTTACAATTCTGAGAAAAAAGTCACAATTGTGAGATATAAACTCGCAATTTTGACTCAGAATTTCTACATTTTTATTACGCAATACTGACTTTATATCTCGCAACTATCAGTTTATATCACGCAATTATGACTTTATATCTTGCAATTGCAAGTTTATATCTCACATTTTTAAAGGACAAAAGTCAAAATTGCAAGATTGTATCACGCAGTTCTGAGAAAAAAGTAACAATTACCTTTTTTATTTTATTTTCCAGTGGTGGCAATGGGCTTCCATATTTTATTATGGAGCTCTTAAAGTGTGATGGGAGGGAAAAAATGTTCCAATGCTTTTGCATTCCCCATAGAAACTTTGCCTGAAAAAAAATCAACTCGCAATTGCGAGCAAAAAAATTGTGAGATAAAAACTCGCATTACCTTTTGTTTTTTCATTCAGTAACGGAATCTGGTTTCTATATAAAAACACCTGTAGTTGAAGAAGCAACTACAGTAAGACCTGAAGTTATAATGTTTTAATGTATTCTTAAAATTCTACTAGCCACTGACCTGAAGTTTGACCTGCTGTATCTCAGCAGCTGTCTCTTGTACCTTCTCATCCGAAAGATCACAGGTGGAGCACACCAGCTGCAAATAGGTACTAGCCTGTTCCTGCAGAGTTCGATCCTGCTTCATCTGAGGGGACATTTAAGGCACCCTCATTGTGCTTCAAACTTCACTGTGCCAGTTTAGTGTACATTCACAAAAGTAACATAAAAATGCATACCTGTGCTATCGCCTCCTGTAGGGAGTGTGGTGCATGTGCAGGAACCTGAATCTCCTCTTGCACATTTAAAAGCCACGTCTGACACTGTTGCAGTGCATCCCGGAGACTTACGTGCTTCTGCAGTTCCCGATCCAGACTCTGATACACCTGCGCAAACAGAACAATTTGCTTAAAAGTAATTGGCTGAAATTTAAACAAAGAGACAGTTAATAACGCAACATTTAAATGATGCACCTCAAAGGGTAGTTTAAGTAATCCTTAGCTGTATAAAACAGAAACAGCATGACTCTGACATACTCGAGGAGCGAAACAGAAAGCGACATGAGTGGGGCATACGGTTAACCATGCTAAATCGGGTCAACATAAAGCAAAGCCCATTTGACAGGTGTTGAATGCTCTGGCATCCCTAATCCCGTGAGCAGAAAAGCTGACGCTGATTGACATTCTTAATTCACGAGCCCTCGCGGGGGGCAGGCAACGACAGGCTTGCTTTGGCAGACGGCAGGAGTTGGCAGAGCACATGCAGACTGAGGAACTCATTGACCAGACTGCCAGGTGGCGGGATTTACCGGATGGCATTGTTCTGGCAAGGCTGGCACAAGATGTTGGTACGAGGTATAAACCAGCAAACCAGAAGGGAGGGGTTTTATCAATGTCTCGGCTTGTTTTGACGCAATTGGACTTGATGGGCAAAATAAAACTGGCACGGGGAAGGGGGGCGAGGTATTAATAGACTGGGTGCTTTGCTCAGAGAGTGACTGAGCAGGCAACGTGTCAGATGGCAGAGAGCAGTTGCCATATTAGGGGTGCGTGTGATTAGGCTTCTTAGAGGAAAGCAGGTGGCAGCTTTTGGTAGGATACTGCAAGAGCTGGAGTAAGGGGGGAAATGGTGATTTGCAAAGGGGGAGGGGGGTATATGTGCTCACTTTCATTGCCGTGGGCTTTAATGATACGCTTTCATGGAGAAATGATTTCTTAGTGCCTCCTGATGGGTCTCCTTGTAATGACACTGGCACGCAGAAGTCAAAATGTCAAGCCCGTTGCCAGACGTCCCCAGTTTATTGACTGCCTGGTAAGGGTTGTTTAATCTGATTTAAAAGACAAATACACTGAAAGGACAATTTTGTCAGCACTTTAGTTGGGCCTGTGCAACTAGGAAGCCAGGAACAGTGGATTAAAATAATCAGGAGGTTCTGGAAGGGTGGCAGAAAGTTGGCACGCACTTGAGCTTGCTGCTGGAACAAAGCTTTGATTTGAGGAGAGGGACAATAAACAATGAAACCAGCACAATGACTGGAAATCATACAGTTAATGAGCACTGAAACTTAAAAATTGCTGGAAATAACTGATAATCAATCAATCAATCAATCAATAAATATTCTTATTAATTGCTGTTTGTACAGTTTGAAAAAATTTGTGATGCGATCTGGGTAAACCCGTTTAAAAAAAAACAGGAAATTAAAAAAACAGGTCGAATGCCAATTTTTTGTCAAAATTAGGTTTTCATTAAATTATTATTCTATAACATCTTGTCTATCATCTCTGAAAATATCTTGCCAAAATTAGCGATTTATTGCCAAGTAGAAATTATGTCTTTCTCTTATGTTAAGAATGTGCTGCTGAGGTGCTTTCTCTTAACACCATAAAACAGTTAACCTATCAAAATAAAACACACAACATATTTAATAAAGGTGTATCAATGCACATTCCCCACCAGTCCTGTGTAAGCTACGGCAAGCAACATTTTTTATTTATTTATTTTTTTTTTAATACCGTGAGATGGCGGAGTGCTAGACATCAACGCTTTCTGCTTTTTGCTTTTTTTCCTCAAACGATCTTGCTCGTCTAAATCTGCATAATCCTGGTGATGTCAGTGCCCTAAACGATGTTATAATGGACTATTTCACATCCAGAGATGAAGGATCGATGAAGTTACTAAAGAGGAGGAGTCCGATGACAGTCTGTTATTTAAACAGTGCGTGAACAGTTGTGCTGCGCTCAATTTTCTACATGAAAACTACAACTACAAGGTTCATTATTTGTGTTATTTAAACATACAAGGGGTGATCAAAAGTTCGGAGACTATACCCATGATAAACTACGGAAAACAGGGAAGTGAAAGTGAAAGCCATCTTACTTTAAACCCTGTTTTTCTCAAAATTCCATTCCTAAAAATCATAGCTATCAGCCAACTTCAGATAGTCATAACTTTTGTTACGTTCAAGCTACGGACAAAAAAACGTTTAAGAAAAAGCTTTGGAAAGTTTTCATATGGTATCAAAATCTAAAAAAGATTTTCCTAGATTACATCACATTTACATAAAGCTGCACTGAAACTCTTGTCATTTTCAACCAGGCCAGAGGCATTTTTAATTTGTTAAGTTGTTAATTGTCCAAGACCTCCACATCCATGTGGTTGATAGGATATATGTGACCCTGGGCCAAAAAACAGCGATAAGGGTCAATTATGAACATTAAAAGCTGACATAAATAAGCTTTCCACTGATGTATGGATTGTTAGGATAGGACAATATTTTTAATCTGAAAATTTGAAATCTGAATCCAAATATTGAGAAAATCACCTTTCAAGTTGTCCAAAGGAAGTTCTTATCAATTCATATTACTAATCAAGAATTACATTTTGATATATTTACAGAAGGAAACTTACAACATATCTTCATGGAACATGATCTTTACTTAATATCCTAATGATTTTTGGCATGAAAGAAAAATAGATAATTTTGACCCACAAAATGTATTTTTGGCTACTGCTACAGAAAGACTGGTTTTGTGGTCCAGGGTCACATATTTAGTTGCTTTTAAACAACTAGATAACGTCTGCAGACCTTTTTACAGGCCAATAACGGAGGCACTATTGTGTCCCACGTTAAAAGTCACATAATCACACTCCTGCCCATATTAACTGTGGGTCTTTATACACTGTTGTAGGTCTATATGCACAGTAAACATCGGCACAATGCTGGTCTTGTGCTGGTGTGTTGGCAAGTAAACTCACACGCTGGGCAGTGCTGCAGATGGCAGAGTAGCTGTCTCTTGCTCCCTGCTGGTGGTTCTGAATTTGCTGGCGAAGCCGAGCCTGGAGGCGCTCGCTGCAGCCGGACAACAGCTCCTCTCCCTTTTCCTTTAGCGCAGCCAAACGCTCCTCAAAACCCGCTATCTCCTCCATAATAGCCTGTGATGAGACAATATGTGCAAACATACATTTCAACAAACGGTTCTCCTAGCAATAGCTTTAAATATTATTGTGAAAACCAATTTTAAGGAAAAGGTCACCTGAAAATAAAAATCCTCATGTCATTCCAAACTTGTAAGATCTTCGGAACACAAATTAAGATATTTTTAATGAAATCCGAGAGCGTCTGAGTATTCTCGTTGCTTTATAAAATTATGGTTGAACCACTGATGTTGCATCTACTTTATAAATGTCCGTAGTACATTTCTGGACTTTTTTTTAACGTGGTAGTTGCATTGCTGTCTATGCAGGGTCAGAAAGCTCTCGGATTTAATCAGAAATATCTTCATTTGTGTTCTGAAGATGAACACATTTTCATTTTTGGGTCAACTATCCCTTTAACAGAAACTCTTGACATTGTAACAACAAATTTGTATGTGTGGGTATACAAACTGCAGATGTCTGTTTAGTTATAGGGTTCTGCTCTTTTGTGAAGCTTTGTGATTGGTCACCTTATGTCTAGCAAGCTGCTGAGTGGCAGCTTCCAGGCCACCGCCTGATGACGGGTCAGGAGTCACCATCCTGCTGGACATCTGCAACAGCCAACGCTCAATTTCCTGTAGATCTTTGTGGTAAGCTTCCTGCTTCTTCACCTGGGCCTCCAATCTGTGAACGTGGGTCTGAGGAAATACATTTAAACAGAAATGATCAAGACATTTGCAAGCACTCGAACTAAAGCGCCTATATAAACACACAGCTGGAAACCCTCATGTCATAAAGAGCTTCTGACAGCTGCAAGCATGAGATGAATTACTTGAAAGTGAGCATTCATGGTACTGATTGCAGGGTTAATGGATGCCATCTTGGAGGAAATAACACATAAAGCCTCCAAATTAATATTCAAAAGCTTAAAAGGGAAATAATCTACACATTCATAGTCATTTTTTTCTCCCCGCTATTTATAATTTACAATTTAATGTTAAATTATTCTATATGTGTATCACTGCCAACCTTCCAAATTGCTAAAAACAAGCATTGACGTGTAAATGTTGGAGGTCATACATTAATGTTCTGATATCATGACATGCTCCGAATGACTATTTTTGCTGCTTAGTGTCTATAGCATGCTGGGTATATATATATTATGGATATTAGCATATGTAGCTATTTCACAAAAGCAAATGTTTTCTATGTTATGTTGTATTTAAATGAAATAGTTCTAACATGACAACTCTCGGAAGATTGTACACTGCAACAAAATGCTTTTCTTACTTAGATTTTTTGTCTTGTTTCCAGCCAAAATATCTACAAATTCTTAAATCAAGAAGTTGTTTCTAGACAAGTAAAAATTATTGCCTTGTTTTCAGAAAAAAGGCAAAATTAAGTGAGTTTTTAATTGAAACAAGCTAAATAATCTGCCAATGGGGTAAGCAAAATTAAGATAAGATTATTTTGCTTACTCCATTGGCAGATTATTTTACTTGTTTTAAGCAAAAACTCACTTAATTATGACTTATTTTTTCTGAAAACAAGACAATAATTTTTACTTGTCTAGAAAATCTTCCTTGATTTAAGAAATTTTGGCTGGAAATAAGACAAAAAATCTAAGAAAGAAAAGCATTTTTTGCAGTGTAGCATGGTAATGGATATAGATCTGTATAGAAATAGATCTGCTACACTGCTGAATTGCTTCTGCTGTTGTTGTAGATTATTGCTGCTGCTGCTGCTGCTACACAATACACACAATATGGTGCTATGAGTATTTAAGACATTCTGCTGCTGCACAAATAGCATATAAAATAACCCGTGGCAGACCTATACAGGTGGAGCTGAAGGGTTTCAGAGAAACTCTGAAAGTGCACTGTGAACTGCTCTAGTGAATGCTAACCAGACATTTAAATGTAAAGCAGCAAGCTCGTTGTTTGCGTATGCAGCATAACTTAATCAGCTTGTGCCAAGTATTTTGACGCTGTGAATATTATCCATTTTCGTTAACGACCCATCAGTCTGCGCCATCTACAGTTTCATGACAGAACTTGGTGTCTTTTGTAATCTTTGTGAGCTCACCCTTGCTGAGCCACACAGCTCCTGGTAGTCTGCCTGTAGTCTGGTCATGTTGTCTGTGATGGAAGGGGAGTGGAGGAGGGTCAACAGAGTTTCTCCTTTCTCTAGCACAAAGCTCACGGCAGAATCACGGGATAGCAAGGTCTGCTCTACAGCCTGGACACAATAATGAATGCAGATACAGAGACATACATGGGAAAAGTGACAGTAAAATTTCTGCATTGTTAAAAATTATTTCTATTTCTAATAACTGCTGTTGCTGCTTTAAATTCATCAATAAATCTAGAAACAAAATGTTTAATGTTTTTCACAAATATTAAGCAGCGCAATTGTTTTCATTCAAATTGATGTTGAATTTGTTGAATTTATATCCCACAAATTTTGAATTTATATCCCACAAGTTCTTCGGTTCTTTGGTTTTCCAGCATTTTTCTGTATTGGAACCCTTTCTAACAATGGATGCATGATTTTGAGATCCATCTTTTCACACTGAGGACACCTGAGGGACTCATATGCAACTATTACAGAAGGTTCAAATGCTCACTGATGCTCCAGAAGGAAAAACGATGCATTTAGAACCAGGGGTGTAAACTTTTGAACAGAATGAAGATGTGTAAATTTGTATTATTTTGCCTAAATATAATACTTTTTTTACAGAGCTACAGAGGATACTTACATATTTCCCATAAGACAAAATAAGTTATCTTCACATTCAAAAAGCTTTCACCCCCCTGCTTTTAATGCATCGTGTTTTGTTCTGGAGCATCAGTGAGTGTTTGAACCTTCTGTAATAGTTGCATATGAGTCCCTCAGCTGTCCTCAGTGTGAAAAGATGGATCTCAAAATCATACAGTCATTGTTGGAAAGAGTTCAAATGCACAAAGATGCTGAAAAACCAAAGAATTTGTGGGACCTGAAGGATTTTTCAGAAGAACAGCGGGCAGTTTAACTGTTCAGGACAAACACAGGACTCACAAACAACTATCACTAAACAAACAAACAAAAAAACAGCTGTGGATCACTCAGGTCAACAACACAGTATTAAGAATCAAGTGTATGTAAACTTTTGAACAGGGTAAATTTTATAAATTCAGCTACTGTTTTCTCATATGGACTGTATGTAAATGTCTTTTATGTGAAATTTCTTACTCTGGTCTGTACTAAATAAAAAATAACATGCATTTTGTATGATGGTAAAATAATGAACATTTTGCAGATTCTGCAAGGTGCATGTAAACTTTTGACCTCAACTGTATTTACATTATATACCTTAATGCTTGCAAAATATTGACAATGCTACTGATTTTAAAAAACTACCACTTTTGTTGACAAAGTACAGATTTCATATCAGTTAAAGACAGTAAAACAAATCACAGACCTTGTACTTGTTCAGCTGGGCTTTCCTCTGGTAAAGTTCTGCTTTGGGTTCAACAGTAGAACTGAGAAGGGCTCGGGTCTCTCTAAGCCACTGTATTTGGCTCTTGTAGCGCTCTTGGAAATCTTTATAGAGCACAATGCTCCTTTCCAGGGTTGCGTGCTCTTCCCGTAGCCCCAGAATGAGCTCTTCGAGCTGTGATCGGCCAGTTTGCACTTCCCTCTCTAGCCTGGACGCTCCAGGGTCATCCAAATAGGAAACGGCCTGCTCTGCACTCTCCCGAAGTGTTTTAAGCAGGCTGTGACCTTGATCCATGTCCCCCTGTAGAGACTGCAAGGGTGAGAGAGTCTTTTAAACAACGAACGAAAGGGTACAAAAAGAACAACAATAACAAACAAACAAAAATCAATAATTTAATGAGCCACGGGAACGATATTTATGCCTTCCCCAGTGTGCAAGTAAGGAATTTCCTGTTTCTGACAGCTTCTGATCCTCGCTTTTCATGTGGAGCTTCAGGTTTTGAGAGTGCTCCTCTGAAGTGGACTTTTCGGATGGGTACTTTGAAGCCTGCCGGGCTCCTGACACCTGTGTGCGGAGACCCGGTGAGGCCCCGGTCAGAGATATGAGAGGAAGACCCAATTACCCAGGCCTTAAATGGGGCTGCAGCAGCGGGGTTTCCCCGGCAACGACCGCGCTCGGCCCCTCCTACTCCTTTACCTTTAAGCGGGAAGCTTCTCTATAAGATATCAGCCTCTTGTCTCTACAAAGAGCAGTACATGAGAGCTGGACAGCTTGATCTGGAGCTACTGCTGCGGTACTGACAGGGAAAGCGGCCCCAGTGTTTTAATGATCATCCACGCACAAATAAGGAAATGAGAAGTTAGTGATGCGAAGAGGTGTAGGATCAAAGAATAATTGGGCAAAGAAATATGATCTGGCCATAAAAATGTACACTTAATTGGCTGTTTATTAATTCACAAATACATGCTGACATTACCGTTTAATGGAGTGGGTGTATTTAAAACACAGATAGTCTCTATGTCACTTTGCTATAGCGTCTGTGCGGTGCTATTGATCTTGACATGGATTAAATGCGCTAAATGAGTAGTATATGTATATGTGTGTACAGGAAGAGAGCGCTATGTGATGCTGAAGCTGCAAGGGCATTGCATCAATTACACAGTCTGCGCCAGCAGGTTTCACAGACAGACCGTTCCTTCATCTCAGCTATCACAGTGGGGGAGTGTGTGAAGTGGCTGTGTGCGCGTTTGCGCGTAGGGTGCGATCGCGCTAAAGCTTTCTTTTGCTTTGTGTAGTAGACATATTGATCATATCCTTAAGAAGACAAAGAGACTCGTACATGTGCACACACAGAGACACACTGGCTCTCAAATATGAGTGCAAAACTGTGCCAGGCCCACTGAGAGTCCCAGTCTGTGGTGTGTGTGTGTGTGTGTGTGTAATTTTATCAGGCCAAATCAATAGCTGTTAAACCACAGGATAAAAAGGGGTGACAGTTTCATCTGTTCATCTGATCCTTCAACTCTAAAAGGGAAAAATAAAACCCTGTACAAGCATTTAACTATATTTGCAAAACTGAAACGATACAAAATGAGACATTTGTTTAGTCTGAATGATTTTCATGATTTTTTTTTTTTGTGTGTATATACATTTTATACATATATATGTGACACAGGACCACAAAACCAGTCATAAGGGCCCATTTTTTGAAATTGCGACTTATGCATCATCTGAAATATAAAAAAATAAGCTCTCCATTGATGAATGGTTTGTTAAGATGGGACAATATTCGGCTGAGATACAACTATTTGAAAATCTGGAATCTGAGGGTGCAAAAAAATCTAAATATTGAGAAAATCGCCTTTACATTCATCCAAATGAAGTTATTAGCAATGCATATTACTAAACAATAATTAAGTTTTTATATATATATATATATTGGAACATGATCGTTACTTAATATCCTAATAATTTTTGGCATAAAAGAAAAATCTATCATTTTGACTTGTATGTGTATTTTCATATGTTTAATGAGGCTCAGAGGTGGGTACAATCAATGCATGCAATCAAATTCATAAATTCATGTTGAGATTAATGTTTTAAATATCAAATTTTGAATATAGAAATATTAAATGATTTAAATAGCTGAAAATATAATTTAAAAATGAAACAAAAACTGCCACTGGCGTCAAGTCACTTATTTAATTACTGAATCGTATCATTCATTTGATTCGTTTGAATGGCTGATTCATTGAGGAATAAAGCAAGTGACTGTCTTTATGAATGGGAAATTGAATCATTGACTAGTTTTGTTTAAAAACGCACGTTCATTCATAAACCAAACACTGTTGTGTTTGAATGGAGATGCGCAGCGGCTCAGTTGTGACTTTGTTTCAAACTATTTTTCACAAAGAAATAGAACTAGAAATAATTAAAACAATATAGGACTATAAATAGAAGTACCTTAATATTAATTCTTTTTTATTTAAGTGTTGTATTAAATCAATATCTCATTTACAAACTCTCTTAAAATTCATTAAAAGCTGTCACTCATCTTAGTTCATCGCGATCTCACAAAGTTATTATGACTTATTTTCTTCCCCACCATAGGTTCATCAATGCAGTCAATTGTTTGTTTTTTTTTGTTTGTTTGTTGATCCCAAAGTACAAAGTAGATGAGATATGTATTCAAAGCGCTGCCTTTACTGTTTACAATGCATGAAATGGTGCGCTGTGATTGGCTGAGCAGATGTATTGCATTTTGCAGAGAAGGGAGACTGGCGTTTGTCATGGTTTGGGAAAAAAGGGAGAAAACATGACAGAATAACACAGTGGATATCGCATTTTGTGCAAAATTAAAAATGGACTTTTCAATACTGACCAAATACAATACTGATTTTGGCAGGAACTCAATTTTTTTTAAAAATAATTGCGTTTCGGAAACAAAAAAATAATAAAAAAAATAGTATATAGTATAGTATATATAAAAATAGTATATATATATATATGTGTGTGTTTGTGTGTGTATGTATTGTGCATATTTATTATTTAGATATAAACACACGCATGCATGTATATATTTAATAAAAATGTTCATATATATATATATATATATATAGATAGATAGATAGATAGATAGATATAGATATTTATGTATGTAAATATAAATTTTTATTATATATATGTGTATATGTGTGTGTGTGTGTGTGTGTGTGTGTGTGTGTATATATATATATATATACCACATGTATGTACAGTAATAGTTGTGTTTTCACTAGGTCATACCTCTAGCCTCTTCATCTTCTTTTCCATTGTGATGCGGTCGAGAGCCTCTGTCCTTTCGGAAACGATTTTGAAATTCTTCCTTGCTGTGCTCAACCAATCAGAGAAGGTCCTGAGAGCATTCTGAGCCTCTGTAATGTTCTGCATCTCTTCCTGGAGCTGTTTGAGGGTATCCTGAATGTCGGAAGAATAAATCAAAAGGCTCATTGTCAAGAACGCCCGGAATTCTGTCTCATCAGCACGAAATGTTTTGATAGATCTAATGCCGCACACTCGCTCACGTTCACCACTGGGGGCTCGAGGCTAAGCTATTTTGCCGCATTCTTCACTTGACATTCAGATCCCTCATGCACGTGGCACCAATTAGCGCTTTTGCGCTGTGCCGCGCGCACACCTATCTGCAGAGACGTAATAGCTCTTGACTGCAGTGCATGTGGCGGCCTGTTGTTTCTCACAGAATAATTACACGCTCTGTTCTGTGTCGCAGCCAGGGTGTGTGTGCATGTTAGAGAGAAGTGGGCAGGAAGGAGAGGTGTTACAGCAAGTGTTAAAAACAATTCTGCTGCTGCCACAGAAGCAGCAGCACCGATTGATGGGCGAGATTGAGTCCTATATTGTTTAATTACAAGATATGGTCTCAGTGTGGGCAAGACATTGATTTTTCTAGTGTGTAGGGTTTTTTGTCATCACAGAGGGTCACAGGAGTTGTTTACCAGGTTGGATAGCTTCCAGTGTTTAGACGGCTGAGAAATTAGTCTCATCAGTGTGCTTTGGCGGCAAAGTGAGAGGTGAGTCAATGACACCAGGTTCTATTAAAAGAAATGTAATTTTAGGAATAGAGTATCAAGTAGAATTAATTTTTTAGCCTTTTTTGGCTTTATTATGATAGGACAATGTAGAGCAGACAGGAAGCAAAGTGGGAGAAAATGTTTTTAAAACATCGACAGAAAACAATTAGAGCTGGGCAACGATTAATTGCGATTAATCGCATCCAAAATAAAAGTTTTGTGTACATAATATATGTGTGTGTACTGTGTATATTTATTATGTATGTATATATTTAAGAAATGCTATGTTTAAATATTTTTATAAATAATATATATATATATATATATATAAATTAGATTAATATAAATATACTGTATATATTGTAATACTTGAAACATTTTACACATATATAATATATAAACTTTTTTTTATATTGGACTTAAATATAATTTACAGGACAATTTAAACACCAACAGATAAAAACAGTGGTGCAAAATTATTACATTTAGAAAACAATTATTTTATGCACACTATTTGTGAAAAATGATTAAAAGGACACTGGAAGCTTACTGAATGATGCTGCATACTTCCCTGAAATAATCAAGTATATAAAAAATGTACAAGCCTGACTTGCCTGTATCTGTAGGAGCAAGGCATGATAGCGGGCAGTGAGCTGGGTAACCCTGGTACTGATCCGACCACTGACATGAGCATCCTCTACGACTTGCTGTGCAAGAGTACTAAGGCCTTCCACCTCGGCCTGACGTTGAGCAGCCTCAATCTGCCACCGCTGAAATAAAGGAATGACAGAAATGGTCAACATATATCTACACTACCAGTCAAAAGTTTGGACACACCTTCTGATTTAATGTTTTTTAAAGAAGTCTCTTATGCTCATCAAGGCTGCATTTATTTGATCGACAATACAGAATAAAACTGTAATATTGCAAAATGTTATTACAATATAAAATAATGTTTTTTATTTTAATATACTTTACAGTATAATTTATTCCTGTGATGCAAAGCTGAATTTTCATCAGCTGTTACTCCAGTCTTAAGTGTCAGAAATCATTTTAATATGCTGATTTATTATTAGAAATATCAATGTTGGAAACAGTTGTGCTGCCAAATATTTATTTGCAACCTGTGATTTTTTTTTCAGGATTCTTTGATGAATAACGAGTTAAAAAGAACAGCATTTATTCAAAATATAAATCTTTTCTAACAATGTAAATCTATGCTATCACTTTTATTAATGTAAAACATCCTTGGTGAATAAAAGTATTATTTTCTTTCAAAAAAACAAAGAATAAAAATTTACTGACCCCAAACTTTTGAACAATAGTGTATATTGTTAGAAAACCTTTCTGTTTTAATTAAATGCTGTTCTTTTTTAACCTTTTATTGATCAAAAAATCCTGAAAAAAGTATCACAGGTTTCAAAATAAATATTAAGCAGCGCAACTGTTTCCAACATTGATAATAAATCAGCATTTTAGAATGATTTTTGAAGGATCATGTGACACTGAAGACGGGAGTAATGGTTCTGGAAATTCAACTTTAATTACAGATGTAAATTAAATTTTAATATATATTAATATAGAAAAACACCGATTTACATTGTAATAATATTTCAGTTTTTTTCAGTATTTTTGATCAAGTGAAAACTGCCTTGATAAGCATAAGAATCTTCTTTAAAAAACATTAAATGAGAGGGTGTGTCCAAACTTTTGACTGGTAGTGTACATGAAAGTACTGCAGAGTACTGCATTTCACAAGCCGTCAAGCATAAGTATAACGCATTGTACCTTCAGATGTTGTAGCTGGCCCTCCTTTGTAGTGACATCAGAGCGACGGTGGCTTCTCACCTTCACTTTGAGCTCCATGTCAACCAGCCACTGGTCTAAGCTTTGGAATAAACCCTCTAGTCGCTGAACCCTTGCGAGGGCCTGCTCTACCTGGATTTTGGTCTCGCCGAGCCGGTCTTGGTACCCCTGCCATTCTGTCTGTGCTGTTTCCAAAGCCCGATCCTCGATTTGAGGGGCACCCCATGGAATGACTCTTTCTCGGCTGGCGAGAACTGAGCTGAGCAAGTTATGTCCCTTAGGGCAATGAGACTGGAGCATCTGGAGACGTTATTAGACAGAAAGAGTGAAAAGTAAAAGATTAGGCATTGCAGAATATGTGTTGCCTATAATATTAAAGCCCTAAAAAAAATCACCTGCAGTTCTTTTAACGTGTTCTCCAGAGCATTCACATCTTCATCCAGGGGTGAAAGGAGGGCCAAACTGTTTTGCTCCTGCTCCAGCCAGTCTTCAAACATGTGCAGCCCTCGCTGGTATTCTTGATGGAGCAGAACCAATTCTTCTGCCTTACTGACAGCAGCCTGAAACACCAGCAGAGACTATAATAATTCAGTAAGCAGTTTTGAGCCACAAATTACACCAACTAGATCCGATATATAGATATATATAGTGTACAGTTCATGTGCAATGCTGGGAGGTCACTGCTGAGCTCTTTGGCCGCAAAATCTGTTTCCATGGTAACAGTAACTTCATTGCTGAATGGTCTTTTTAGGGTGGTGTAGCTCTTCACTGGGAAGCTGGTTATTACATTTTATTTTTAATTTTTTTTTTTTTTTAAATTAAGTGTAAATTATACTGATTTATGGCTTCTACAAAAACATAATTGTTCAGAAACTAGCGCCCTATGAAATCCATTTTATTTTTTCCCAATTTGCAAATTAAGTTTTTTCCATTTTAATTTTTCTTCTTTTTTTCATTTTTAATGGTTCAATAAAAAAAAATCAATCTATATTATTTGAAATCATGCAACTTTGAAACATACACAATTTAACAGCAAAAATTACATTTAAGAAATAAAGTTTGAAATATTGAAATATGTTTTTTCTCAAATTCAGTTTTATTTTTACCAAATTCAGTGTATTCCATTAATTTTCTGGATTCCATTTCCATTCAGTTTTTATAATCAAAAACGAATGTCTCTAATTAATTTATTTATTTTAAATATATTTATTTATTTATTTCCAGAAATAGTGTGTTGTGTTTTTTATTCTGGTAAATATTCCTTTAAAAAGTAATGTTTTAATAATATTGTTATGTGAAGTAGTAGTAGTAGTACTATCGTTATATTAAGTAATATATTTCTGTCACAGTTTCTTCAAGTTAAACCAAACTTTTATTTTAAGGGGTTGCTGTGAAGACCTTTACTTTCCATTTGTATATGAAATGACGATAGTTTTTCTCAAACTAAAAATGCTCATGAAGTGACTCTCAGAGCAGTTCTAGAAATTATGTTTATGTACGCATATATTGAGGCGGCAGAGGGTGAAAACACTGCAAGTGTCCTGACACTAGTCCACTTGGCATTTTAAGTGTATTGACCTTCTTTTGATGTATTTATGCAAAATCAAGCAAATTCTGTGACATTCTGCATACAGTAAATTTCATTTTTAAGACTGGATTCTGCTATTCCTGTTTTCTGCATCGACAGAATCATAGAGCCCTAAGCGACTTCAAAGCTCATTGTAGATCTGTCTTGAAAGATTTATGTTATTGTTAAAAATCAATTTCCCTGTGAGCAGGACCTCTACTGTTGCACTCCATAACCACTTGACATTTAGTTGGCTTCATCACACTAGCTTGTGCTGAAAAATTCTTCTTGACCACCCAAAACAAACTAATCCACTGGTCTGTGGCCTACAGTTTGACATCTTTGGCTTACCTTGGCTTTATCTTTAATGGTTATGTATCTCTCGCTGAGTTTCTGGATCTCCTGTTGGGTGGCTGTATGTTCAGTCATGTTGGATCCCTTGGTCGCAATGGTCTCTAAAGGGCTGGAGTGGCTAAGAACTTCCTCATAGAGGAGCTGTACAAAGCATAGCAATTAAAACAATTAATACTTTGGGGTTTCAACTTCTAATAGAAGTGTAATATGAAAAGTACTAATGACCTTGGCACGGCCTAGATTGGCTGTCTTGTCCCTCATTTCAGCGTAGTGTTTGTCTGAGTTTCCGAGGCTGTCTTCTACTCGCTCCATCCAGCACTCAAACTGACTGACATCTTCCTGGTAACTGGTCCAGTGTGACAAGGCACCTTCCAGCTGGCTGTAAATGCATATAAACAAAACATCTACTACTTCCACACAGATGGAGAAAATTCTCAGACAAAAGCGCTGACACAGAGAGGATAAATAAACACACAGCGATGGACAGAGAGTTCTCTAACCTTTTGCACTGTATGGATGTTGACAAGAGTGATTCCCAGGAGTCTTTGAGGTCCTGGATCTGTTTGCGGACCACTGGTACACCTTCAGCCGAGGTGTTCCTCTGGACAGACTCCCCTCTTGTGATGAGCATCTTCAGTTGGATTTCTCTCCCCTGACAAGCCGCCAGTAAAGTCTGTAATCAATCAGAATCAATCACACCTAACATGTACAAATGAAACTTGCAAACTCATTTACAAGAGCTAAATCCTGAAGGATGTCCTTAGGACTTTAGGGCAAAATGTTTAAAACAGTAAAATGTGTTTAATAAATGACAGTGTACCTCGAGCTGGCCCATTCTGGTGATGAGCACACTTTTGTCAGATGTGGGGCATCTGCAGGTCTTGAGGACCTGTTGGGACTCTGAAACCCAGTTCTGAAGTTCCTGAAGGCCCTGTGAAAAAAGCTGATGCTCCCCCACTACTCGTTCTACCCTTGACACTTTCTCCTGCAGAAGTTGGGTGAAAGAAGACAAGACTAGAGTAAAAGACTGGAGAAATGAGGTCTATTTTGATACTACTGATAAAATATGATAAATATTGGTTGTCAGCTGATAGTAGAGATTTTTATGTTTATTGGTGTTATGTTAATATAAAATGTTATTAACATGTACACTATTAAATTTATCTTTAGCAATCTATAACATGTCAAAATAAATATACATTTACAAAGTTGCAATGCCTAAATTCACCTGTAACACTTGATTACAGAAAATGATTCCGTGTAACTTTTAGAGTTTTATTTGAATATATTTTAATAAAATAATATAGAGTTTTAATATATTTATTGGTTATTGGGCTTTTACATAAAAATAATTATCGATATTGGTCAGAAATTTATTATCAATGCATCCCTGAAGAAAAGAGTATACAATTTGCTTTTTCATAAAGTACATTACCTTTCAAAAGTTTGGGGTTGGAAATATTTTTAAGGCTTACAAAAACACAGTAAAAACAGTAGACTAATATTGTGAATTTTACAGTTTGAAATGACTGTGAAAATTACATTTTGTGTATATATATTTGATATAATATAATAATAATAATATATTTGAAAATATATATGTGCTGCTTAATATTTTTGTGTAATCATTATACATTTTTTCAGGATTCTTTGATAAATTCAAAAATTTTTATTTAAAAATGGAAATATTCTGTAAAAGTATAAACAACTTTATTAAAAATAAACAACTATTTTTAATGCCTTTAATGAATAAAAGTATATATACACTACCAGTCAAAAAATTATTTCAGGTTTCTTTGATTAATAGAAAGTTCAAAAGAACAGCATTTATCTGAAATAAAAATCTTTTGTAATATTATAAATATTATATATATTATAAACAGTAGAGTGTATAATGTTACAAAGGCTTTGCTTATCTTTGTATACTTCTATTCATCTAAGAATCCTAAAAAAAAATTATATATATATTTTAAATTTGTTTTAAATATTGCTAATAATAATAAATGTTTCTTGAACAGCAAATCAGCATATTAGAATGATTTCTGAAGGATCATGTGACACTGAAGACTGAAGTAATGATGCTGAAAATTTTGCTTTGATCACAGGAATAAATTACATTTTAAAATGTATTCCAATGGAAAACAGTTATTTTAAATAGTAAAAATATTTCAGAATATTTGTGTTTTTCATTGTATGTATACATATATCTAAATATATATATATATAATCTTTTTAATCATACTGACCCTAAACTTTTAAAAGGTAGTGTAGGCAATCAAACAAAGCCCAGAAAAAGGAAATCAAATTTAATTCAATCTGAAATAAAAAAATTGACAGTCTGACCACTATCAAATAGAGGAACTGGGCAGTCTTCCAGATTCAAAACAAACCCGTTACTGAGAGTTAAATAAACAATAAAAAATGTAAAGCATATGGGTTAATATCACCATAGAGTGCTTTTCAAGCCTCACGATACTCAAACATTTTAGTCTTAATTTCCCATTGGCTTTATATCATGTCATAAAGAGTAGACACTCAAGTACTATAAAAACATATTAGCTGAGCTCCCACACATTTCTTTAGATAATTATGGGCCATTATTTAAAGCATAATCCCTAAGATATGTCCACCCTGTCATGGACATATATATTACTGTTAAATACATTTTCATTGCAATATTAAGATTCAAATGCTATTGTCTGAAAGATATGATGTCCCTTTCCTAAACATGGTTATTTGTTTGCTTTCCAATTATAAATACATAAAATATTTTATGTAAACCGTGTGTTTTTAAAGAAACTCATACAATTGCACATGTTTTTTCTTATTTGAATATTTCTTATTGACTGCAAAAAATGCTTTTCTTACTTAGATTTTTGTCTTGTTTTCAGCCAAAATGTTTAAAAATTCTTAAATCAAGAAGAATTGTCTTGTTTTTTTCAGAAAACAAGTCAAAATTAAGTGTGTTTTTCCTTGAAACAAGCAAAATAATTTCCCAATGGGGTAAACAAAATAATCTTGTTTTTCAGTTTGAAATAAGATTTTTTTTGCTTACCCCATTGGCAGATTATTTTGATTGTTCTGAGCAAAAACACAGAAAAAAATTTGACTTGTTTTTTCTGAAAACAAAAATATAATTATTTACTTGTCTAGAAAATCCTTCTTGATTTAAGAAGTTTTTCATATTTTGGCTGGAAACACGACAAAAAATGTAAGTAAGAAAAGTATTTTTGCAGTGTATGGTTGAATTGGATCAGCAAAGGTCAGCAGCAAAGTCATTGGGATTAAATACATAAAGGAAACAAAAAGTAACTGGCGTTATGTTTTTGAAAAAGTAACTCAGATATTGCGTTACTTTACTAGTTACTTGAAAAAAGTAATATTATTACGTAACTTGCGTTACTTGTAATGCATTACCCCCAACACTGCATATTTCGAAAATAAAGCTTAGGAAAAGCAAGTAAGCAAACTCATACGATGAAAATTTTAAAAGTCATCAACTGAGGAGACGAAAAATAAAAATCTGTCCTGATGTCACTAAAGAGGATGGCCTTTTCTTATTTTCTTAAAGGGGCGGATTCCGCAATACGATAGAGCGGACAACCATTCAAGGGACAAGGACAAACTCTTCTTTTTTATTAAATAAAAATATCATTTTTATTACCAAATGATCAATACACTCAAATCGAGTAATCTTTTATTTAACAAAATATTAACAGGAAAACAAAATGTAAAAATGTGACTACATTCAACTCTCATTCAAATTTAATGAGCAGTGCATTGGACATAGCAAAATAACATGCATCCTCCTAAAATGAATGAGCTGGATGACTAAGTATTTAAAGTTGGGAGTAATTAAAAAATGTAAGTTAATTGCAATCAAATTGTATGAGCAAGGTAATTCTGTATTTAAAGTTGGGAGAAATTTAAAAAATCAAGTTTCTTGCTATCAAAATGTATGAGCAGGGTAACTTGGGTATTTTAAGTTAGGAGAAATTATTTTGCATGAGTACAACAAACTCAAGACTAGATGTTTCTGCTTACTTAAAATTGGACATTTCACAACTTAAACAATTTGATGTAACTGATTACCTCAATTTTTTTGAGTTTTGCCAACTTATTTGGGATTACAGTGTACAAAAAACACCAGAAAATGCATTTATAGAGCCAAGTAATGCTTTTGTTATGAACATACAAACTTATAGTCATTTGTATGTTGAGTTATCATGGCGAATGAGTTATTTATGTACAGGACAGTGATATTGACCCATATAGCAAATCTCCTGTTAGATCTAACCAGGTCACTAATAATGAGCTCATCTCCCATCACAATCAATGGTCAAGACGAAACAGCAAACACAGGACTGATGAGGTAAAACAGACAGGTAAGGGGAGGTTACCTTAATCAGGTTGCTCAGGGCCAAGTAGCATGCAGCTAGCTGGCAGACCCGATGCACAAAGCTCTTCCCAGCACCCTGACCCTCCCAGAGGCCATGTGCTCGCCCTCTCAGCTCTGCCAGTTCAGACTCTCTGGAGCGCATCTCCTCCAGCAGCGTCTGACGGTGTGCAATCAGGGGTCACAGAAGATTAAAGACAAATGTTCATGCCACGGAAAACCACACTAAAAGCCAACATGAGCTTTGTGAGACAGACAGGTCACGTTCTCCAAACTTTTACTAAACACACTTAATACACGAGGGCACAAAAGACCACCACGAGTACATTTCTTGCTTCTTTTCTCGAGATGGAAAAAGAGCAGACTGTGAAATTGTCAGTTAGGCAGACACAGTTCATGATAATAGAGTCTATCATGTTGGGTGCACTCTGGGGATAAAGGGATTAAGAGGGAAAGTGGGTAAAAGCAGGGGAAGGGGAGATGGGAGGGGATGGATAATCACTCAGAGGACCTCTACACACTGTACAGATACACTGTTGGAAATGTAATTGCCAACAGAGCAGACAAAAGGGCCCAGCGGGCGACAAAGCAATACAAAAATAGAGACGAAAGATCTTGTGATAAGGCAAAAATAGAAATATTTATCTTTCCAACCTCTATTCTACATTCACGTCATTGTCAAATTGTATATTAGCGGTTTTGTTCTTTGAGTGCGGCTGGGGAGCGAGAAATTAATTGCATGTCAGCTTAATCCTCAATTGTGGCAAAAAGCTTGACTCAGCGGAATCGTCATTGACAGACGTGGTTTATTTCATTATCTCCAGCAGATCCTACTTCTGTTCAACTCGTTTAATTGAGCTTAAGTAGTGCAAAATCCACTGCCACAGTTAGTTGATTTCATCTGATCATTTAATTACGTGTTTGAACAGCTGGATTATGTTCTAAAGAAAAATGTATTTTTAATAGTTTAATGTTTAATGCAAATCTACTGATCGTAAATCAAACATTCTTCCGTCAACGAATTACATTACACTGATTTTCAAGGTAGAGACAGTGAGGACTGGAATCTTAATAGTAGTGATTGATTTTATTCTGGTAGATCAAAGCTCTTATGAGTAAGTATAAATAAGTCAGTAAGACTATCTGGGTTCACCTGAAGCTTGGAGAGCTCTAGTCTTTTGGCAGGCAGGTCATGGAGGCGAGCGCTGCTCTCTTGCACGCTGATCTCGGTCCTGTTTAGCCAGTCTTGAAGTGGTTCCACACTTGCTTCAAAGTCCTGCATCTGAGACTGCAAAACCTGAAACAAAAGGTACAAAAAGGTACACATTGTGCCTTAAGCTGTATATGGTTTTTATTTTAAAAACACTCTTTCATTAAATCGAATGAACAGTAATATGCAGAGATGTCTAGAAATTCACTCATCTCTACTCAGCTAACTCTACTAATGAAATAAAATAATATAAAAGTGAATTGAATTAAATTTAAAAAAATGAGCAGGGCCTTTAAAAATAAAATAGTAATATGTAGAGATGTCTAGAAATTCACTCATCTCTACTCGGTTAACTCTAATAATAAAATAAAATAAAATAAAATATGCAGAGATGTCTTAATTCACTTATCTCTACCCAGATAACTCTAGTAATAAAATAAAATTAAATCAAAAAATAAAATAAAATAAAAATGACCAGGGCATTAAAAATAAAACAAAATTTTAATTTATAGACATGTCTAAAAATTCACTCATGTCTACTCTGCTAACTCCACTAAAAAACAAAGTAAAATAAAATAAAATAAAATAAATATGAGCAGGGCATTAAAAATTAAATAATAATAATATGCAGAGATGTCTACAAATCCACTAATATCTATTCAGCTAACTCTACAAATAAAATAAAATAAAATAATATAAAATTGACTTGAATTAAATTCAATTAAAAAATGAGCAGGGCTATTCAAAATAAAATAGTAATATGTAAAGATGTCTAGAAATTCACTCATCTCTACTCAGTTAAAGCTACTAATAAAATAAAATAATATAAAATTGAACTGAATTAAATTAAATAAAAAGATGAGCAGGGCTATTCAAAATAAAATAGTAATATGTAGAGATGTCTAGATATTCACTCATCTCTACTCAGCTCACTCTACTAATAAACTAAACTAACCTAAACTAAAATTAAATTAAATTAAATTAAATTAAATTAAAAATGAGCAGGGCTATTAAAAATAAAATAGTAATATGTAGAGATGTCTATAAATTTACTCATCTCTACTCAGCTAACTCTATTAATAAAATAAAATAAAATAAAATAAAATAAATGGAGGGAATTAAAAAAAAAAATTGTAATCTGCAGGGATGCCTAAAAATCCACTCATCTCTGCTCAGCTAACTCTACTAATAAAATAAAATAAAATAAAAAAAGCTAACTCTACTAATAAAATAAAATAAAGATTCAGAGATGTCAAAAAATTCTCTCATCTATATGAAAATAAAATAAAATAAAATAAAATAAAATAAAATAAAATAAAATAAAATAAAATAAAATAAAATAAAATAAAGGTAACTCTACTAATAAAATAAAATAAAAATGAGCAGGGCATTAAAAATAAAATAAAATAGTAATATGTAGAGATGTCTTTAAAAAATTCACTCATCTCTACTCAGCTAACTTCACTAATAATATAAAATAAAATAAAGATGCAGAGATGTAAAAAAAAAATTAACTCATCTTTACTCAGCTACCTCTACTACTAAAATAAAATCAAATAAAATGATATATATCTCCACGCAGCTCTACCTGTAAGGCGGTCTCTCTTCTCTGTAAGCTGTCCATCAAGCTCTTCCAGTCATCTTTGGCTGCGTTTGCTTTGGTCCTGATCGCCTCCACTCTGTCAGCGGGCAGCACGCTACTAAGCTGCTCTCCGTAGGTCAGGACAGCGTTCAGTCTGGTCTGGCCCTGCTCCTTGTCACTTTTGAACTCCTGTAGTGCAGAATGAGCAAGACGTCAGCCACACAGACACAAGAAGACCATCACAGAGCAGAGGGCAGCAAGTGCAATGAGTCACGTCCAGACATTGACAGGCGCCCAGCAGGGATCTCCCACCATCTGCGAGGCGTGCACGTCCCGGCTTTTTTCCGTCTTTCTCCACTCAAACGGTACAGATGCAATTATGTATGACCCAAAGCATGTCTGCCGCTGTGTTGGTGGTTCAGGACAGTAAGCCAAGCGGAAACATTGTTCCACATTTGAAATGTATTTGATGGTAAATAAAAAATGAGGAGCGTTGTTGCCATCTTTCATTCTCAGTAACCCGCTTCCGCTTCTGTCTTTATATCTCTCTCTTTTTATTGTTGTACATGACCTATGATACATCTAGGCCCACTCAGAATCTGTGCTGATCTGTGCTTTTTTCTCTGCTGATTGTGGGAAAAGGATCTGCAGGATTCTGTGGAATAAATTCATGTATGGAGACAAATGCTAAAAAGAGCATGAACTGGTTTCGCTTCAGGACCCAGATTTTTTTCATTGGACTGCAAGTGGTGACCCAATACAGTGCCAAAATAATTGAATTTCAATGATTTCATGGTCTCTGCAGCTAAACCACAGACTGTGGTCAAAACAAATCATGTTTACCCTCATTGCAAGTAAACTTGTATTTCAAGGTGAGGATATTGTCATGCAACCTGTGCATGTTGCCATCTGCCTGACATGAATGGATAGATGTAACAAACGTCTTTTATGCCCATAACAAAATAGACAGTAAGTGTTTTATTCTTTCTTTTTAAGACTGAAAAGTTAATGTCACTACATTACAACAAATTTTTTTTTTATAAAAATGAAATAATAAAACCTTAAATTATAGGTCACACTGTCAAATTGTAAGATGTAAATGCCTGTTAGGATACATGCAGTACATGCAGCATTTTTGATGTAAAGTGAACAGGAGGTTAAAATATAATTAAAAATAATTAAAAAAATCAAAAAATCAAATCAAATCAAATAAAAATATATCAAATAAAATAAAATTTATTAGGCACAAAATAATGTGAACAAAATGCATATGAAGAGAAAATTATTTCTAATGTAAAGTGAACAGGAGGTTAAAATAAAATAAATAAAATAAAATACATATGAAGAGAAAATTATTTCTAATGTAAAGTGAACAAGAGGTTAAAATAAAATTAAATAAAATTAAATAAAATTAAATAAAATTAAATAAAATAAAATAAAATTAAATTAAATTAAATTAAATATGAAGAGAAAATTATTTGTAATGTAAAGTGAACAGGAGGTTCAAATAAAATAATAAATAAAATTTAATTAAATTTTTTTTTATCCTTACATTCACTGTACATCAGAAATACTGCACAGTGTCCTGCATGTATCCTAACAAGCATTTAATTAAGTACAAATTTCTCTTCATATTTATCTTCAGGGTCTAAACATTCTTTTGTGCCTAAAACATTTTGTGCCGGAAATAAACATTATTTTGTTTCTAATGAATTATTTTATTTTGTTTTTTTTTAACAAGTATTTAAATAAATTTTAAATATGTTATGTTACTATTTTAGGAAAAAAATAGGAGTTAATAGAATTTAATATTTAAAATGTAAAATTTTAATATTTACATTATTATAAACTATTTGCTTATTATTTGTCATGTTGTGTTTGTCAACATTGTTTTTTTAAGGTAAAAAGGAAAAATAAAAAACAAATTTAAAAAAAAATATTTTTTTTTTTATTTTTTATTAATTTCTTTATTAATTTATAATACTACTCTTGCATTTACATTCAATATTACAGTTTTAAAAAATATTTTACTTTATTATTATTAATATTTTAAATATGTTTTGTTAGTAAACATCGTTTTTTTACAGTGTTCAAAATTTTTTAGCTCAATAAACACCACAAATAAAACAAATTAATTGCTGTATATATAATTATATAGTATCTTTTGTTAAGAACCACTGACAATTACACTACTTACTATTTAATAAAGGAAATTTGAGATATTTTCGTTAATCTGCAGGCAATTTTCAACCAGGTATAACTATGTTATATCTTTCATCACAGCTATGTATCATTACGGTGCATTTTCCCTTTGCTCTCATGGGTTTTCTAGCGTGCTAATTGAAGTCATAAATAGACCAGTCTGGCACATCCTTGGCTGAATGGTGGCCTCATAAACTGGCCCATGGGACGTGAGAATGGGCTATCACTTTATCAAATTCTGGCTACCTTTACATGACAGGGATAGAGACAACCTGCTGTGGTCTGGCTGTGGCTATGTTCCAGGAATCTCGAATTTTGCCCAGTTGCCCTCCTGGACAGAGCACTGTCCGCAGCCATCCCTCTCGCTCACCTGGATCCGCTGGAGAGCGATGGAGGCATCCTGGATGCTGTGAGGGGAGTCAAAGCATTTGGCGGTGGAGATGTTGGCATTGACCATCCACTGCCGGAAGTCATGCAGAGAAGAACGGAAGCGTTGCTCCAGCAGCTTCTCCTTATTCTGACATTCCCGGGAGGCTCGCAGGCTTAGGCTAAGGAGGAAGATGCACAGAGCGCTTTTACAAAAGGAAAGGGTGAAAAGGGGGGGATGGGGGTTAAAATGGGTGAGTGCAGGGGGGCTGATAGCGCAAGGTGAGCAGACATCTGTTTCAATGACAGGCTCTCTCAGAGGGAGAGTTTGGGAATCGGAAAGTGAAAACGCAGCAGAACCTGCACACACAAAAATACACTGGCATGTCTGCACACAGATACACACGAATGCGGATGAGGTTAAAGTGGACGGTGGAGGGGAGATAAGCATGTTTTTTTTTTGCTGCTATACCTGAAAAGCATGCTAACTAGGCAAAGCCTGCTGTCATGACAGGTGCTTTCAGCTGAAACGCTCACTTTAGATGCAGCGCTATGAGGTGCAATATATCACAACCTCGGTGCACTAAATTTAGATGTGTGAATGTATTCTTTAATTAAATACAGCATGTGTATTTAAACTACTAAACAAGCATGGAAATATTTATTTATTTATCAATGAATAAAGAAATAAACTAAAAATGTCTTTACATTTTAAAAAAACAAATTCAACTTTTTTTTATTTCTGTGTTAATTGGTAACACTATTCTTGCATTTACTTTTCAATGTTATAGTTTTATCAATTATTTTATTATTAATAATCATTATTATTATTTTAAATATGTTTTGCTGGTAAAGGCACTATTTTTTACAGAGTTCAAAATCTTTATGATCAATGAAAAAACTGTGAATAAAACTGTTGAATAAACGTCTTCACATTTTCACATAATTTAGGCCACAATTTATTTATTTTGTTAATTAATTTACTTTATTCATTAATTGCAAAATATATAATATGTAATATGTTTATGTTTATTTTTCAGGAAAAAACATCACGTTTTATTTTTAGAAATTGTTTAATTAAATATTAAATATTATTAAATAGCAAACATTAGAAAAAATGAATAGCATTTATATTTTTTTATTTGAATAATTTATTATTTTATATTTACATTATTATAAATTATTTGCTTATTACAATATTCAAAATCTTTAAGGCGAACAGAAAAAGTAACAAATATTTTGTATTTTTTAAAACAAAAAACAACTAAAGAAACAATTACTTAATTTCTCTATTAATTTATAACACTATATAAGTTCAATGCTATAGTTTTGTAAATTATTTTTACTTCATTATTATTATTATTATTATTATTATTTCAAATATGTTTTGCTGGTAAACACACTATTTTTACAGTGTTCAAAATCTTTAAATTCAATGAACACTGCAATTAAAACTGATGATTGTCTTTACATTTTCACATAATTTAGGCCTCAATTTATTTATTTATTTATTTTAATTAATTTACTTTATTCATTAATTGCAATATATATAATGTGTAATTTTTTTTACACTTTTCAAATGTTTATTTTGAGAACTATAAACCATCCAAGTTTATATTTATAAATTAATAAATTAAATATTAAATAATATTAAATGTCAGATATTAGACAAAAATAAATAGCATTTTATATTTTTGTAAACTGAATCATTTAATTATTTTATATGTTCATTATTATAAATTATTAGCTTATTATTTTTCAGATGTTTTGCTTGTCAACTTCAAAACTTCAAAAATTCTAAATTGTTCTTTAAGGTAAACAGAAATAAAAACAAATAAAAAACAAAATGAAACTATTTTTTATTAATTTCTTTATTAATTTATAATACTACTCTTGCATTTACTTTCAATGTTATAGTTTTATAAATTATTTTTACTTATTATTATTAATATTTTAAATATGTTTTACTTGTAAACATAATTATTTACAGTGTTCAAAACCTTTAAGCTCAATAAACACACCAAATAAAACTCCTGAATAAATGTAGGTCTTAATTTATTTATTCTATTAATTAATTGCTATATACATATATTTATTTACACTTTTGATACATTTATTATGATATACATTAACTAAAAACCACCCAGTGTTATTTTTTTTTAGAAATTATTAAAATAAATATTAAAAATGTTAAATAGCAGATATAATAAAAAAAAGCATTTTATAATTTTTTATTTGATTATTTTTTATATTTACATTATTATAAATGATTTACTTATTGTTTTGATATGTACTCTGCTAGGTAACATGACGTTTTTACACTATCCAAAATCATTAAAATAAATAAACCTTACAACTTCAAAACCATCCGGATGCCGTAAGCAGTGGAGACATTTATGGGACGCTCTGTAAGACACATCCATCTTCTGCTTGTCCACAAAGTCTAAACAAACATTCAGGGAATGGACTGCTAAACAAAACCAGGTGGTGACCGTTTGACTTCAAAAACCTTTAACCCCGTGCAGCACGCTCACCTGTTGTGTAGCTTGATGAGGGCGCTGACTCTGTCCGACTGCGGACCCAGATCGCTGGAAAACCCACACAGCTCATTGAGCTGTGCCTTCAGCTTCTCCTCCATAACTTCAGCAGTCTGAAGCCCCTCCAGAACACCCTGACAAACACACACACAGCAGGAATAAGTGTCAACACACACCTAAAATCTCATTTATCAGCCTGGTGCTCACACACACATCTGAGAATGAACACACAGCTCTATTCAACTCCGAGACAGGGCTTCTTACAAAAGCATTTCTGTTCTTCAGCGAGTCCAGGAAGCCTTCCCACTTCTCCGAACATGCCTGAGATTATACAGAGCCAAAGCGGTGCCTCTCTCCGCGTTTCCACCCTCCCCCTGACCCTCTCTTTAAAAACAAGAGGGAAACGCTTCCCAGACTTCCCCCTATAGAACACTTCCTCCGTCGATCTCTCTCCTCCTCTTCCTTCTCTCACTCCTCCCTGCCTTCACTCCATTCACTCTTCCTCGCCTCTGACATGTTCTCTCCTTTGCGTTCCCACTCTTTTGCTCTCCCTCCCTTTCACATTCTCCCCTCCTTCCTCCCCGCCTCCTCTTCTCTCTCTCTCTCTCTCTCTCCTGCTCCCGGTGGGAGTCAGCTGTCAGATGTTGAGGAGCTTGAGCCGCGCAAACGAGCGTGTAACACAAACAAGTCCGGACACCGGAAACACGGGATGAGAGAAAGTGCAAAAAAAGAAGGAAACATTGGGGGGACTTGAGGAAAAAAGGAAGAAAAGGGAAAATCTGCAGTCTTTACTGCAATACTCTGAGCAGAGAGAAGCATATGGAAGTATAAACAACCTCAGCAGCAGGAAAACATATTACAACTCTAGTTTATGAGAAAGAGCCAGACTGAAAGAAACAAGAGAGAAACGAGACATAGAGATGCTCTGAATTATAAAAATAAACAAAAAAATTCAGCAAACTGTGTGACTTTCCAAACTGGGCTTGCATAACATACACTGTAATTAAATAGCATTTACCTTATGCATTCCCCCTTCCCTCTTCATCTCTCTCAATTACCTTGGCGACGCTCCATCCCTCCACCGCCGCGGCTCCGCTATTCCTCCGCTCGGCGCTGCTTAGTCCCTCGCTCCACTCCTTGAGCTGGCCCTCCAGCTTCTCCATTTCTCCCTCCAACTGCGCTGTCAGCCGCGTCTGCTCGCGCTCGGCCCCCGTCGCCGCGGCCACGGCCGTCTCGAGGGCGTCGCGGGCTCGTAGCGAAGCTCCCTCCCACTGGTGCAGCGCGCGAGCCAGTGCCGCCACTTCTCCATCCATCAGCTCGCAGCCCGCCGCCGCCGTGTGCCTTCCGGCTCTCTCCGCGCTCAGCCGCACGCGCCGCAGCCGCTCGCGCCCCTCGCACGCGCCGCGCTCCAGCAGCTCCTGAAGGAGGGAGGGAGGGACGGAGGGAGTGAGATGGAGAGAGGGAGGGTAAAGTTGCTACGGAAACTGCGGCATCGGTGGCTGCTTGTTATCCAACTGCCGCTGCCGCCGCCGCCGCGCGTGATTCTCACGGCGGTGAGGCTGACTGACTGTTCAAGCGCGCGAAAAACTCTCACATCGGATCTGTTCCTCACGCTTCAGAGGATGAACTCTACTGTCTGCCACCTCCCTGCTTTTTTTATTCATCTTAATTACCATATTTTTAACACATGAATATCATGCAAAATGCATTTTAAAAACGTATTTTGCAATTAAATGTTTTATTCTATAAATAATGTTATTTATAACTAAAGTTAGTCAAAACTAAATAAAATAGCAGCTGCCACCTCCTTCCTTTTTTATTCATCTCAATTACCATATTTTTTTTATACATGAATATCCTGTTTATTTAGTCTAATTTTCTCACAAACAATTAGAATTTAATTCATTCATCCAAAAAATACATTTTAACTGCATTTCTTGCATTTTCTAGTAAGTGTTATTGATAAATAAAATGAAATGTTAGTCAAATTAAATAAGCAAAATTAAAATTAAATCAAATAGCAGCTGCCACCCTTTCATTTTTTATTCATCTGATTTATCCCCATTTTTATGCATTAATATCTATTTAGTCTAATTTTCCTTTCCATTCATTCATTCAACAAGAAGTATTATCCTATGTAAAATACATTGAAAAAACAAACATTTTAATTACATTTGTTGCAATTAAATGTTTTATTTATAAACAGTGTTAATAAATGTTAGTCAAATTAAATGATAAACTAAATTAAAATGAAATAAAATAGCAGTAAAATAGTAAGAATGTTGCAGTTGCAAAAATCAAATGTAAACAAAAATAAACAAAAAAGACTACAGTGAGACAGATAAATAGATTGAGACAGACAGACGGATAGATAGATAGATAGATAGATAGATAGATAGACAGACAGACAGACAGACAGACAGACAGACGGACGGACGGACAGACAGACAGACAGACAGACAGACAGACGGATAGATAGATAGATAGATAGATAGATAGATAGATAGATAGATAGATAGATAGATAGATGGATAGACGTATAGATAGATAGACAGACAGACAGACAGACAGACAGATAGATAGATAGATAGATAGATAGATAGATAGATAGATAGATAGACAGATAGATAGATAGACAGACAGATAGATAGACAGACAGACAGACTGACGGATAGATAGATAGATAGACAGATAGACAGACAGACAGACAGACAGACAGACAGACAGACAGACAGACGGATAGATAGATAGACAGACAGACAGACAGACAGACAGACGGATAGATAGATAGATAGATAGATAGATAGATAGATAGATAGATAGATAGATAGATAGATAGATAGATAGATAGATAGATAGATGGATAGACGTATAGATAGATAGACAGACAGACAGACAGATAGATAGATAGATAGATAGATAGATAGATAGACAGATAGATAGATAGAGACAGACAGACAGACAGACAGACAGACAGACAGACGGATAGATAGATAGATAGATAGATAGATAGATAGATAGATAGACAGACAGACAGACAGACAGACAGACAGACAGACGGATAGATAGATAGACAGACGGACGGACAGACAGACAGACAGACAGACAGACAGACAGACAGACAGACAGACAGACAGACAGACGGATAGATAGATAGATAGATAGATAGATAGATAGATAGATAGATAGATAGATAGATAGATAGATAGATAGATAGATAGATAGATATTTTAGGCATTTTAAGCTGATGATCCCTGACAAATAACCCACAGCTTTAAAGGTAAAGAGATGGAAGCATTTATTTGAATATAATTTATTTAAAGTGCTGCTGTGTAGTCTTATTATCCTTTATCGCATCTACCCCTCTCTCATTCTTCCTGAGTGGCATTGATTATCCAGGGAGAAACGTGCAAACAGCATAGAAATTTCCCACCAATTTCACCACCCGTTCTCCCCCTTTCTTAACGCCTCTTATTGCTCTCTCAGTGCCTCTGGTACTTTTCTCTCATTTTCTTTCTCATCAAACACACCCCATGTTATGGAGATTTTCTTTCTCATCAAACATGCACACAAAGTGTTATGGAGATAAGCAGATGGTATAATGAGCTAATCAGCGCAGAAATATTGCAGATATATAACAATAGAAAAATCTAAGCGTCTGCATCCATTGATTCGTAGTCCTGAGAGAAAATGTAGTACAGAAGCTTGACCTTGGAGTACACTGTTCTGTTCCCCTATTTACAGCAATGTTCATTTGAACATTTGACCACACACAGCCTTTTATTGTAGATTTGTCTGTATTCCCTTTGTAAATCGAACATCTCAGTTTGTACAAAGCAAGCCGAGTACCCCACTACTGGGATCTTGACTCATAATCGGTAATGCGCACTTTCAGAAAATAAACTTTTTTCACTGATTTCACTATTTTGGGGAATTTGGTTTTGCAACACTTCATCATGGTATTGCATTCCTCTTCATCTGAAAGTCATTTAAGGTAAAACGTTTGTGCAAACTGGATTATTTAAACTGCAAATTGTATATTGTGTACATGTACTGTTGTTTTCTGTCCTGTGCTGTGTTGACAGGCAGCTGTTGCAGTACAATTTCTCTCATAGGGTTAATAAAAACTCATATCTCCCTATCTATTTATACACCCACACTCACACAATCATATGTGCAGATGAAATGCAATTATGCATTCATATCATCAGTGTCTCACATAATTTGACGTGCAGTCTCACACCATCTCATCTGCTTCAAAGAATAGATTTGGTCTTTTCATTTCACACCATTCATGATGTTTGTAAATGAGAAAAACAATATGCAGGTTCTTGCTATCATTTCCCAGAGAGGCTGTTGAAAAACCCTTAGAAAGAAAACAAGCTTGTTCACAAAAAATGCAATGTCTAATTAATGTGTAAATGCTTTGTGGAATTCTGAAAATGGAATGAAATATATTTAAATTGCATGATTATTTTATACAAATGTGGATTTTACTAAACATAATATAAATGAGAGTCTGACACAAAGTAATAATAGAAAAATAACTTGTTCTGTGGTATGACATGCTTTACTACATTATTCAGTTTTAAAGATAAAAGAAATAACATTTAGAACTGACCAATTCTTTAATATTCTTTCATTTAATTCTCTTACCCGGACTTCAGTTAGCTTCTGACTTAAGGCTGGAGAGTCACCGGATGGGTCAGAGCATTGTTGAAGCTCCTCCCCTACCACCATTAGCCAATCAGTGAGCTCCCTGATTGTTTCCATGTACTTCTTATGTTCAATGACAACATCCTCTGACAATCTGACCCTCTCCTAAACAAGACACAAATTTGAATGAACTCATTTAAATTTTAATATAAACACTCTTTTTCACTATTACACAGTGGCTATTCATTAGACATTAGCAATACTTCACCTCTGCTGCAGCTTTGACATCCTCAAAGTGTGCCCTAAGGAGAACCATTTCTTCCTCCTTAAAGACGGGGTCACCGGTGCGTTTGTAAAGTTCAGCCGCACTCTCCTCCAGATAGCACAGAGCTCCCTGGTGGTCCTCCACATCTGATGACAGCAAGCGCAGTCTCTCCAATTGCTTTCGTTTTTCCCTGAGTCCAAGCTGAGGCTCAAGAGGACCTTTAACCTCCAGCCCTACTCCCTCCAGCCATCTCTGCAGCTGTGCGCGAGACTCCACAAACAAATCCCACTGATTAACAGTCCATTCCAATCGGCTAGAACACAAAAGACAGATAAGATAAGAAAGATAGAGAGAACAATAGAATGATAGAACGATAGCTAAAACGATAGAATGACAGACAGATAGACAGATAGATAGATAGATAGATAGATAGATAAAATGATAGAATGATAGATAGAATGATAGATAAAACGATAGAATGACAGATAGATAGATAGATAGATAGATAGATAGATAGATAGAATGACAGACAGAGACAGACAGACAGACAGATAGATAGATAGATAAAATGATAGAATGATAGATATATAGAACGATAGATAGATAGACAGATAGATAAAATGATAGATAGATAGATAAAATGATAGATAGATAGATAGATAGATAGATAGATAAAACGATAGAATGACAGACAGACAGACAGACAGACAGATAGATAGATAGATAGATAAAACGCTAGAATGACAGACAGACAGACAGACAGACAGACAGATAGATAGATAGACAGATAAAATGATAGAATGATAGATAGATAGAAAGATAGATAAAACGATAGATAGATAGATAGATAGATAGATAGATAAAACGATAGAATGACAGACAGACAGACAGATAGATAAAACGATAGATAGATAGATAGATAGATAGATAGATAGATAGATAGATAGATAGATAGATAGATAGATAGATAGATAGATAAAACGATAGAATGACAGACAGACAGACAGACAGATAGATAGATAGATAGATAGAATGATAGATAAAACGATAGAATGACAGATAGATAGATAGATAGATAGATAAAACGATAGAATGACAGACAGACAGACAGATAGATAAAACGATAGATAGATAGATAGATAGATAGATAGATAGATAGATAGATAGATAGATAGATAGATAGATAGATAAAACGATAGAATGACAGACAGACAGACAGACAGATAGATAGATAGATAGATAAAATGATAGAATGATAGATAGATAGATAGATAGATAGATAGATAGATAGATAGATAGATAGATAGATAGATAGATAGATAGATAGATAGATAAAACGATAGAATGACAGACAGACAGACAGACAGACAGATAGATAGATAGATAGATAGATAGATAGATAGATAGATAGATAGATAGATAAAATGATAGAATGATAGATAGATAGATAGATAGATAGATAGATAGATAGATAGATAGATAGATAAAACGATAGAATGACAGACAGACAGACAGACAGACAGACAGATAGATAGATAGATAGATAGATAGATAGATAGATAGATAAAATGATAGAATGACAGACAGACAGACAGATAGACAGACAGATAGATAGATAGATAGATAGATAGATAGATAGATAGATAGATAGATAGATAGATAGATAGATAGATAGATAGATAGATAGATAGATAGATAGATAGACATTTTCTGCAACATGAACCCCATTATCAAACATGACCAAATTATCTTTTAGATAATTAGAAAAACAGCTCTATCATTACACCCCTGGTGTTAATTGAAACTGATAGAGCTGGATAATAACTTGGTTACCATAGTGATGATGAGTTTAATTGAATAAAAGCCCAGGTGCCTGGCACCTGCAGTCAAGCACGCTTCCCAATTTAAAAACAAACCACTATGCTCCCACTCTTATCACTCTTGACCCAAAATACCTTAATGGCTCTGGTAATTATATTACTCTTGATGTTTCCATTGTCCTGGTTTATGTTACAACTATCAATTGACCTAAACTTCTGTAGTAATGGTCATTTAAGAAGTTAAGCTTTTATAACCAGACCACTTACCTGTGGCAACTCATAGCTCTCAAAAGCAGCGCCGCCCATGCGTCTTCAGCTTCCTGAAGCTTAGAGCAAATCACTCCTTGTTCCACTTCTCTGCTGCTCTTGATGACCAGCTCTGCCTTCCCGGCTGCCATGTTGAGCTTTACCTCGCCCTCTCCTTTCATAAGCAGGATATCCTGGATGAGAGGAAACAAACACAAGTTACAGCCACTGTACAGATACAGACCAGCCAGTCTAAAAATATTACTTCCCCTTAAACAGTATCGGGGAAATGTCAGTTGAGTGTTACATGTAAACCATATTTCATGGATGACAGGACAAAAATACAGAGGATATAGAGCAGTACAAAAATACAGCTTGTTATTTTTATGACTTTGTACAACAATGATGTGGATTTTTTCCTGAATGTACCTGTGCTCGCTCAAGTTTCTCTTCCACCTCCTTTTTATTCCCCTCTGTGTTCTCCAGTGTCTCTAACTTTCCCTCAACATCTTTCAGCCAGGTTTCCACCGCCTTTAGTGCTTCTTCAAATGCCTGGTACTCCTGCAGGCAGCGGAGTCGACTTCTGGCCTCCTGCAGCAAAGCCTCGTGGTTTGAGAGCAACTCTGCTGCCACACCATTCTCTGATCGAGATCCTCTCTCTGTTATGGTGAGAGAGGACTGACACAGGCGTTCAAGAGATGCCCTGTGAAAAGAAAAGATAAAGCCAGTTCAGTTTATTCATGATGGATGGCCACAAAAAAAAAAAAAAAGTACATACACTACCAGTCAGAAGTTTGGACACACCCTCTCATTTAATGTTTTCTAAAGAAGTCTCTTATGCTCATCAAGGCTGCATTTATTTGATCAAAAATACAGAAAAAAACAGTAATATTCCAAAATGTTATTACAATATAAAATAATGTTTTTTATTTTAATATACTTTACACTATAATTTATTCCTGTGATGCAAAGCTGAATTTTCATCAGCTGTTACTCCAGTCTTAAGTGTCACATGATCCTTCAGAAATCATTCTAATATTTAATAATTTAATTAATTATTATTAGAATTATCATGTTGGAAACAGTAAAAAAATATTTTTTTGCAACCTGTGATTCTTTTTCCAGGATTCTTTGATGAATAACAAGTTAAAAAGAACAGCATCTATTCAAAATATAAACATTTTCTAACAATGCAAATCTATGCTGTCACTTTTTATTAATTGAACACATCCTTGGTGAATAAAGTATGAATTTCTTTAAAAAAAAAAGAAACAATAAAAATGTACTGACCCCAAACTTTTGAACAGTAGTGTATATTGTTGGAAAACCTTTCTATTTTAAATAAATGCTGTTCTTTTTTTAACCTTTTATTGATCAAAAAATCCTGAAAAAGTATCACAGGTTCCAAAAAAATAATAAGCAGCACCACTGTTTCCAGCACTGATAATAAATCAGCATATTAGAATGATTTTTGAAGGATCATGTGACACTGAAGGCTGGAGTAATGATTCTGGAAATGCAACTTTAATTACAGATATAAATTACATTTTAATGTATATTAATATAGAAAAACATTGAATTACATCATAATAATATTTCATAATATTACTTTTTTCTGTATTTTTGATCAAGTGAAAACAGCCTTGATAAGCATAAGAAACTTCTTTAAAAAACATTAAATGAGAGGTTGTGTCCAAACTTTTGACTGGTAGTGTATATCTGGAACATTCTCGCAAACACATAGTGCCTCACAAACATGCACACAGACTGTCCATATGTACCTCCTCATCAGCAGCTCTCTGTGGATTTCCTCCACTCTTCTCAGCTCTTCTGAGCAGTCGGGGGCTGCAGACTGTCTCTCACCCCACAGAGGAGCATCTGTCTTCAGTCTCACCTCCAGCTGTTGCAGCCAGTCGCTCAGTTTCACCACACGTGTTTCATACCTTAATAAGAGCAAATACACTGGATTTACCTTTACATACTATAAAATCTAACACACTGGATTTAAATTTCATTCACAGTACTGTACACAGATTGTTAAATAGGCTACGGTGTAGTGAAAAGGGTTACACATTTGTAAACTGTAAATATCATTCATGCTATGTAGTGCATTTTCATGCCCCATATTTTTATATATTGTCTAAAACAGCTGTTCTCAACAAGGGGGCCCAATAAGTCTTAAAGTTGCAAAAATGACCAAAAACACAGGGGACAAGGAATGGTACAAAACTATAGCTTGTAATTTTACATTAGAAAACATAAGAAAATACAAATTCTATATAATTTTTGACTATACAGTATCTCACAAAAGTGAGTACACCCCTCATATTTCAGCAACCATTTTAGTATATCTTCTCAAGGGACATTACTATAGAAATGAAACTTTTAGAAAAGTCAATGTGCAGCTTGTATAGCAGTATAGATTTACTGTCCTCTGAAAATTACTCAAAATACAGCCATTACTGTCAAAATAGCTGGCAACAAAAGTGAGTACACTCGAAGAGATAATATCCAGTATCTTGTTTAACCACGCAAAGCCATATGTCCTATTCATCATGTTCATGTTTTTGTCTGCTTGACAGGAAAATACAAAGCTGTGTATCTTGTATTAGAGCAGTTAACATTTGGTGCTTTATGTAAAGATCATGTTCCATGAAGATATTTTAAACATTTCCTACTGCATATATATATATATAAATAATTTAATTAGTGATATGCATTGCTAAGAACTTAATTTGGACAACTTTAAAGGTGATTTTCTCAATATTTAGATTTTTTTGCACCATTTTTTTGCACCATCAGATTCCAGATATTCAAATATCTCAAATTCAAGTATCTTGGCCAAATAATGTCATATCCTAACAAACCACATGCCAATGGAAAGCTAATTTATTCAGCTTTCAGCTGATTTATAAATCTCAATTTAAAAAAAAATTACCCTTATGTGGTCCAGGGTCACATACAATGTCCTGGGGACAAAAATGGCACCCATTTGGTGGAATGACCCTCATACATATAATTTCACCTCAATCGCATTTTTCCATCCTGTTTCCTTTTGTAATACCCTTTAAATAACAAAAGCCAGGTCCTAAATTACATCAGCCGCCAAGTTACATCATTTAGATGGAAAAAACAGCAGAATATTAGCAACAAATTTGATGAATTCTGTGGTTCATCTCACTCAGAAAACACCCTGTTTGATTTAACTAAAAAACAATTCAAAAATGTATTTAAAAAGATCTAAATTAACAATGAACTCTTAATACCACACACTGAGCCATTCCTAACTCTCAAAGTAAAGTCGAATTTACCGTTTCTGTGTGAAATACACGAATAATGACAAAAAATAATTAAAACAAGTGTTTTGTTGCCCTAAATAACTGCTTTCCAAACAGAAAAAATGCTTTTTGCAACAATTCCTATTGAAATCCCTGCCAAATTCTGCTAAATTTCTCTGAGCAATGGTAAATGTGATTGCACCTTTATTGTTCCACCCTGTTGGGCATGCTGTTAATTGTCTTGACATGTAAATAATCAAGATATAATGAATAAAGTTTCATTTCAAGAACCTGAGCTTAGGACGCAAGCTCGACGATCAGAACTTACCCGTTTAATAGGTTGGCACTTTCTTCCAGGGCCCGTATGCGCTGTCGGCATTCCATAACGAATGAATCCAAGGCATATTGACAAGAGTCCAGTTGCTCCTGTATGCTTCCCGTGCCACATTTGGTGAGATGCAAGAGGAGTCTCTCTCCATCCTCACAAACCCGGGCCAAGCGCTCCTCTCCCTCCACGACTTCCTCTACTGCAGTCTAAAAATTAAGGGATAAATGAATCCTATTACATGAGGGACAGAATGAGCCATTGTTATTAATAATGTTAAACGGTGCCTAATCCCAAATTTCACATCCGGAATAATCCTCTATTAGTTGGAGGTCTGCAATGCTTCTTCATTGTTTCACTACTGATTGGTAGTTGTCTTATTGCTTTGCTCTGGTGCAATGTTTCATTACATGGCTGAGTCATATGTTGCATGACGCTACCTTGAGCTTGTGTTGCTTGGCTGAAATAGCAACGGCATCTCCTGTTTGCTCAAAGCAGTCCTCAACTCCAGCCCTCAACTCAGACAGCCAAAAGTGAAAAGCACGTGCTTTCTCTAGCATAAGGAAAGACAGAAAGAGAATGACAGTCCATAAGAAGAAGTGTATGTGAGCTGTTGCTGCACGCGGACAGATGGACTGTGTAGGTGTGTATGGATGGAACAGCTCTCTGTTGTCTTAGTAACCAGCCTCAACCAATTCCGCTGGGAGCCGTCGTAATGTCAGTGGGAGAGGCAGCATCTGAGGCACAGGTGTGTGGCTCTCATGTTTTTAGGAAGTGCAGTGCAGAATCATTTCAATCAAACATAAATAAATAAATTGCCTATTATTATAAACTATTCATGAGCCAATTTCATGGTAAGTGGCTTTAAAATTCCATCTATAGTCTTAGTTTACTTATAACTGACATGCACAATATTGTTTAGGGTCAGTAATATATAGGGTTGGGTATCGAGAGCCGGTTGCATTTTAGAACCGGTTCCAAATTTCCAATAACCAGGTATTCGATAAGACATGTGCTTTTCGATTCCTCTTAACCTTTGCATTTTAATGTGATCTTTAAAATATTTAAGTGCAGGAAGAAAAAGAACCTGTGTCCTGTGTCCGTTCTCAAACAGTTCCATTCATTTCAACTGCAGAAAAGGTTGTTCCGAGCCGGAACTGACTTCTCTTTCACAATTATTGACCAGTATGCATGAAATATGTCGGTATAACATCATAAACACAGCGTTTTTTAAACGTAAACCGATGAGAAAGAAAACACATGTGTAACAGTATTTTTAGATCTGTGTTCAGTGTTAAAGAGACAGCCAAAAACAAAAGAAAAACATTAAATATCTTTCGTAAATTTAATGAGGATTGTTCAATATTTTATTTATGTAAAGAAAACTATGCAGTTACATTTTTTTACTTGACATTTGTTCAGTTTCATTTATTTCTGTTGCATTTATTTTATTACTTGTCTTTAACAATTTAATGTTTGAAATATATATTAGTCGATTTGTTTTTTTCTGTGGTATTTTTTGGTAAAACCATAGGCAATAGACAGAATAAATATGTTTGACAATCTAAATGTTTGACTTTTTAAAGGTTTTTTTTTATCTTATAAGAATCGGAATCGATAAGCAAAATAAGAACCAGAATCGAAATCGATAAAATTCTAACGATACCCAACCCTAGTAATATATATATTTTTTTTTTCAAATAAATAAATTAAGAAATCAACTTTTATTCAGCAAAGACACACTAAATTGACCGGAAGTGACATTAAATACTGTAAATGTTGTTCTTTTCAATTGTAAATTGTGACCATGGACCACAAAGCCAGTCATAGCCAACAATACATTGTATGGGTCAAAATGAATGTTTTTTCTTTCATGCCAAAAATTCACTAGGATATCCATAAACAGATTTTTTAAATTCCCAACCTTAAATATATCAAAACTTAATTTTTGATTAGTAATATGCATCTCTAAGAACTCCATTTGGACAACTTTAAAGATGATTTTCTCTATATTTCGATATTTTTTTTTCAGATTTTCAAATAGTTGTATCTTGGCCAATAATATTGTTTTCTCCTAACAAATCATCAATGAAAAGCTTATTTATTCAGCATTCAGATGATGTATAAATCTCAAAAAAAAAAAAAAAAAAAAAGACTGGTTTTGTGGTCCAGGGTCACAGTTTATCAAAGAATACTAGGGAATAGGTTTCGAAAAACAGGTGTGCTGCTTTTATATTTTCAACATTGATAATAAAAGAGCATTTGTTGAGCAACAAATCAGCATATTACAATGACATGCATTCATGTGACATCAGCGTTTCAACCTTAATTTTATGAAGCTATGAGAATACTATTTGTGTGCGTTGAGACTGACACAAAAGAGAAGAAATTGTTAAATTGTTGAGTCATTATTTTTGCTTTCTTTGTGCACAATAAAGTATTCTCATAGCTTTATAACATTACGGTTGAACCACTGATGTTACATGGACTATTTTATCAATGTCCTTACTATCTTTCTGGACCTTAAATGTGATAGTTGTGTTGCTGTCTATGCAGAGTCAGAAAGCTCTCAGATTTTTAAAAAAATATTTTAATTTGTGTTACAAAAATGAACGAAGGTCTTACAAGTTTGGAACAACATGAGGATGAGTAACTAATGACAGTATTTAAATTTTTGGTCACCTATCCCTTTAAATTGTAATTATATTAAACAATATTAAAAAAACATTTAAAAAGAATTTTAAAAAATCAAACCTAAATGGTAGTGTAGTGTATTTAATGAATATGAAATACATTATTTTTCATTCATTTATTATTATTTACTGTTACACTCACCATTGAAGCGCTGCAGTAGAGTGTCCTGAAGAGACCCCAGGATCTGGTTGCGGCGTTGTGTCACTTCCTCATTCCTCTTGACCAGGTGGGAGACAGCGTCACCCAACAGGGTCAGGTGTTGAGTCGGGTATGTTCTACACAGAGCTCTGAGAGACTCACTTGCTACATCCACACTCACCTCTAACCGCTTCTGTGACCTCTCAACCTCCTAACAGGACAGGGAGAAAAATACAGGGTGAATTATTTTTAATTAAGGGTTTATTAAAAGAGACCTATTATGCCTTTTTGTGTATGTGTAATATAAGTCTCAGAAGTTTCAGCTCAAAATACCCCACAGATCATTTATTATATAATTCTGAAAATGCCTATTTTAAGTGAAAGCAGAAACATGCTGTTTTCGTGCATGTCTCTTTATTTTAGAACAGGGCTGTGCCTTTACAACTCGTACCTCAGATACTCTCAAAAGGAACATCTGTTTTTGATTATAATGTCTATCATGCTGAAATCGTGTTTTCTGAGCACACACATCTGAAGCGCACACACAGAAAGTGTCTGTCACACAGCATATGAGTAATAAACAAAGTTATCTTTCAAGTCTTATTGCACTTAAACTGTCAAATACACACAAGTTTATGTTAAAAACATACAAGTTACTGCCTCTGTATTTAAATAAAATTGTGCCAATTCACTAACCTTGATCTTAACAAAATTCTCTGGGTCAGAGGATGTTGAAAACTCTGAAAGCGAGTCCTCTGAGGTCTTCAGCTGCTCTGAAATTTGGGAAATTAGGTCTTGAAGCTGCTGCCTCTGGGAGTTGAAGTCTTTGTACATGCCTTTGGTCTGTTCATACACCTCTGCAGCATGGGAAATCTGCTTTCTCAGATCTGCAGCCATCACCTCAAAAGAGTAGGAACACATGCTAGGTTTAAATTTTACATGCTAGATGATGCAACACCACGTGTCACAACAAATGTCACAACCACTGCTGATGATTACCTGCAGTTCAGTGTGTATGTGCTGGGTTTTCATCAGCTCCTGTAGCTGTGTCATCTTTGCCTGCAAGGTCTTCAATTCATCTTCCTTATTATCCAACTCCAGCTGTACAAACACAAAAATGATGTTTCTTATTTGTAAAATAATTTCGTGTTTTGTCATGTTTTCCTTGGTTAATTTGTCTTTGATCTCACCTTGAACTCAGAGAGGCGTTCCTCCATGTCATGAGTGGAGAGGAGACTGGCGGCTCCCTCACTGAGTTCACTGACAGAGATGGCACTCCAGCACTCAATCTCATTGGCCATTTTATTAATGTCATTCCACAGCTCAAGAGAGCGAGCGTAAAGACTGATTTCTGCATCCATCCTCTCAGAAATCTGCACAATAATGAACATTGGGCATAAGTGCACCATGTACATAATATGGTGTAAATAATAAGGAAAACACAGTTTAAAGAGTAGACACAGTCATTTCACTAGCAGAATAAGAGATGCATATTTCACTTCTACCTCACTATCAAATATGTATGTAATCATTTTGTTTATACTAAGTGTACCTGCTACTTTATCTTGTCTATTTCAGTGCATTACCTTTCTATTTCTTTCTTTCTTTCTGTTTTTCATTCCTTCTTTTTTTAAGTCATGTTTATAACTTACATTGTTGTACTTGTACATTTTAGTGCTTCTTCTTTTTTTCTTTCTTTCTTTCTCTTTCTTATTCTGTTTTACATTCCTCTTTTGTGTTTTGTTTTTTCTATCATGTTTCTAACTGTTTGTACATTTCAGTGCTTCTCCTTTCTTTCTTTCTTTCTTTCTTTCTTTCATTTTATAAATACCTCTTTTTTTCTGAACTGCTATTTGTTTTTGTATATTTATTTCTTTTTCTATCATGTTTTTAACTGTTTGTACATTTCAGTGCTTCACCTTTCTTTCTTTCTTTCTTTCTTTCTTTCTTTTTCATAAATACCTCTTTTATCTGAACTGTTATTTGTTTTTAGTATATTTATTAGTTTTTTTATCATATTTATAACTACACTTGTACATTTCAATGCTTCATCTTTCTTCCTTCTTTTTAATTCTTTCTTTCTTTCCTTACTTTCCATCAATACCTTTGTTATATCTGAATTGTTATTTGTTTTTCTTTGTTTGTTTTTTTCATTTGTATCATAAAAATGATACATAAATGATAACTATGAAAGAATAAAGGACGCATTAATACTGAAATTCTGTCCAATATCAAGAAGACAATAACTGTATGACAACCAATAAATGGTTGATATCATAAATCTGCATTTGCTTACAGTATAGAAGAAATTAAGTTTAGCAAATACAAAATGTATAAAAAAATAATAATACATAATGATTTTGAGCTAGTTTCCATAGCACATTGAATGCCAATTCTCAGTGTTCCCATTAAATTGCTAGACAATCATTTTTAATGACCAATTCAAGTTTTCATATGAGCATATTTACATGTTTGACGGTAGGAAATGCTTACCCTGATTTGATACATCCCTGCCTCAAGTTATTACATAAAATGATGGGGACTAAACCGAGCATGACAAATGATTATAAATAGCATTAAATACACTCACATCCAGCCACTGATCAACAATGACATCCATCTCCGTTGTGACATTTTCACTCTGAATGCCTTCCTCTGGAAGCTTCTTCAACACGCCGGTCAGGTGTTTGCCTGAACCAATGAGCTTATTCAGGTCCTCCTTAGTGGCCGCCAACTCTGGCCTCACCGCTTCCAGCTGAGCAAACAGAGATAACCTTTTTACCTGTGCGCTTGTTATCACAATCTAAATCTGTTGTTTAATAGGTGGCGCACACACACTGAGGCACTAACCCGTGACAGAGCTCTGCGGATATCCTCAGGGTTGTGTGGGTCCGACTGGGCCGCTGTGATGGCATGAGCCCTCTCTACGACCGAACAGATCCTGGTTCTCAGGGTCTGATATTCCCTACAGAGCTCCAGCAGGTTTGCACAAAGGTCATGGCTGTACAGGGACAAACACAAGCGCAAGTCTCAGGTTTTAGGCACAAAGTGAGGGAAACGTCAACAGAGCTATGCAAACACGCACCGCAGTCTTGGCAATAGCTCAAAATGCTCTTCCCTTTCTTCAGTTTCTTTAATCCAAAGGATAATCTATTTAGAGATTCGCCCACATATCCATCAAACAACGCACACACAATAAACCACATTTAAATCGCATTTAAACATGGCAACAGTCACAACCTGTCAAAACACCCATCCATCAATGCACTGGCCCAGTCCAAGCCTTTCCCTCCCATAAGTCTTCCATTTCAAGTTCAATTTGACAAAGCATTCATCTGCCCAAACATACTAAGCTTCAATGGGAACTTAGTGTATAAGGCTTGGATAGCGAAATACTCACTCCTCCGCAATAATTGCCCGAATCCTCTCCCAGGTGGACTGGACCAAGGCTACATCCCGTTGGGCTTCTCCTGCCAGCTCAGAGTCTCTGTGGGCCAGTTGTTCCCCTCTTTCTCCCAACCACAGCTGACTGTGCTGTAGCGCCTGGAGCTCTTCCTCCAACTGCTTCAGCAACCACAACCTGAAAAAAAAAACATTATTAAAAAATTATTAAAACAGCATAGCACAAATGTTCAAAACTTTAAAAAAAATGCTCACAGTAAACAACTAAATGGCTCAATATGAAGTCCACATTTTGGTCATGTAAAGCATGCACAACAATTTATGACAGAAAAGCACACTTTATATATATGAATGCTTCTAAATATACATATTACTATTAAATATATAATTTACTATCTATTTATTTATTTATTCATTTATTCATTCACACCAGGGTTATTATAGTTTTTTAAAATAAAAAACATAAAAAATGCATTAATAGAAATAAAATCATTCCCATTTTAATTTAGTTTACTTTATGTATTACAATTACTAAAACTGAAATAAACTTTAAGAAAACCTATATAGGCATAAGAATATATATATAAAAAAAAACTAAAATTTTGTCAAACACACAACAAAACAGTAAGATTTTTAAGATTTTTTTAAAGATGTCTCTTCTGCTCACCAAGCCTGCATTTATTTGATCCGAAGTACAGCAAAAACAGTAAAATGTTTAAATATTTGTATTAGTTATAATAACGGTTTTCTATTTGAATGTATTTTAAAATGTCCTTATTCCTGTGATTTCAAAGCTGAATTTTTAGCATCATTACTCCAGTCACATGATCCTTCAGAAATCATTCTAATATTCTGATTTGCTGCTCAAAAACAATTATTATTATTATTATTATTATTATTATTATTATGTTGAAAACAGCTAAGTAATTTTTTTTTTTTTAGTTTTTTTATGTATATACTGTTCAGAAGAACAGCATTTATCTGAAATAGAAATCCTTTGTAACATTATAAATGTCTTTATCATAATTTTTGATACATTTAAAGCATCCTTGCTAAATAAAAGAATTGATTTCTATAATTTATTCCCAAATATATATATATATATATACATATATATATATATATTAGTTTTAAAGAGACCACACTGCTTTCAAAGTGAAACCTGCTAAAGTCTGTCATTGATCAATGTTTTAAAATCATTTAAATTAAAAGTTGTTGTACATTTCAGAGCCAATTTAATTAAAAAATAATGGCTTTCAATTATACTGCAATATTTAAATGGCTATAATTAATAGGTAAAACTGAGGAAAAATGCAGTATTGGTATCTTTATGTTGTTTCTACATTAATTTGGAGGTTCAGTGTGAAATGATGACAATATAAATATGCGATTAATCATGATTAATTACAGAAAAAATGGTCATGACCAGGTAAAAAAAAAATCAGGCCAGTAGAAAAAAACATTTGGCAAAATTTTTACTGTCAATATTTTACTGTTTTTGCTGTACTTTGGATTGAAATGCAGGCTTGATAAGCAGAAGAAACTTCGTTTAAAAAAATAAATTAAAAATCTTCAAAAACATGACTGCTAGTGTAAATATACATTAGCATCTTAAACATACATTAGCAATTAAGTGCTGACATTTTTGACTAAATTTCTCTGAGCTGACTAAACGTAAAATTTTAAGGCAGCCAGGTAACAAATTATTTTAAGTTAACTCAACAAATAGTTTTTTACAGTGGATGTCTTAACAACTAGTTTGTTATTATTATTATTATTATTATTATTATTTCTGTATTCAAATTAGACCAGTCTACCTTTTTATAACTGACGTTAAAATGTTATAAAGTCTTAAAGTAAAAAAATTAAATGACTAACATTTTAAGACAAGTCTAAGTGGTTTATGCAACCCACTGTTTACACTTCCATTCTATTTATGTATGTAGCATTTTCCACTTCATATTACACTCAGAATATTTATTACCAGATACTAAATACGAGCCCTAAAGACAGTAATGGCAGAGAAAACATAAGTGACTGTACCTCTGTTGAAAGGCATGCGTGCTTGCTTCTGTAGGCCACGGTATATTGGCTCTGTCCTCCAGCTTTGCCAGACTCCCAAGCAGCAGCTCCTTCCGTCCCCTAAAGGAGCTCCACATGGTCGCCAGTGCCTCCGCCTCACTCTGCTTTGTCCCAATGCTTCTCTGAAGCACCTGCACGCTCAACGCCACATCATCCACCAGCCCTCTGCAGGACGTTCTTTCCTCCTCGGCCCCCTGTAAATGAAAGTGTGCTTTGTTCAGGATGATATCCAGGCTCATGGCCTGCACCTCCAGACAGGCTAACTCCTTGGCAAGGTCCACAAGTTCCTGATTTATTTCTCTGACTTTGGAGTCATCCCAGCTCCCTCTTCTTTCAACAGCATCCTGGAATGTCTGTAGAGAGGTTTTGGCTTTATTGTAGGTCTCGCAGAAGTCTTTTAGTTTGAGTAAAGCCTCATCTCGATGTGCTACTAAACTCTGAGCTTCACTAAAGAGTTGAAAGCAGTCCTCCTTTCTGGTCTGGAGGTTCTGGAGATCTTTTGGGGCTAATGATGGGCTGAGGGCATCTAGATGCGGCTGTAAGGCATCCAGTGACCTTTCCTGGGTCTGAAGAGACATCTTGTCCTCCTTTAAATCATTGGAGAAAACAGATATTTATATATATTTTCCATTTAGACAATGCAACAATGCCGGTATAATAACATAATGTACCTTGGTTTTGGAATCAGCAGACTGTAGATCAGTGATGCTGACTTTGCAAGTGCTTTGAATGTGCCTGAGGAAGTTCTCACTCCACTGAGTCAGAGCAAGCGAGACCTGACTGAACTGCTCAATCTTAGAAAGATGAGACTGAAGTTCCTGAATCCTGAAAATACCAAATTAAATGTAAGTTTCCATATTAAAGGAGTAGTTTACCCCAAAATGAAAATTCTCTCATTAATTACTTATCCACATGTTGTTCCAAACTCGTAAGACCAGGGATTGAAATGAATTTTTTCACTCACCAGCCAATTTGGCTACTACATTTTTAAGTTACCGGCCATTTATAACTTCTACTAGCCAAAAAAAAACAGAAATAAACCAACAGCTTGAGGCTGTCTACACTGGACGTGACAAAGCAACTGTTGCAAATCATTTTGTGTCAGTACTAGGAGTGTACGATATTGACAAAGAATAATATATCAATATTTTCTTGGATCATATCGATAAAGATTTATTGTGCTAATATCTTAAGGACCACCATGTACAGCTGACTCCTAAATCCATCTGACACATTTCTTCAAAAAATGCATTTTTATCAGACTCAGATGTATAGGTTTCTATGTAAGTATTGGTACTTGTGATTGAGCTGAGGGTGGGATTTTGGCGAGTTTGAAGTAAAAGTATCTGATGGATGTATAATATGTGTCAAGAGCATTCACTCATTTTTGCCCGAGATGGCTTTTAGAGGGTTTTAGATGGTAAGTTCAAAGCATTGATAGAAATTAATATTTTCCCGTAAGTTTAAATTGATTTTTTACCTTTTATGGGCATATGATGCACACTTTTATTTTTTCTTTTGAGTCAAATTCTTACATTTAGTCAGTTATAATAATAATACATTAAGGGTGTTACTAAACAAATGAAATCACTATCAACAAAATTCATCTTTGCAGATATTGCATATGAAGTGCATTGTTAATGCCGCTTAGAGGGACATGGAAGGCTTTAACCTGCAGTTACAAATGCATAAATAATGTTTTGATATTTTAAACATAAAACACTGAATACTGATATTTGAAATTATTTAAAAAATGAAAAGATACTTTAAATGTGCAGTTAGTGGCAGCAAGTCACTCTCAAGTGAGTCTTTGCAATTGATCCGAATCATTAAAACGGCTGATTCATTCAAGAATGAAACAATGGCTGTGTTTGGAATGATTTTTGTTGGCGAAATAAAGCAAAAACAGCCCATGTGGTGTCTAAAACGTAAGTCACATTTGTAACCATGCTGATGTTTAAGAAAAAAAATGGCACTCATGTGATATTGACTAACTATATGGAATGATATAAATATATACATTTTCTGCCCACGTATCTTGAATTATGTGATCATTCTTAATGCCTATTAATAGACTCAATCATGCAGTGAAAGAATGCTCTCTAAAGTTAATCACGTATTCGCAAATGCCTTCACTCTGTATATTTTGTTTGGTTTTTGCAATATACTCCATAATGTCATGATGTCTCACTAGTTAAATATTTGCATTAACCTACACAGATCTGGCTTGCATGAGCTTCCCTAAGAAATTAATGGATGTACATAACTTACAAAAGGTAACCTGCCAAATTGGCTAGTGATTTGATAGTGTCACCCGCCACAGCTGATTTTTAACCGCATTTGACACGTTGTCGGGTGTTAATTTCAAACCCTGTATAAGGCCTTCATTCGCCTTCATTCGTCTTCGGCACACAAATTAAGATTTTTGTTTTTTATTTTTCACAAAAAATGTATTCTCTTAGCTTTTTAAAATTATGGTTGAACCAGTGACATAACATGGACTATTTGAACAATGTCCTTACTACCTTTCTAGGCCTTAAATGTGTCAGTTGCATTGCTGTATATGCAGAAAGCTCTCGAATTTCATCAAAAATATCTTAGTTTGTGTTGAGAACAAAGTTCTTACAGGTTTGGAACAACATGAGAGTGAGTAATTAATGACAATGACAGAATTTTTGGGTGAACTATCCCTTTAAAGGAATATTTGGCATCATGTAAAACATGCAAAAAATCTAATTTAGGATTAGTACCTGAGTGGTATATTGGTACTGAGAGAACACCACCTCTCCTCCAGGTTACAGTGAAGATCTCTAAGCTCTGAAGTCTTTTCCTCTGAGGCTGAAGAGTACAGAGACTCTGCACGGGTCTCTAAACTTTCCAACAAAGACTCCTGAGAGGGAACTTCTGACTGCACGTCCTGGGACATCATATGGAAAAAAAAAGATGGGTTATTTGCCATTAAACGCATAGAGTCCCACATTTTCACACAACAGGAATTTAAAAAAGGAACCAAAAAATGCCCTCTGACTTTACCTGCAGCATCTGAAGCTGGCTCTGTAGCTTCACATTGTCTGTGGTCAGGTATGGAGAATCCGAACTGCATAGCGACTCGCATCTGTTCAACCAGGACTGCAAAAGCGAGAGATCTCTCTCATATCTAAAACAAAAACAAAGAGTCAAAACATTGCATTACATCACAGTTTTCATTTGTGCAACAAAGACCTCTTTCAAACACACACTACAGAAACAAATACATTCAAACGCATGCCTTTGCCACAGAGTCAACAGGTTCTCCAGTTTGGATTGCTTTTCAGTGGCTTGCTGGGTATGTAATTTGTGAGCTTGCTGAAGGTCAGCCACAGCTTTCTCCAGCCGTCCACCATCGGACAGCCTCCTCCAGCCCAGACTCAGAGACATCAGCCTGGGCCCCATCTGCTGTAGACGCTGCACTACATCCTGAGAATAAAGAAAACACACTTTGCATCACACATTAATGTTACTCTAGCAGACTTAACTGCCCTTAAATAAACATATTTAATATTAATTACTCATCCTCATGTCATTCCAAACCCATAAGACCTAAAACCTTTCATCCTAAAAGGCAAATTAAGATATATTTATTGAAATCTGACAACTTTCTAACCCTGCATAGACAGCAATGCATCTGAAATGTTCAAAAGAGGTACCCAGAAAGGTAGTAAGAACATCGGTATGGACTATTTTAATGATGTCCTTAATATCTTTCTGGGCCTTGAACATATCAGTTGCGTTGCTGTCTATGCAGCATCAGAAAGCGCTCAGATTTCATCAAATATATCTTAATTTGTGTTCAGAAGATGACCAAAGGTCTTATGGGTTTTGTATTTAATCCCATTTTATTAACCAATGTCTTTGCTGCTAACTTTGTTGATCCAATTCAACTGTAGTAATAAGCAAAACTTACTTTAGATTAACTAATATTTTTGCTTCATTTTTCTCATTGCTGAAGAGTGTTGAACTTTCTTTTCCTACAGTTCTACTGTACAGACGTGAATTTGCTTTACCTTCAGCCTTAGACTTATTAATTTCACTTTTTGGTGTGAAAGGGCTTTTGCATGTGCTAAAAATGTAACTTTTTATATTAAAAAAAAACCAAACATGCATTCCCAGAATTAAAAAGTAACGTAAAAGTACTGTAAAGCATTGTTTTCCATAAAAAGTAACTTCTTTTAGGGAGTGACGCAATATTGTAACACATTACTTTTAAAAGTAACTTTCCCCAACACTGCTTATGAGTTTAGAATGACATGAGGGTGAGTAATTAACGACATCATTTTCATTTTTGTTTGAACTATCCCTTTAAGAGATCTGTAACTGTATATGGTCTTGAATAGGGGTCTCATACTAATGGCCCTCAGGCAGAATATGATTATTACATACAGCCCTTCAAGTATAAATAGTTTATCCTTTAATCCAGTCTGCAAATTGATTTTTACTTTCTGCATTCTGGTTTGGTCTTCGTTACTCTCTTAAGGATTATAAAACAGCAGTCAATATATTTTTTCCACATGGCTTATTATAGGCCTAAAACACAAAAATGAACTGAAGCTGTATCCTAGGAGACAACTAACACACATGCCATAACTAATCCTTAATTTTATTTTTCTGACTAAATATTCAGAAATATCATACTGTACATGTGAACTGATTGTTATACACTACCAGTCAAAAGTGTTTTAACAGTAAGTTTCTATTTAATGTAAGTCTCTTTTGCTCACCAAGCCTGCATTTATTTGATCCAAAGTAAAGGAAAAACAGTATCATTTTAAAATATTTGTAATATTTAAAATAATTGTTTTCTATTTGATTATATTTTAAAATATATTTTTTCCTGTGATTTCAAAGCATCATTACTGCAGTCACATGATCCTTCAGAAATCATTATAATATTTTGATTTGCTGCTCAAAAAACATTTGCTATTGCTATTATTTTGCTATTATACTGACTCCAAGCTTTTAAATGATATAGTGTGTAATGTTACACTGTAACACAATGTACAATGTAACACTCTTTATTTTAGATAAATACTGATCTTTGAATCTTTCTAGACATCAAAGAATCCTGAAAAAAACAAATATGCTGAAAATGTAGCTTTGATCACTGGAATAAATTATATTTTAAAATATATTCAAATAGAAAAGAATTATTTTAAATAGTAAAAATATTTCAAAATGTTACTGTTGTTGCTGTACTTTAGATCAAATAAATGCATGCTTGGTGAGCAAAACTTTTACAATTTAAAAAAAATCATACCAAAATTAAAACTTTTGACTGGTAATGCATATTTTAGTCATTTTCCATTTGTGACCCTGGACCACAAAACAGTCATAAGGGTAACATTTTAAAAATTGAGTTTTATACATTCTCTGAAAGCTGAATAAATAAGTTTTCAGAGGATGTTATGATAGGACAATATTTGGCCAAGATACAGCTGTTCGTAAATCTGGAATCTGAGGGTGCAAAAAAAAATCTAAACATTGAGAGAATCGCCTTTAAAGTTGTCCAAATGAAGTTCTTAGCAATGCATATCACTAATCAAAAACTAAGTTTTGACATTTATGGTAGGAAATTTACTAAATATCTTCATGAAACATGATCTTCTCTTAATATCCTAATGATTTTTGGCATACAAGAAAAATTGATCATTTTGACCCATACAATGTATATTTAGCTATTACTACAAATATACCTGCGCTACTCAAGATTTAAGGTTTTGTGCTCCAGAGTCATACATAATAAAAATAAAAATTGCATTCATTGTATAAATAATGGTATGTGTTGAAGCCCCAAATTTGAGTTTGACGTCTCTGGTCAAAATTGTGTATGGAAATGTTTTATTTAAGTCTTCAAGTTGTCAATTTCCAAACAAATGTAATACTAACCATATGTTCATGGAGAGTTTTATATGTCATTGATGCTGATGTACAGGAAGTAACTGGTACGTTCAGTTTTTCCTGTAGCCCATTCAGGAAACCTTCCACCTAAGATGTGACAACAATGAGTAACACACTTCTAAAATTGCTTAAATAATACATCAGATTGAATGACCACCAGTAATGTATGTACTGTCACCTCATTGAGATCTTGGATAAACTGTTGTGTATTTTTCAAGCTAGAGTGAAGCTCTGCTTCTCGTTGCTCCACACTGTTCTTAAACTCCTCCCGATATCTCCCAATCTGCATCAGACGTGCTTTAATTCGCCCTGCCTCATTCGGTGTGACGAAATTAATTAAAGTCTGAAACTCTGTCTCCAGTCGGCTAAAGACGTCCATCTTCTCCTCTAAGTCCTCCTTCAGCATCTAAGAAGGAGCGAAAACAGCTAAGAGTCATCACTCACCGAGCGCTAAATGAAACCTATCATGTTGGCTGGTTAATTTGGTTATGTTTATTAAGTTACAGTCTTCTGATCCAGGTTTACAACAACCATTACCTCCACAGTGTGCATCTGCTCATCCAGGTTGGCAGAGGTTTTGCTGAAGGCTTCAATCTCCTTCTTACTATCGCAGACCCAAGAGAAGAAAGCCTCAGACTCACGGCTGAAACCTTGCAACCATCTGTGCATCGTCTTCAGATCTGACATGCTATTGGAACAGAGACAAACAGGAAAGAAAAACCACTTGTGAAAAAATAACTCAGTACAAAAATAATCTACTTTAAAAGAACTTACTTAAATGCAAACTGAATGTAACAGTACATGTATGCAGACATTGTGACTTAATTCTTTCTTACATTTTCCTGAGGCTGGCCTGTGTCTCCTGCAGTCTCTCTGTTGTGGACTGAGCCTGATCCTGTAGTAAAGACTGATTCTGAGGACCAAGTTTAATATCTTCTGCCTTCTTCACCAGGGACTCGGCTCTTACAGCAAACATGTTACTCTGCTCACAAAGCTCCTAAACAAACACACATAGATATGAGTATTATTCTCAGCCCAATGTTCAATAAACAAACTACTATGTTTTCTGTCTGCGCTCTCACTTTAACGTTTTTCATTTCAATCTTGAGGTTTTCCAGGCTGCTGAAGATGAGCTCCCTCTGCAGGACAGGATTGACTAGACACACAAACTGCCAGATGGCCTCTCTCTCCACGTCGAATTCGTGCCATGCGCTCACAATGACCTAATGGCCAATGAGAATCACACATTACTGCACCATTTCAACACCAATTGCTGTAGAGAAAAAACTTCTTGCAGTTTTTCATGTTGCATTTTAGGCTTTCACTTTATGTAACATTTTCAAGTTACAGCGGGAGTCCACGTCTCTCTCGCCTCCCCTGAGCCCACTGAGTTTTAACAGGACACCTAAAGCATGTGGTGAGTTTGGTGGGGGGTAATTGAGAATGAATAAGGCAAGTCACATGAGAGGAGGCAATGCCTCCATCACGATATGATTGGATATGACTGGTTATGTTCAGCTGTGATTGGTTCATGCGATAAATCCCACGTTTTAAGTTTGTGTGAGGTGCGCATTGCACGTTCACAAATCAGTCTGAATAAACAATATAATGGCATTAATGGAAAGGCTAATATATAACATTAAACACTTTGTCAAAACAAGACTTAAAATGGCATGAAAACATGATCTTTGGGAGTTTTTGTCAACAATCAGCTTGGTTTTACTGTTGATTCTGTGACCAATATTCACAGAACTTTGATGACTGATGATCCAAAAAATTAAGAAGCTGAATAGCTAGTTAAGTAAACATAACATAAATATAATATATTGTTTAAATTGTTAGTATTACTTTGGAATATATGTAAAATGCTTAAAAACATTAACTTACGATACGGTTATGTAAGTAATATTAGTGTAAGTAATGTTTATTTAACCAAGTGACCTGGACATAAATTTCCATTTGATAAAAAAAATGTAAAAATACTGTATATCTATACCAAATATTATTGGTGGGTGTAACAGTTAGGACACTGGAGACATAACAGCTCTCATTTGGAGCTCTCAAAGTGCATTAGATAAAATAATTGAACTTTAAAATGTACAAAATGTTAAATTGTTCAAATTCTTCATTTGTCTTTTTTTTTTAAATATCACAATAAATATCATATCATGAACTTCATATCACAATATTATCGTATCGTGAGATCGCTACATCCTATCATTTAAAAAAAAAATTTGATCAGAGCCCTTGTTATTCTTAATGTTTTATACCAGTGTAACGGTTAACAATATCGGTTATCATTCTACTTCATCTGTAATTGGTATTGGTATCAACATCGGCCCTGAAAAACACATATTGGTCGACCTCTAGTTAGGATCCTGTCTATGTAGCTAACATGCTAAGAGTTAAAATATCACTATTTGACTGAAAGCGTTACCTGCAGGTGTTTCTCCTGAGCTGTCCAGTCTCCTTGAGAACGGAGATCTGTCTCTTTTCTTTGCTTGGTTTTCATATTTTGCTATGAGGCAGACAAGAGCGACAAAGTAAAATTGAAAGGGCAAAAATAAAATAAATGATTCTGAGATTTCCCTCTTGGAATATTATGCATGCCAAAGAGTCACTTATTCACAGCAATCAGATTAGCCAATAAAATCGATGAGCAGATTCATCATGTCTATTGCGTTATGTCTGTCAACAACAAAATGAATTCTACCTGGTGAATGAGGAGCAGCTGTTTGGCCTCTGTTACATTCTCTGCATTCAGTATTCTTCTGTGCTCTTGTAACTGGATCACCTCCTCATCGTTTATGCCCTCTTTCACCTCCTCTCCAACATTTAAGTTCTCTTCACTGGCCACTGCAGCAGGGACATCCTGAGAAGACAGTAAAAGAATTTAACCATGCAAAATATATTCATGGATAAACAGTACTGCCACAGATACACTACCAGTCAAAAGATTTTTAATACTTTTGCTCACCAAGCCTGCATTTATTTAATTCAAAGTACAAGAAAAACAGTAAAATTGTATTTATTTATTTATTTGATTTAATTTAAAATAACTGTTTTCAATTTGAATATATTTTAAAATGTAATTTATTCCTGTGATCAAAGACACATTTTTAGCATCATTACTCCAGTCTTTACTGTCACATGATCCTTCAGAAATCAAGAAACATTTTTTATTATTATTATAATCAATATTTAAAAGAGTTGAGTAATTTTTCTTCAGGATTCTTTGATGAATAGAAAGATCCAAAGATCAGCATTTATCTGAATTAAAAAGCTTTTGTAGCATTATACACTATACCATTAAAAAGCTTGGAGTCATGGGGCAGAAATGATAGAAATTAACATTTTTATTTAGCAAGGATGCATTAAATTGATCAAAAGTGATTTGTAATGTTAAAAAAGATTTCTATTTTTGATAAATGCTGTTCTTCTGAACTTTCTATTCATCAAAGAAACCTGAAATTCTGCTCAGCTGTTTTCAACATGATAATAATAATAAATGTTTTTTGCATAGCAAATCAGAATATTAGAATGATTTCTTAAGGATCATGTAACTGGAGTAATGATACTAAATTCAGCTTTGAAATGACAGGAATAAATTACATTTTAAAATATTTTCAAAAACAGTTATTTTAAATAGTAAAAATACATGAAAATGTACTATTTTTGCTGTACTTTGGATCAAATAAATGCAGGCTTGGTGAGCAGAACAGACTGCTTTAAAAAACATTTAAAATCATACTGTTCAAAAACTTTTGACTGGTAGTGTATCTGTACAATGCAAAGTTCCTGTAGACGATATTATAAGCAAATACAGAGAGTTTTATTCCAATAGCTATATATTAACATTTGCATGAAATTTTATTTTGCACACATTTCCTTTCCAAAGCGAAATGAAGACACAAAGACCACCCTTCACCTCAGACAGAGATAGCAGCACTGCAGAAAACTGTTGTGAGAGTTTATCAAGAGCAGCTCTCTGTGTGTGAACCTCACTCTCAAGACTTATGTCCTCCAGGACAGTGAGACGAGCTTTGAGCCAATCCAGAGTCTGGCCCTGAGCCTTTACCGCCGGATGCTGCATCAGCAGAGGAAGGGAGAAAGAAGTCAGCCAAAGTCACATAGCAGAAAGTGGTCTGCATACACATATACAGTATGCAGATGAGCATTATTCATGTAGATTTGAGGTGTACTCACATGGACAGAGGAGATTTCAGCACCACTCTGAGCCGTCTGTTGGGAAAGAAGCCATCCAGACAGCTCACTGAACCTAGAGCACAGCACAAAAAATAAAAATAATCAATTAAAAAATCCTTTCTTTTTTTTTTTTGTGAAAGTATTTGAAGGAGAAACAAAAGGCCACTTGAGATTACTTAAAGACAGTACACTTCAATGACTGATTCTTAACACACTTAAGTGTGCTTATAAAAAGTGTCATTTATAATAATATCACATTGAAAAAGTAACTTTTAAGTTATGTTTTTAATAATCTTTTGTCGGGAAAGTACACTTATTTTGACGTTGACTAACATAAAGTAACACATTTAACATATTTAAAGTATTTGATTTAAATTTTAACTATAGTGTTATTTTATATGATATGATCAAAAAAAGTACATTACATAAGTACAAAATTGCAAGTTCATTATTATAAATGTGTATTTACAAACATTTAAATACATTACATACAAGTTTCAACAGAAATTACATTAAATACACTTTATTTTATAGTAAATGCTGTAGGAGTATGCTTCAGGAGTATACTTTAATATAGTTAATTCTTTAATTGCACACAAACAAGTTTAAAAAAGAGAGCCTTGCTTAAGTAGGTCAAAAGTGCATTTAATAAAAACTAGGGATGTCAAATCCATTAATCGTGATTAATCGCATGCAAAATAAAAGTTTGTGTTACATAATATGAGTGTGCGTACTGTGTACATTTATACGTGTATATAAACACATACAGAGTACATAAAGATACATTATGCAAATATAACATTTTATTTTGGATGTGATTAATCGTGATTAATTACACTAAATGCAAACTATTACACTTTTTTTTCAATTTCCTGTAATGCGTCCCAATCGCATCTCACCTGGCGTGCCACTCTCTCCATTTATCCGGGTGCTGTTGTAGTCTCAAGTGTGTTCGTTCTACTAAACCCCTGACCTCTGAAAGATGATCTCTGGTCTCCTCCAGAATTTGACGGCCTATGTCATTCTCCGGAAGATCCTGAGTGAGATGCTCTATTGTCTTGAGTCGCTTTGCACAAGCGGAAAGTGGGTTTTTCTGTCTGAAAAAGGCCTATGAAGACGCATAAATGTTAATATTTTTCATTAAATGTACTGCAACTTGCACAATCTTTTCGTCATCTGTTTTATCTCACCCGGTGTTCTTTGATCATTCTTTCACTGCCAGCTGTGAGCAGACCCTTATCCTCCTTTTTCAGCTCACCCCGACACTCTTGTAGCATGGCCATCACCAAACGCCTCTCTGTTTCCACTCGGAGTCTAAGCAGATGGGATGGGGCCTCGGCTTGGATGTCCTGGTAGAAAGAAAACACATCCTGAAGAATACTTCCTGTTACATTGTATCAATTTTCATCATTGTTAACCTTCCAACCGACCTTCCATTGCTTGTGAAGTCGTCTGACTGTCTCCCGCAGACTCTGTTGGTCTTCCTCAGAGATGATATCAGTGAGGTCATCGCACGCTTTTAAATAAGCGCTTAATATGTGCTGGTCCAGTCGGCCAAAGAACTCCTGAGCAAATAATTACATACTAAATTAGAGCAAGACAAGTTAAATATGTTTAAAGGGTTCGCCGATTAAGACACGATTGACGTACATTATGTTTGCGGAACAGCTCATCTGGATCTCCCCTTTCCTTTAAACAGGCCTGGCCCACGCGCAACGCCTTCTCCAGATCAGCACGAGACTCTTCATATCTCCGCATGAGGTTGCCGTTAGTCTCTGCAACCTGCCTCCATTCTAAAGCCTCTTGCATCAGAGCCTGATCAGAGCAGAACACAGTTACTCCATCAGATCTGTAGTTGATAGATAAATCCAAACTAGATTTTTTTTCTTTTTTGTGGATTATAAACAAGAGCTAGAGAATCTCCACTAAGCACAAGAGTCATATGGACTACATTTATGGTGCTTTCTTTATGGTAACACTTTAGTATAGGGACCAGTTCTCACAATTAACTAGTTGCCTATTAGCATGCATATTACTACAGCATATTGTCTGTTTATTAGTACTTATAAAGCACATATTATATTCTGCATATTCTACATCTTTAATCCAACCCAATACCTAAACTTAACAACTACCTTATTAATTATTAATAAGCCGTAATTAAGAGTTTATAGAAGAAAAAGTTTAGTACTTGAATTAAGTACTTAATAGTTACTTTTAGTATTTTTGTTTAATTTAGTTATTTATTTTCCCCCAGAAAAAAACAACAACAGCATAAGCTTTAAATGACATATGAGTAAATTATTTCTTAATAATCATAATGAGAAACACAAAAGAGCATAAAAAATGCAAAAATGTAAAAAAGTGCAAATTTGAGGTCAGCATATTTCAGACTATTTCTAAAAGCATATACTACAAAATAAGAGTTTGGTGCTCAAGAAACATTTTTTATTATTATCCACATTGAAAACCATGGAAGCCTGTTTCCGCCACTGAATGAAAAAAGGTTAATGCAAAGGTTATCATCTCACAATTCTGGCTTTTTTTAACAGAATTGTGTGATACAAACTCGCAATTTTGACTTATTTTGTTAGAGTTGTAATATAAAACAGACAGAATAAAAAAGATACAAACTCGCATTTGCAAGAAAAAAGTCTAAACTGTGAGTTTTTTCTAGCAATTTGGACCTTTTTTCTCTCGCAAATGTGAGTTCATATCTTGTGATTCTAACTTTTTTCTCACATATAAACTCTTTTTTTTTATTAGAATTGCGATATAAACTCACAATTGCGAGAAACAGACAGAAAACAGAATACGAAGATACAAACTCGCATTTACAAGAAAAAAAGTCCAAATTGTGAATTTCTCGAGTTCATATCTTGCAAATCTGACTTTTTCTCACAATTTTCTCACAATTCTGATTGAGATACAAACTTGCAATTCTGACTTTATTTCTCAGAATTGTGAGATATAAACTCATAATTCTCACTTTTTTTTAATTAAAATTGCAATATAAACTCACAATTGTGAGAAACAGAGATAAAAAACTCGCAAATGCTGACCTTTTTGTGACAATTCTGCTATAAATTCACAAGTACAAGTACAAGACAGCTGTGTTGCTTAATATTTCTGTGGAAAACAGAAATATTAATTTCTTTTAATCAAAGAAAGTTATAAAGAATTTTTTGACAAAAAAAAAACTGCTATAAAGTAAATGAAAAATGTTACTTTTCAACTTTTGAATGGTAGTTTCTGACAATTGTATTTGTAGGCTGACCTGTGCAGTAGTCTGAATCTCAGTTACTCTGTTCTGCAGAAGAGACATGTCAAAATTGTGTAGAGATTTTGCACAACACAGCGCTCTCTGTAGGGACAGGTAACTGCGCTCCATAGTGCAAACACAACGCTTACAGGTCTGCTGCTGAGTTTGTAGCTCCTGCCCAAAATGAATCAAACAGAAATAAACACAGAGATTAATTCTAGTTCACACAGATACAACCAGGGACATTTTTCCTACTAAATCCTTGTGGGATTACAGAAGACAGGCACTTATTTTTTGTCACATCATTACTATTGCATGGCACTGTATTCTTCATGCTCTAATGATCTTTTTCTCCCAGTGGTCTGCACTGACCTGGCACATTTCCTGGTTGTGGTGCTGTGTGATGATGTGTCCAGCGTGCTCCGCTGTCTGGTAGAAAGCTGAGATTTGTTTCTCCAACTCCTCTAACAGAGGAAACAGAGCCTGGCACTCCCTCAGAATTAAAGGACACTTTTCTTTCAGCTGTGAGGATCACACAATCACACAAAAACTCTGTGATTTATTCACCATCATATTATTGCAAATTGATTTTGTTTTAATTTGGTAAAACACAGAATCAGACGTTTTGCAGGATATTTAAGCTGTTCTTTTCCATATGTGACCCTGGACCACAAAACCAGTCATAAGGGTCATTTTTTTTACATTGAGATTTATACATCATCTGAAAGCTGAAAAAATAAGCTTTGGTTTGTTAGTATAGGACAATATTCAGCCGAGAAATCTGGAACCTGAGGGTGCAAAAAAAAATCAATATAATGAGAAAACGTCTTTAAAGTTGTCCAAATGAAGTTCTTAGAAATGCATATTACTAATCGAAAATTAAGTTTTGATACATTTACAGTAAGAAATCTACAAATATCTTCATGGAACATGATCTTTACTATATATTCTAATGATTTTTGGCATAAAAGCAAAAATTGATCATTTTGACCCATACAATGTATTTTTGGCTATTGTCAAGCTCCAAAACTGAAAGTACCATAGAGAGGTCTAAAAGACTTGCATTTAAGGTTCTTAAGGTTCTGCAGCCATACAAATTGTTTTCCTGTCTTTATCGTGTTCATGATGCTTTTCTTCTTTCTTAGAGGAAGAAATCCTGTGGTCACCGTCACATTAATTGTGCTGAAAAGGCTACTGTGAATGGTCCTGCTAAATGTCTGATTCTGTGTTTTTTCAGATGGAAATGATAAACACTGCACAAACCTGATGGAGCTGTACTTCAGCGGTTGAAAGTGCTTTAGTTTCACTACCATGAACAGACTCTTTGGCCAGAAGCTGTGCAGAGCGAGCAGCCGCCTTATATTGTGCTTCCACACCAGGCAGCCTGTGCTTGATGTCCTACAATATGTGTGAAATGATATCAGAAAGCTTAAGTGAACCTCAGATAACCTGAACTGGCATTACTGTCTTACAAAGATCACTTCTGTGCAGCCAATCTCACATACAGAAAAAAAAAGTACCAACAATACTGTAAAAATACAGTAAATGTTCTATATCTTTACCTCAACATCCCGCATAAAGGCTTTGACATCCAAAAGTGACACTTGAAGCGGTGAGGAAAGTTTGGAAATGGAAGAGTCCAGAAACTCATGCATGTCTAAGCTGACATCCTGGTGCATCCTCACATTATGAGTCTCAGGAAGACGAGCATACTGTGAAGAGATTTCTAATTAATATATAAAATTAAATAATTCATTATTTATAGTAGTTCTGGCATTAAAGGATTAATGCACTTTCAGAATAAAAAATTCCTGATAATTTACTCCCCTCCCCCCATGTCATCCAAGGTGTTAATTTCTTTCTGAACGTTTTAACGTTTTTGAGAAAAACATTCTTCTCCATATAATGGACTTCAATAGGACCCAATGGGTTGAACATCCAAATTGTAGTTTCAGTGCAGTTTCAAAGGATTCTACACAATCCCAGCCAAGGAATAAGGGTCTTATCTAGTGAAACATCAGTCATTTTCTCAAAAAAATAAAAAATGTATATACTTTTTTACTGCAAATGCTTGTCTTGCACTACCTCTGTGATAAACATTCACATCTTAATGCATTGCGCAATCATGTTGGAAAAGTCATGCATGGTTAGTCTATCATCTGTGTACTTTGGTTAAAAAAAAGGTAGGGTAGGCCGAAAAACTCCATCTCATTTTCTTCTTCACCTTCAAAATCGTCCAACGTTGTTTGACCTTTTTTTTTTTTTTGTTTTCTTTGCACGTTCACTAACACTGGGTCAGTACTTCTGCCTATGTAATTTGAGAGGAAGAGCTAGCACAATTCGAGCATTTGTGGTTAAAAAGTATATAAATTTTACTCTTTTTTTAGAAAATGACTAATCATTTCACTAGATAAGACTCTTGTTCCTTGGCTGGGATCATGTAAAGCCCTTTGGAGCTGCACTGAAACTGCAATTTGGACGTTCATCCTGTTGGGTCCAACTGAAGTCCACTATATGGAGAAAAATCCTGGAAAGTTTTCCTCAAAAACCTTAAAGCAATTTCAGATAATGTACTCACCCCCTTGTCATCCAAGATATTCATGTTTTTTTTTTCTTCAGTCGTAAAAAAAATGTTTTTTGAGGAAAACATTTCAGGATCTCCATATAACGAACTTCTATAGTTCCCCCAAGTTTGAACTTCCAAAATGCAGTTTAAATCCAGCTTCAAAGGGCTCTAAACAATCCCAGCCGATGAAAAAACCTCAAATGCTCATCTTGTCTCATCTCTGCGGTGTGAATGCGTAGTCTGTGTGATCCGGGTCAACACAGTTAGGGTACGTCAAAAAACTTCCATCTCATTTTCGTCTTCAACTTCAAAATCGTCCTGCAGCACTGTTTTACCTTTTTTTGTAAAGGGCATTTGATCTTCTTTGTATGTTCACTTTCTAAACACTAGGTATTTCTGCAGCGATTTTGAAGTTGGGGAAGAAAACAAGATGGGATTTTTTCAACATACCCTAACTTTATTGACCCAGATCACACAGACTACGCTTCGCAGAGACGAGACAAGATGAGCATTTGAGGTTTAAAAGTATATAAATTGTCAATTAGTTTCAAAAATGGCTGATCGTTTTGCTAGATAAGACCCTTCTTACTCAGCTGGGATCATTTAGAGCCCTTTGAAGCTGCATTTAAACTGCATTATGGAAGTTCAAACTTGGGGATACTATAGAAGTTCATTATATGGAGAGAAATCCTGAAATGTTTTCCTCAAAAAACTATTTCCTTACAACTGAAGAACGAAAGACGTGGAAACATCTTGGATGACAAGGGGGTGAGTGCATTATCTGTACATTTTTGTTCTGAAAGTGAACTAATCCTTTCATTTCTTTTCGACTGAAGAAAGAAAGACATGAACATCTTGGGCGACATGGGGGTGAGTACATTTTATCAGGAAATGTTTAATCTGCAAGTGAACTAATCCTTTAAAGAAAGAAACAAAGGCAAAAAGATTTAGTGAAAAAATTGACATTTTTAGGTGGGCCATCTCTTTCTTGTCATTAAGATGTGAACATGCTTGTTTACCTGTTTGACTTTCAGAAACAGCTCCCTCCACCTTCCATTGAGAAGCAGAAGCTGATGCTTTATGTCACGTGTCACTGTTTCATCACAAGTCTCAATCAGAAAGTTTCCTGCATCGTTCATAGCAGCGTGCTGGTCCATCCAGTGTGGGAGATTACGAAAAAACTCCTAGAAGAACAAAAGAAAATGAGAGTGTACTATAAACACAGCCCGACTAGTTATTTTCACATAGAGTATGTGGATGTCTCACCCGTTTGGTGTTCTCAGGTTGTCTGAGAGCCCCCTGAGCGTCCTCCAGCCAGGCCTGCAATGAGGCCACGCAACTGTTGTACCTCAGCCAGTTACACTGCACCTCCTCCAGCATAGACCTTACGCTTCGCACCTCCACCGACAGACTCCTCCACTGATCAGACACCTCTCGCAGGAAGAGCTTCACCCCTCCCTCAACTATGTCAAAACATGCACGTACAAAAGCAGAGCAGATTTATGAAAGTACTAATCAATACAGTCCTTGATGTCAAAAACAAGCATTTCTTCTTTTCTTTTAATCCCTTAATTGTCACCCGTTCCCCAGTGGGATGCCACTGCTTCACAGTTTACTTCACCATTTTACAAAAAATCCCAATCCATGACAAACTATATATTGTCGGAAAGGTCTAAGACTCCTAAATAGATATTTGACCCTTTTTTGTGTTTCAAAAGATGTAGGAAAAGTAATAGATTAATTTATGACAAGAGTGCACCTCAAAAATCTACTTCATAACAGGAGTTCTGACCTTTGTCACAAAAAGACTTTCTTCGTTGCCTTCACGCTTTAGAACTCATAAGAAATTATATATCAGTTGAAAAAAAAAAACATTTTAAAATTCATCCTTTGAAAGCATTTTAAAATCAGACATTGCATTACCATGGAAAACGTACATCAAATCATATTACAAAAAAAATTTGTTCATGAATTATAAAAATGTAAGTATGAATACTGCATTTTCACATCTATGTTCAAAAATGACGGTTAAAGGGTTAAAAGTTAATTATTATTGCTATCTATTAGGACTTAAAATTATGTTATTTTAGTTATGTCTAATTTTCATTAGCTTTTTCTGAAAATTTAGATCTAAAATGATATTAATCTTATATTTGTGACCCTGGACCACAAAACCAGTCTTAAGTAACATGGGTATATTTGTAGAAATAGACAAAAATACATTGTATGGGTCAAATTTATTGATTTTTCTTTAATGCAAAAGATTATTAGGATATGTTATTAGGATAAGATTATGTTTAATTAAGATATTTTGTAAATTTCCTACCATGAATGTATCAAAACTTAATTTTTGATTAGTAATATGCATTGCTAAAAACTTAATTTAGACAACTTTAAAGGCGATTTTCTTGATATTTGATTTTTTGGCATCAAGATTTTCAAATAGCTGTATCTCAGCCAAATATTGTCCTATACTGCAAAAAATGCTTTTCTTTCTTAGATTTTTTTGTCTTGTTTCCAGCCAAACTGTCTAAAAATTCTTACATCAAGAGGGATTTTCTAGACATGTAAAAATTATTGTCAGTTTGAAACAAGCAAAATAATCTGCCAGTGGGACTGTTTTAAACGAAATCTCACTTAATTTTGCCTTATTTGTTTCTGAAAACACCTTCTTGACTTGAGAATTTTTAGGCATTTTATCTGTAAACAAGACAAAAAAAATCTAAGAAAGAAAATCATTTTATGCAGTGTATCCTAACAAATACATCAATGAAGAGCTTTGAGAAAAACTGACCCTTATGGCCCTTATGATGGTTTTGTGGTCCAAGGTCACATTTATATTTTATTTAATTTATTTCTATAATATAACAGGAGATAACATCTCCTTTCCACGATGCTTTTAGAACAGACCCATGACCCAGTTTTGTGTTGCGACCCACCAGTTGAGAACCACTGCACTAGATCACAGTGATAAGATGTGATTGGCTTCTGTGATCTTCCAATCACACTTCAGATATATAACACAAAGACCACCTCTATGTTAAGATTGCCTTAGGCATGAACAAAGCAACATGTTGGCAGTCTATTGCCCAGAGAAACCCAATTAGAATACAGTATCTGCACTAATGGACTGGAATTCCCTTTTGAGCTCTGTGCCTGGGAAAACCTCATTTACCAGTGGCCCGAGGAGAGGGGCATGAGCGTAGACGGAGAATAAAAAACCAAAAGGAAAAGAGCAAGAATGAAACAGAGAGAGAGACAGAGACAGCAGGAAGATGCTACAGGCACAGACTGATTGACTACTGAGTCCTCAAGGATTAAACTCACTGAGGGTGAAACGAGGTGAGCTGCTATCATTCTGCCCTCTGGACACTGAGACGGTAAAATGCGAAGCATTTTCTCTAAAAAAATAAACTGCACGGCCATGATATGATTTGTACATTGCAAATATATTTTTTGGATTCACCCAAGGCCGGCACTACCACTAAAATTCATGAGCCCCGCCACAAAAATCTTTACAGGTGGGGTCCTTCAGGAAAACATATTTGCCATTTTTAATGATTCTCATATAAAGTGATGAGGAAAAAAGAAGTAACTGCATAGTGAAACCAGGATGAAACTGCAAAATCACTGATAAAAGTTGTAGTGCTGTTACCAAACTATCATTTAGCACAACCATAGGTGTACATACAGTGCCCTCCATAAATATTGGCACCCTTGGTAAATATGAGCAAATGATGTTTATCCTTTTGATGTTTTATTCTCCAAATTCAAACCTTTTATTGAAGTAAAACAATTGAAAGTGATGGGGTTAATCTCATTATGAAATATGCTTTTTTGGCCACAATTATTGGCACCCCTAGAAATTCTTATAAGTAAAATATCTCTGAAGTATATTCCCATTCATTTTTACTTTTTTTTTAGCACACCAGGGTGACTAGGACAGTGAAATTGTCCATCCATGATTATAAATATGAGGAATACAAAAGGACTAACTCCATCACACAGAGTAAAACCAAAGAATATAGTTCTGATGTGCGGAACAAGATTGCTCAGCTTCACATAATAGAAATTGGCTGTATAAAAAAGAGCTAAAGCATTAAAAAATCCCTATTTCCACCATCAGGGCAATAATTAAGATGTTCCAATCAACAGAAAATGGTACAAATCTGCCTGGAGGAGGACGAGTGTCTATATCACCTTAATGCATGGTGAGGAAGAGAGGCTGAGTGGCCAAAGACTCTCCGAGTCTCAAAGTCAGAAAGCCTTAAAAATATGTCAAACAGCCCTTACATCACCACATTGTTGTTTAGGAGTGTTTCAAGAAAAATACTACTCGCTCATCCAAAAACAAACTCCAGCATATTCAGTTGTCAAACACGACTGGAGCATGAAACTAGACTGGCTTCTATGGTCGGATAAAACTAAAAAAAAAGAGATTTTTGGCAGCAAACACTCAATATGGGTTTGGTGCAAACATAGATAAAAGGTACCCCATGCTCAGAGTTAAATATACTGCTGGATCTTTAATCTTGTTGGTCTATTTGTCTGCCAGAGATCATGGTTTCTACCAAATACCAACAAATAAAGAAATCTAAACCTGACTGCCACTGTTAGAAATCTTATAATGGGTTGTGGTTGGACCTTCTATCAGGACAGTGATTCAAAACAAAAACAAAAATGTTTCACTGAGGACAAAATGAAGCTTTTGCCATGGCTGTCCCAGTTCCCTGACCTGAACCCTATAGAACATGAGTGGGGTGAAATGAAGAGAGAAAGCACCAACAAGGAGCTGGGAAATGGAAGGATCTGTAGTTATTTTGTATAAAATACTGGTTGGTGTTTTCCAAACTCATTAGGCACTATAGGAGACTTTGGGAAAAGGGACTTTGCAATAATTGGGTGCCAATAATTGTGTCCAACGTGAACAACGTCCAACTACATTTATTTCATAATTTTCCCCCCACTTTGCATTGTTTTACTTCAGTGAAAGGTTAGAATTTTGTGATTTTTTTTTTAAATGAAAAATGAAATGCAGGTTTATTTCCACAGCTGCCTTTGCTCATATTTGCCATGTGTGCCAATATTTGTGGAGGTCACTGTACATATTAAACACATCATTATTCAGTATAAGAAGCATACCTGAGCAGTCTGCTTTAATGTAGAGTTCAGCAGCATTTATAAGAGCCTGGTGGCTGGATTCATACTTCTCAAAGAACTGCTGCCCCTCCACAAAAGACTAGAAAAGCAGAGAATGAACAAAAGTAATAACTGGATCATTTCATTGTGGAATGCATGTGATGGAATGGGTTCAAAACTACTATAACTTGTTTGTAGGCAAAGGATGAGCTGAGAGAGAGAAAAAAATTATCCCTCTGGCTTGAAAACTTACACCATAGCTTTGCAGCAAAAGCTCCATTGATTCCAGCCGGCCGTATTTAATGATCCAGGATTTCAGCTTGGACTCGGCTAGTGTCAAAAATGCCAGCATAGAGTATTTTGACTCCCAGAATTCAAGTTTGCTCAAGTGAACGTGAGAGGAGGTAGATATGTAGTTTAATCTGAAAGCATTTAAAAAAACACAGGTTAACAATAGAACAGAATATACAGTTGAAGTCAAAAGTTTACATACACCTTGCAGAATCTGCAAAATGTTCATTATTTTACCGTCATACAAAATGCATGTTATTTTTATTACATGTTATTTTTGTTACCTGAGTGATCCACAGCTGTGTTTTTTTTTTTTTGTTTAGTGATAGTTGTTCACGAGCCCCTTGTTTGTCCTGAACAGTTACTGCCTGCTGTTCTTCTGAAAAATCCTTCAGGTCCCACAAATTCTTTGGTTTTTCAGCATTTTTGTGTATTTGAACCCTTTCCAACAACAACTGTATGATTATAAGATCTATCTTTTCACACTGAGGACAACTGGACACATATGCAACTATTACAGAAGGTATAAGAAAATAAGAAAAATGTACACATCTTCATTTTTTTCAAAAGTTTACACCCCTGGCTCTTAATGCATTGTTTTTCTTCTGGAGCATCAGTGAGCATTTGAACCTTCTGTAATATTTGCATATGAGTCCCTCAGTTGTCCTCAGTGTGAAAAGATGGATCTCAAAATCATACAGTCATTGTTGGAAAGGGTTCACAAAATACACAAAAATGTTGAAAAACAACCTGAAAGTTTTTTATGAAGAACAGAGGGCTGTTCATGACAAACAAGGGACTCATGAACAACTATCATGAAGAAAAAAATAATAATTCAGGTAACAACACGGTATTAAATTCAACTATTATATTCTCTTGTGGACTATATGTAAATGTCTTTTAAGTAAAATTTATTATTGAAAAATAATTTTGCAGATTCTAAAGTGTATTTAAACTTTTGACTTCGATTGTAATATAATATAATATAGTAGTTTTATTTATAGCAATGGCAAATTAATTGTAATGTCTATTATAAATGGAATCTCTTTATTCATTTGAGTTTTGATGTTTACCTCTCTGCCATGTCTTGCAGTTGTTCCATGGGAATGGGGACATTATTAACACATCTGTCTCTGTGTATTAACTGCAAGGTCTGCTTGTGTCTTTCAAGAAGCCTTAAGATCTCCTGCACAACAAAACAGATAAATGCAAGACTCAGGATTCATGTTAAAAGGAGAAAGTGAATGTTTTGGTAGTTTGTTAACACTCATTAATGGATTCTCATTTATCCATTCTCCATTACGCTAAACAGGATTTCCTTGTCCTGTTTTACCTGGTCGTGCAGATGCTTTTTGTGAATGGCTTTGGCAGTCTCATCATGGGCTTGCTGAGGGACCAGCTCTTCTCGAAGGATCTTCTCTGCCTGATGTAACCACAGTCCAACTTCACCCAGAGGATGAGGCAAACCACTATCCAGCTGTAGATGCCACTCCAAAAGCTGCAGATAGAAAATACCACATAAAATGTCACAAAACCTAAATCTGTGAATGTCCTATTAATGATTCATAAATATAGTAAATCAACTAGGGTTTGGATTAGGGTTAGTCTATGTATAATAATTAGCTTTAACGGAAAAATAATAAAGAATCTATGGTGTATCTGACCCTTGCGGACAGTCTCTCCCAGGCCTGTTTGACCAGAGCCTGATCCGCAGTCAGCTTGCCGTCCTTCTGAGTGGACTGAACGCATGTCTCCACTTGCCGTCTCTGCACCTCAAACTGCACACGATAACGCTTGAATGTCTGAGAAAAAGAAAGAGCGAGTGAGTAAAAGAAACTACAGGAAATTGAATTACTGAAATTCTGAATATTCAAGCAACGTCCAATGTGATGCTAATAGGAGAAAGACAGCAAGATAACACAGCCTGTCCAAAAAATGACAAAGCAGGAGAAAGAGAGAAAGAGAGGCATGCCAAAAGCTGAAAAAGAATTTAAACAGCCAAATTGCACATGCATGTATTCATGCAATAATGGGCTCCAATTTTCCACTTTCTCTCTACCCGTGCGGTCCCTGCTAGAGCTTGGGTTCTTCTGAATATGGAACATGTCCGTGGGCGCTACAGAAAGCAACAGACAGCGTTCACTGGTGTGTAGTGCCCATGATTATGAGAGCAACGAGAGCTCTCAGCTCTAATGTATATTAGCATTGTCTGGAAGCATATGTGGGAGTATGCTGAGTTTTAAGTAATCAGTGTTTTGTCTGGGATCTACCATATTTTTTATATTTGTCCATACGAATTATGAGTATACACAAAGTTTTGTAATCGTCCAAAATCACTTGAAAAAAAAAATCTATACAGTGGAGTAGAGCTGTAATCGGGCCTTAAAAGTTAAGCCCGACCCGGCCCGAGCCCGACAAGTACATTTTGATTGACAGGTTTTTAAATGCCCGAACCCGTTTACAGCCCGACATTATTCAAATGTGTACACGCACACAGCTTTTGTCAAGAATGAGTCATTTATACATGTTTAACAATTTATTCATGAATAATGTAGGCTTTTGGCCACTTAGAAGTTGGAAAAAAAAGAATTAATCCTCTGTAACATCGTAACATCTCAACTCTAAATATGCTTAGACATACACTTGGCTTATAAATAGGCCAACGCTCCAATAAAAATGAGTCTTTCTCAACAAATTAAATTAAGATAAATACTAAATTAAGATGGGTATTTGGCAATAACCAAATTAAGATAAAGGCTCCACGGGATTTGCTTTGCCACATCTCTCCACAATCCAGCCTCAACGTGACGGTGAATAGCAGCAGAAATTTAATAAAAGAATAATGCCAACATTGGCCTATATACTCGGTCTACATTATGCATTTAAGACTCAAATAATATTTCGTTATAATTTGAAAAACCCTTTCTCATTAAGGCTACATGTTTTTGTGGAAGAAAATTATTTAATCCACTGTAGATAACTTCAGCGCAGTCCTGCGCTCACTGATGGTGCGTCCAGCAGCACTGAACATCCTTTTACCACTGCTGCCACTAGCAGGGATGCATAGTTTCTGGTGCAACCAAAACTTAATCGCCAGTGGCAAGCCTCCGTTTCACATCCTCAGCATCCATTTTTGCATCTTTCTCTCTCTAATTGAAACGCATCACATGACTGCTCATTTACAGTGCAAGTCGGAGCGCAAGCCCGCGCCCGTGTAAAATGATAGAAATTAAACCCGAACCCGTTGGGTTTTGTCAGGTCCCGTCGGGTTCGGGCAAAGATCTTCAGCTCTACAGTGGAGATCAAAATTAGAGCACAATCTATACTTTCCTGTATTTCAAGGTCACTGCTATTTGAAGTTGTCCTAACAGGATTAGAAGGGCAGTTTTTTTAAGCGTATTTCATAAATTCATTGTATTCTGAAGCACGGTCTGAGATATTTAAAAAATAACTCTTACACTTACAGATACCTCCAAGTGTAGGTGTTAAACTGGCACCTGGTGCTAATTTCCTTAATTATCTGACAAACCTTATTTAAACTGGCGGCATTCCTCCAATTTTCACTGAGATTGTAAGATGGTGGGTCGCTCTAAAATTAATGAAATCCTGCGACAGGAGATTGTTCAGATGAAGGCGAAAGAAATGACCCTTTCAGCTATTGCTGAAAGAGAAGATGGTCATTCCAAGTCTGTGATTGCTCAAATATTGCTGGTTTATACAATGACACTAATGTCTGTCTCAGCCTGTTTAGGAGCAGTCGGACTGAAAGTTCACTCTGCAGTTACCAAGCCTCTCATCAGCAGAAAAATCAAAAGGCTAGGCTCACTTTTGCTGAGGAGCATGTTGTGTGGAGAGAGGAGAACTAGTCCAAAGTTCACTTGTAAGCACTTTCATTTATTTGGGTCTGATGGGAAACATTTTGTTTGGCGTCAAACTGAGGAAAGACCGAAGCCCAAGTGTGTCAAGCCAGTGAAAGTTGGAGGAGGAAGTGACATGGTTTGAGGGATGTTTTCTACAGGAGGAGTTGGGACTCTTATACAGCTACATGGCAGGTTGAATGCAAACGTTTATCAAAAACTCCTGTAGCAATATGCAATTCCTTCCCTATAAGTACATAACACTTTTAATTGTCGGGAAATTACTTGTCTTTAAAAGTTTTGGTTCGATATACTTAACTGTTGATCAAAAATTGCTTTAAACCTACACTATTTATTTATTTATTTTGTAACTTTCAGGAGGGTGTACTCATTTTTGCAACACAACATTTTATCGCCTTGATAAGAAAATCTTATTTTCCTGAATAATTTTGACATTCTTCTTTGGTAAAAGATCAAGCAGGCTTGTTGGAACATGATATCCCCAAAGAACCCTAACATGTCTTCTAAGTAAAGACTAATTGCTGAATTTGTTAAGTTTTAGAGGGGGTGTACTCATTTATGCTGTGCACTGTATTTGTGAACTTCCAGCTATTTATAACTTTATGTATAATTAAAACAGTTGTAGTAAATTATATAAAAATAAGCATTTTCACTAACAGTGTAAACTTTTGAACCCTGGAGTAGTATTTCAACCAACAGCCACACTGCTGTCTTGGACATCAAACAGTGGCCATTTGACCACTCCAATTGATATATTGTCTATATAACACTTCTAGCGCGACTGGGACCCTGAGCTCACCTGGTACTGCACAGCGAGACTTCCTCCATCCCTCTGGGCTTGAGCACAGTCTCTCTCCAACTGATCTGCCCACGCTTTCAGCTCCCTCAGTGTCTTACGCTGCTCCCTCTAAGAGAAAAAAAAGAGCGCAGAGTTAGTTAGGATTGTAGAAACAAGACAAAAAGCAAACATTTGCGCAGATTTAAGGCCCTCGGGGAGCTTTACACTCATCATTTCCATACCTAAAGTAATTTAATGCACTGTAAACCCCCAACCCAATACAATTTTGCAGTTCAAACATGCATCACTAATGCCACATTTATAAATCCATCGCAGACTTTGTGCCCCCGCTGTTTGCAGAGTTCTTCTCCTCCATTGTACAGATCTGCCCCAAACCTCTCCACGGGGGAGCAAGAAATCAGCTCTGCGGGGGAGATACTAATCATTTTACACACATTTACCCTCCCTATTATGAATTAGGAACAAGAGCGAGAAAGTGAGCGCAGTGTTCGGCTAATTCTAATGAAATTAAGCCTATTCTTCCGGCGCTCATCATACATTTTGGCATCCTCGATGAGGCAATGCCTTTGGGTCATCAAAATGATTATATCATGACCTTGCCAACGTCTGCCGCGTCTTCTCCTCCCCGCCTCTACGAAACGAATGCTGTCATAGGCATACAATGCCCTGGAATATTAAAACCTACATTGTCTCAGTTTAAATGCATAACAAAGAGGTGAAAATGGTTCAAATTTCAGTGACTTTATAACACGCGTAGACGGTGGCATGAGCGAAAGAATGGTTTCTACAAAAGGACTAGGTGGTGACAGTATCAATTCAGTGCTTCAACTTAGTTATGAACCATTATTCTTCTTTAAAGACTGCTACTAGTCCTAATCATCAGGCTATCGGTGTCAGCACAAAGCCAAAGGTCGGTATTGTCATGCAAATGTCACCCAAACAGTAAAAGGAGTAAAATTACAGCGGACAAATCAAAGGCATACAATGCTCTGGATTATTAAGCCAGATCCACACAGTTTTCACGCCGCTCATGATGAAAAGGAAGGCAAGATACTACTGAAAGGATTTTTAAACTACATGGCGCAGCAGCAGCAGCAGGTGGAAATAGTGCCAGAGCAGTCAAAGCAGGCATAAGGTGTTTTACACAAGCAAACGTACCTCTAACATTTCCTCAATGGCTCGAGGAGCGAGATAAAACTTGAGACGTAAACAACGACATTAGTGGATGAAACAGAGAGAGGAGAATAAAGAGATAAGAAAATGGTGAGTAAAGATGTGAATGCACAAATAAGACAGACTGTTGATAGCGGTCATATAACAGAGTCTATGAGACATACAGTGAATGAGAGCTGCTTGAAGTTTGGTTGTAGGATGAGAAATATTTATAGTACCTCCTCTTGCTGCCGCCCAATCTCTGTCTCTTGGCGATCTGGGTGATGCTTCAGAAACTGTGCCACATATGTCATGATGGACTTCTCATCTGGCTTATCCACATCCACATCTAAATGTAAGATTCAAATGTACAGTAATTTTACAATTTTCAACAAAATGAATATAAAATATAGCTGCAAGCAGCGATTACCGGGGTTCAAGCGCTTTAAAGCATTTAAGCACATAGCAAGCCTTTTATTGCAATTACAGTTCATTTACCATGACAATATTATGTTTTGTAACATTTATGACTGATGTGGTCCGATATCCTTAAAACTTTGCACATCACCTGCCGCATGAGCTCACCAGGTTTCGTGAAGTTTTGAGTTTTCCTTTAGGCTTTATAGGATTTGGGGTAAATCTGGACAGTCCCCTTTTCTAAACGACCCAATTATAGCTTCCCAAAGGGTACATTTCAACATTTTTTGATAATTATTGACCTATAGAGTGCAGAGAATTGTACTGCCATGTTTTTTTGTTTTTTTCAGATTGAGTGAAAAACCTAGGACTAGTTCACAAAAGTATTTTTTTTTTTTTACATCTTCTCAATCATTTAAGTAACGGTTTGAGTGACAGCTGTGGTTCTAGATGCAAAGTTGACCAGAATGAGGAGTTCTGTCAATTGATATGAATGTGAAAAAACGCGCAATGCACAATCGTTTGCGCACATGAAAAACACAATGTGCCCGATGTCTTTCAAATTTCTCTTAGACCTTTGGGGCAGTGTGTCAAACAGTCCTACAGAGTTTCGTTCCAATCGGCCTCCGTTAACCATGTCTAATAGGTGCTCAAACTTCATTCACTCTCTTTTTTGCTATTAGAAGTGAGAAAGCGGTTTTCAGATTATGACGAGTGTCGCTCTGTCCTGTTTTTACCCCCTTTGCGACGGTAAGTCAAAAGTTCGACTTTTTTTATAATTATGGATATTCGCTCTCCAGAGAATCTTTCTGCACTGGATTGGTTCCGATCGGTCGAAAAACCGAGGACTAGTTTGCAAAAGAATGTTTTGCAAAAAATCCAAAATCCCTGTAAACCGAATATGAGGCATGAATTTTGTGAGACAAGGATTCCAACAGCATCGCTGATCTGTGAACATTCAGACAACAGGGTTTCAGAGTTACATGCTTAAACCCCTAAATACGGGTCATTCTGTGACAAATCAACCAAATTTTGTAAACTTCCCTGGCTAAAATTTTTTATTTGGCTAATATTTTTTCTGTGGAAAGACAAACATATATAGTGATGAAAGCCAAAATATTGAATGTCACAGATGTATATTTACTGAGTAATCCACCATTTGTAGAGGGGGGCAAAATTATAATTTTCACCTGAAAATTGGAGCCAATTTACAGGGGTGCAAAAAGGAAGCATCAGAATCTAGAAGGACATTAAAATATCTTGAATACTTTTATAGTTACAGGCATGCAAACTTTAAAAAAATCATTTTGATGGTACTCAAACAGGTATGTTCTATGCAATTGTGTTGACAGAAAACCACAAGATAGTTCTAGTTTCAACATTATTTGTTCTCTCCTCTTTAAAAGAAAAAAGTATCAGCTGAAATTGTGAACAATTTACCAATTTACTCCTTGAGCTGCATAAAGATCTCTATATCTTTGGGAATGAATCATTGAGGGACACCAAATGGAAAGTTTGTTAAAAAACAGAATCTAAATAGTAAGATTTATTTAATACTTCTTGAGTTACAGGCATGCAAACTCAAGGCAAACAACACAAAAAGTGCTTTTTGCCATTTTTGAACTGTCACCGTTAACATATAATGAAACAATTTTTTTACTAATAGACCTAAAAAAAGAGCTGCCTGCTTTCTAAAATTTGTACACCCCTTTAATTTATCTCCAAAGCTTGACTTGACCCCCCTCTACAAAACAGTAGTGGATAATAGTGGATGTTTGTGATTCTAAAGAAAAAAATATGAACAAACCTCTGGTTGATTTGACACTAAATGACCCATATAGATTCTGCAGTGAGCAGCCTGTGTTTCAGATGAGGCCTATAATAACTAACTCTATTCAAAAGCTTCCTTTCCTCCTTTCCTAAAGGTTTGTCGTCCTCTTTTGTTTACATTTTTACCCACTCATTGTGGCTCATTGTTCCATGGCAAATTTGATTTAATTGATTTTTTTAGTCACAGTCATTTCCTTTCAGCTTTACCTCCCATCTCCTGTTTTTGCGCATCCACGCGTTATCATTTAGCTTTAACACACCATGAAATTACCTACTCAAATTTCAAAGATTATATGCACAATATGTTTTTTGGTGCATTTTGACAATTATACCAGGCGGTAATTGCAACTTTTGATAATGCTAAAAAAAAAACAGTGCAGAATTTCTTCTTACACATTTCACATCATATCAGTTTCCAGTATGAATCAGATTCTGAATATCTAAATTATAACTCTAGATATTCTTATGCTCATCTAGATACTCTTATGCTTATCAAAGTTCCATTTATTTGATCAAAAATACTGAAAGTAATATTATGAAATATTATTGCAATTTAAAATAAGAGTTTTCTATTTTAATATACTTTATAACTTTTATACTTTTTAACATAATTTATTTCTGTGATGCAAAGCTGAATTTTCATCAGCCATTACTCAGTACTCATAACTTTAGTGTCACCTGATCCTTCAGAAATCATTCTAATACGCTGATTTATTATTCACATTGGAAACAGTTGTGCTGCTAAATATTTTTTTGGAATCTGTGATAATTTTTGTAGTATTCTTTGATGAATAAAAAAACTAAAAAGTACAGCATTTATTCAAATGAGAAATATTTTCAGATTTCTTTACTATCACTTTTATCAATTTAACACATCCTTGCTGAATAAAGCATTAAATTCTTTCAGAGAAAAAAAAACAGAAAAAATACTGACCCCAAACATTGAACAGCAGTTTATATTGTTACAAAATACTTCTATATTAAATAAATGCTGTTCTTTTTAATGTTTTATTCTTCAAACATGTTCCAAAAAAATTACTAATTATTAATCAGCACAACTGTTTTCAACACTGATAATAAATCAACATATTAGAAAGATATCTGAAGGATCATGTGACACTGAAGACTGAAATAATGATGCTGAAAATTCAGCTTTGCATAACAGGGATGAATTCTATTTTAAAGTATATGAAAATAGAAAATGTTGGTTACCTTTACAAAAGAACCATAGCTGACAATGTCCCTTGACTTACCGTTTACTATTTGTTCAGTCAGCTTTACCGTGGCTAATGGGCCACTAATCGTTTAAATGTCAAACTTCATTTGTCAGACTCCTGTAGGAAGCATGAGGAAGCTCAGATGGTGTCTAGGAGGTCGAAGACTTAACCCCTCCATTAAAAATTCATCAATCATATCCTCTGTGAGTGGCACGCTGCTAATTAGAATTTAAGCATTTGGCGCTTAGAGCCTCGTGCAACAAATTTGGAAAGTTACACAGTCAAAAAAACTGTCTATCTGTTACTGTATATACAACAGGAGCATATTTTTGAACAAAATAGAATAAACATCAAATACAGACTCTGCATCAAACCTCTGGACAAACTGGAAACCTGAAAACACTATAAACTGTATGATTGGTATCACCTTCAGGGTCAAGCAATCGTGGGATTCCCAGTTCTCTCTCAGCCAACAAGAAGGCCTCTTCTAGGTTCTCTCTGTTGGGTCTCCTCCAAACACGTTCCATGTTAACCAGATGGGGTTGCAAAGCAAAGATGACAGCATGAAAAGCCACCCCTGTGCGCCAGCTGGGGCCAAAGTCCTTCACATCCAGACCCAATCTCCTGTAAACGCATGCGTAAATATGTACATGATGCAGTGGTGCAATGTAACAAAGTAATAATACGTTGTTACAGTACTTTAGTATTTTTTGGGAGTACTGGAAGTACTGTGTACTTTTACTCTGATACATATTTGTTGCTTACTACAAAGGAGTCAGAAGTCAGAAGAACACTGGCTATATATATTTGCATCTTTTCCATTTTGCGTTTGCACTTTTACTTTCAATACTTAAGTACTAGGGGTGTAACGATTCACTCGTTTTCTCAATGCATCGATTACAAAACCTGACGATGCATATGCAGCGATCTTGAAACATGGATTTTTGAATCGTGAATCATTGATTTAGAACACTAAGAATCGAATGAATCGCGATTCAGTGCTTTCAAATATATAAATTACTACAAGCACGAATTAACGGAGACTTTGAACAGCGTTCACCGACACGTTTTTTGAGGCTTGAGCAGATAAAGTGTATTCGTGACTAGTACTGCTAGAAGTAGTTTTACTTTTAAAGTAGTTTTACTTCTGTAGTTTTTCAGTGGCTCTCAGTCATACCATTAACATTACCTGAGCAGTTGAAAGCCGCGTGTTTGGATGGAGCAAAAACAATGTAAGTGTCTAAAATCATCCATTGTAAACGTAAATGACGTTTTAACTTAATGTCGTTAAAATGAAAGTATGAAGGAAATGGTTCAAATAACCGCAGCATTAACAGCACCCTTAAAATAAGAGCGCAAGGTTTAACGTTATCTGTAACATGCATGAAAGTTGCATTCGTTACTACATCGTTAAAATCATCATTCGCCGATATAAAGTAATAGTTTAAATGCTGTAGCATTTTATTTGATGAAAATAAGATAAAGAATCTCACATCATACAAAGGTGTGACATAGAATGCCTACTTTTAAAGCCTCTTTTAAATCTTGGCTTACATAGGCTAATAAAAACTAAATACCTTTATTTCATGCTAAGTATAAATTTACATATTTGTGTTCTTAATTAAAAAATACCTTGCAATTAGTATAACCTATACTAAACTGGAATAAAGTGTGCTAAATTGTAAATATAGTGCTGAAGTCCAACTAAAGATGAACTGGAGTATATTTGGTTGTGCTGAAGTGGAACTATTGCAAGTATATTTCAGGTACACTTTAAATATCTTGCATTTAAATACCTTTTTATTCAAAGAGAATACAATCCTCAGCAAAAGTGACATTAAAACACATTTTAGGCTTAATATTAATATTAATTCAAATAAAGTTTAATTATAATTTTTTATGTCAAAGTCTTGAGGGATGTATTAGTAAATATGTTAATAGATCTGAACTATACTTAGTTTGAAATAAATGTGTTTTAAATATATTATTTTTTGCTAGGGTAAATTTCTACATATTCTGTCTTGCCATAGCATCATCACAGTGGACAAAAGTGCTTTATTTATTATTATTATTTTTTTTTTTACCTTACTCTCTGACTCCATAAAGGCAGAAGTGTAATTTGCCCCCTGACTTAAAGCATATAAAGAATTTAGGGGAAGCATTTAAATAATCCTGTAAATATACTTAAAGTATGCAGAATCAAATCGTTATTAATCGAATCGCATCAAATTTTATTGTGAATCATCTTGAATCTAATCATTCTAAATTTGCAAAAAACATTCTTGAATCGAATCAAAACCTTATGAATTGTGAATCGAATCGATTCGTTGTTTACCCAAAGATTCACAGCCCTATTAAGTACGTTTAAGACTTAAAAAATACTTTTTGTACTCAAGTACAATAAATATCACCTACTGTAAGACTTTTACACAAGTAATATTCTAAACGGTGACTTCAACTTCTACCAAATCATATCTGTTCTTTTAATTAAGTATGGCTTTTAGGTACTTTTATGCATCAATGACATTATGTCAAAACCCAGGAAGAATGCAGTCATATGCTTTGCTTAGGAAAACTGGATTACAACAGCAAACAACAATATATTCATTCAAGGCCTTTGCACAAGCATGTATTAACAATACAGTTCTTACTTTGTTGCTGTGGTCTGGACCCATTTGAGCAGGGCCCTCTTGGCCCCGCCTTGAAAAGAAAGGCGGGGCTTGCGTTTGACAGGCGGGCTGCTGGTCTCAGTGCTGTTAGAGCTTTCCACTGAAGAATTGCTGCTAGATTGAGGTTGTAGGGCTGGTAGGTGACTGGTGAGCTCCTCTATCTGAAGAAGACAATGCAGAGGGAGTGTTGAAATGTCAGTATTTTTAGTTATTTTACGATTTTGTGAAGTTATAGGTACTTTATTATGGAAATATGGTTGAATTAGTAATGAGATTTGACGTTTTCTTTTACCTGGAAATATAAGATGATGGTCCATATCAGTCCCAGCACAATAGATGGTCTGCCGTCTACCACATCTGTTGTGTTGATGTTAACTAGTTTAATCTGTTCAATAAAACAATTCAAACTATTATATTAAAGAAATAGTTCAGGGGAAAATAACATACTCATGTCATTTCAAAACCATAAGACTTACATTTTTTGCTTCAACACATTAAAAGTGAATAGTCACCATGGCTGTCAAGCAAGATAAATGATGACTAAAGTTTATCACAAGCTATTCTATGGCTTTAGAAGACTTGGAATAAAGTGCACAAGTTATATGGACAACTTCTTATTAGGTTTTTAGAGTTTTTTTGGGAGCTTAACAGTGGTCATTATTTTTGTTATAGTTAAGTAAGACTATTACAATGATTTTGTTAACTGAAGAAAAACTGAAATAAAATCTAAAAACAAAACTAAACTAAGATAACATAACAATAGTGGTCATCATCGTTATTATAGTTAACTAAAACTATTTTAATATTTTTCGTTAACTGAAGTAAAACTGAAATCAAATCAAATTAAATCAATAAAATAACATTAAATTAAATTAAAGATGAAAAACATATTACCTTGGCAACTAACTAACATGTTTATAACTAATTATAGTGGTCATTATCGCTGTTATTACAGATAACTAAAATTAACTGAAGTAAAACTGAAATAAAATCAAAATAATAACAAAGATAAAATAAAATATAAAAAAAAATGACCTTGGTAAATAACTAAAACTATTAAAATATGTTTTGTTAATTGAAGTAAAGCTGAAATAAAATAAAATAAAATTAAATAAAATTAAATTAAATAATAGATTAAAAACATTATCTAACAGGTTTACAACTAACTACAGCGATCATCATCGTTGTTATTATAGATTACTAAAACTATTTAAATACTTTTTGTTAATTGAAGTTAAACTGAAATAAATAAAATTAAATAACATAGATGAAAAAAATTAACAAAATAAAATAAAATAAAAATATAAAATAAATAAAATAAAATAAAATAAAATAATAATAGATGAAAAACATATTACCTTATAGTTAACTAAAACTATTAAAATAGTTTTCATTAACTAAAGTAAAACTGAAATAATAAAATAAAATAAAATAAAATAAAATAAAATAAAATAAAATAAAATAAAAATAGATGAAAAACATGACAACTAACTAACAGGTTTATAACTAACTAAAGTGGTCACCGTCATTGTTATTATCCGAAATTATGAAAATATTTCTTGTTAATTGAAGTACAACTGAAATAAAATCAAATTAATTAACAGATAAAAAAAATAATTATTAAATAAAATTATAAATAAAAAACATTACCTTCGTAACTATAGTGGTCATCATCATTATTATTATAGTTAACTAAAACTGAAATAAAATTAAATTAAAAACATATTACCTTGGCAACTAACTCACTTCAGGTTTAAAATGAAATAGGGTAAAAATATATATATATATTTAGGACACTTATATTGCTATAGTCAATTCTTAATTCAAGATTACATTTGGAAAGATCCTGTTTCAAAAAGTGATAATGTCAGTCACAGACATTACAGACAGTCAAAAGAAAGGTCACACGAACCGGAGATCCTCTGTAGGCCGACTGAAATGGTGACAAAACAACGGGGAGAAAGACAGAGAGACAAGAATAGAGGTCAGTACATGCTGTTAACAAAGGTGTGTCCCATCAACTGAAGGACAGGTGATAAGGAGCCTCAGCTCTGAGATAACCAAAAACCCTGCAGTGACAGACCCACTCATTGTTATATACACACAAAGGCATGTAGATTAAGAAGTCAGTCACATAAGTTGAAAGAATAAAAAATCCATGCAAAAACACACACACAATCATCCACTGACTTAAAACAAAAAATGGGCATTAACTTAAAACACTGCGTGCCATATTGCATGTAAAAAGTACAGTTCAGCATAATACAAAACAGCTCTGTACTCTGGTTTCTCCCGCTGTGCTCCACAGGGAATAGAGAGAGATGAGAGAGGGATGACAGAGACAGATAAGATGGTGAAAGACTGTAGCTTAGGAAATGAATCCGCAGCTCCTTGAGAGATCAGATACACAGACAGACAGACAGACCACCTCAGGAGTGGGAGGCTTAGCTCAGCTTCATTCACTGACAGGCTGTATAATTAGTCTGAGACACAGCTATACAGTAAATCAAATATCTGTGCTGCTCCCCAGAGAGATGATGTGAAAAAATACCCTGTTTATAAAGAGAAAAAAATGGGCCCCATTTTAAATCTCTATGGATTTTACTATAAAATAATAGATGATGACAGCTTCTTATAATGTATTTAACTTTTGAGTGGTCAAATATTTTTCTATAATGACTATTAAGCTATATGCACTACCTGTTAAATGTTTAGATTCGGTAAGAATTTTTATGTTTTTGAAAAAGATATTTCTATATACACTACCAGTCAAAAGTTTGGACACACCCTCTCATTTGATGTTTTTAAAGAAGACTCTTATGGTCATAAAGGCTGCATTTATTTGATTAAAAATTAAAAAAATGCAACCTGTGATTGTTTTTTCAGGTCTCGTTGATGAATAACAAGTTAAAAAGAACAGGATTTATTCAAAATACAAATCTTTTCTAACAATGTAAATCTATGCTATCACTTTTTATTAATTTAATACATCCTTGGTGAATAAAAGTATTTGTTTCTTTTAAAAAAGAAAGAATAAATATTTACTGACCCCAAACTTTTGAACAGTAGTGTATATTGTTAGAAAAACTTTCTATTTTAAATAAAAGCTGTTTTTTTTAACCTTTTATTGATCAAAAAAATCTATGAAAAAAGTATCACAGGTTTCAAAAAATATATATATATTAAGCTGTTTCCAGCACTGATAATAAATCAGCATATTAGAATGATTTTTGAAGGATCATGTGACACTGAAGACTGGAGTAATGATTCTGGAAATTCAACTTTAATTACAGATATAAATTAAATTTTAATGTATATTAATATAGAAAAACATTGATTTACATCGTAATAATATTTCACAATATTACATCTTTTTCTATATTTTTGATCAAGTGAAAACAGCCTCTATAAGCATAAGAAACTTCTTTAAAAAACATTACCAGTCAAAAGTTTTTGAACAGTAAGATTTTTAAAAGGTTTTTTAAAGAATTTATTTGATCCAAAGTACAGCAAAAACACTAAAATTGTGAACTATTTTTACTATTTAAAATAACTGTTTTCGATCTGAATATATTCTAAAATGTAATTTATTCCTTTGATTTCAAAGCTGAATTTTTAGCATCATTACTCTAGTCACATCAACCTTCAGAAATCATTCTAATATTCCGATTTGCTCAAAAACATTTTTTATTATTACTATGGTGAAAACAGCTGAGTAGAATTTTTTTCTTTGAATCTTTCTTTGAATAGAAAGTTTAGAAGAACAACAATTTATCTAAAATATAAATCTTTTGTAACTTATAAATGTCTTTATCATCATTTCTGATCAATTTAAAGCATCCTTGCTAAATAAAAGTATTCATTTCTATAATTTCTTTCCCAGAAAAAAAAACAAATATATCTATATATATATATATAATGACTCCAAGCTTTTGAATGGTATAGATTATAATGTTACAAAAGCTTTTTAAAAAAACTTGACTGGTAGTGTGTGTGCATATATATATATATATATATATATATATACATATATACACACACACATTTTTTTACAATATACAGTAGGTGGATTATTTCTATGACATGTTATAATGTCCTTTTCACCACTGTGTCCTGATTTAGGGATTTATTTTGTGAAAATGCCTGGCTGCCTGTACATTAATTAGTTCATTTGTTCAGCTTTGGCAACCACAGACAGACAGAGAGACGCTATGAGAGAAATTCATCGCCACATGTGAGGCACCAGAGAGATTTATAATAAGTTGACTCAGGACTAAACCTCAATGAGGAGAATGATTTCAGTCTGACATGTCAACATCACCTCATTAATCTATTCTGAGCCATGTAGCATGTTCTAATTAATCCATAAATCCTTCATTTGTCGGTGATTTGAATGAAACAATTTCTTGTCGGTTAGAATGAGACTTAAACATGAAATGAACAGGGTTTTCCTTCTCTTTGTCTCTTGCGAGACACAGCCTTATCACAGGAGAGCAGGGAAGAGGTTGTGTAGGTCAGACTGAGTGGTTTTGACCTGGAGCTGCACACCTGAGCAAAGCACTCTGGGAATGGACTGGCTTACCCTCCTTCCCTCCAGAAACTTCAGCGCTCTTCCCACGTTAGCAACCCAGTGGATCCTCCTCAGCTTGCGGCCCTGTTCGCATGGCTGTCAGATGGGAGAAGACAGCACAGCAGACAAAAGGAAAAACGGTGATAGACAGAGGAAAATGTAAATACCCAGAGCAAGGAATGAGCAGCAAGAGATGAAAACAAACAAAAAAACAGAAAGAGACAGCAAGACAGCAGACGAACAGAATAGTTATATATAGTACAGACAGAGAATACAAAGATGACACCAAATAGATTGCAAGAGAGAAAAGTCAAAAAAGAAAAAAAAATCAAAGGGCCATGTGACACTTGCTATATTGATTGTTACAGCACTGCAAAGACCTCAGGCACCACTAGCCTTATGGGATTGTTTACTGAGAGTGTGGATATTTATGTGTGTGTGTAAGTGAGTGCTAATAATGTTTTTGTGTCTTGTATTACATCATGCTTGCTCTCATTTAAAACAATGTCACAATTTAAAATGTTCATTCAATGTTACTGAAACATTACATGAATCTAACTGGGGCAAGAATGCTTGATACTGTAAAAGTCATTTGCACTGCTGTTTTAGTAACTTCGGAATAACAAAGAAAAATCAAAAACCAAAACAAGCAAAAGTACATTTAGCTTACCAGTTTGTGACCAGACAGGACTTCAAGAAGAGCTAACAACAGCACTCCATCCTTCACATCTTCAAAGAGATCAGAGACCACTAAAGGAGGATTACGCTGGGGAGGGAAAACAATCCAGTGATCATTTGACATTTTACTTCAAACTATTTACACATCTACAATGTACAGAATGACGGACTGATAGAACTACAGATAGAATGACTGAAATTACAAAAGAATGATAGATTGAAAGAACAAAAGAAGACAGACAGAATGAGACAGAACAATAGAAAGAAAGAACAATTGATATAAAAACAGACAGAAAGAATTAGAATGACAGACAGACCGATAGAAATACTGACAGAATGAAAGATAGAACAAAACAAAGAACGACAAAATTATAGAACAACAGAATTGAAAGAATGTTAGATAAAACAGAATGATAGATAGAGCAACAGATAGATACAACAATAGACAGACAGAACAATAGAATTATAGAATGATAGACAGATAGAGTGATAGAACAATAGATAGAACAACGGTATGATAGATAGAACAATAGACGATAAATAGAACAATAGATAGAATGATAGATAAAATGATAGAATAATAAAACGATAGCTAGACAGACAGAACAGAACGACGGATAAAACGAAAAAACTAAATAACAAGAGAGTGATAGAACGATAGAATAATAGAACGATAGAACGATAGATAGATAGATAGATAGATAGATAGATAGATAGATAGATAGATAGATAGATAAAACAACAGACAGACAGACAGACAGACAGACAGACAAATAGATAGAACGATAGATAAAACAACACACAGACAGACAGACAGACAGACAGACAGACAGACAAATAGATAGAACGATAGATAAAACAACAGACAGATAGATAGATAGATAGATAGATAGACAGACAGACAGACAGACAGACAGACAAATAGATAGAACGATA